>CM076578.1:709200891-709318237 GCA_034641835.2 Pinus albicaulis | reverse complement strand
CTTCAACTCCGGGAGGTATAGAACCTCATGTAGGATATGATCAGGAAGACCAGGCAGTTTAAGCCTGACTGTGCCAAGCCCTGATGGCTTGAGTTTGGATTTATCTGCGAAATATACTGCTCCATCAACTTTGTCAGTGAATTCTTCAAAAAATCTTTTCTAAATGTCATGTGACATGTTGTTCCTGAATCTAGCAACCAATCATCTCTCCATGAAGTAAATGAAACATCAAATAGGTTTTCAGTTACTCCATTGTTACAATGTGCTAGAACAGAATGAGCTGATTCAGCTGGTTTACCTTTGTCTTTGTCATTAATTTTACCTCTGTCTTGATTTGTTTGCTGCTGAGCTTTAGATTGTCTGCCCCCCTTTTCTCTGAAGTTTCTTCTTCGTCTTCTGCCTTCTCTTCCTCTGGATGGACCTGAAGCGTGTCTCTTTTCTCTCTGTGCCAAGTAGGAAGCCTCTTTAGAAGATGAAGGGACTGTCATCTTCTTTTGAAGGAGGAGAGAAAAAAACTCTGTTGGAAAATTTCTCTTGAAGGAGAGAAAACAAAAAAATCTTTGCTGGAAAATGTACTGAAAAAACTCTTTGCTGCAAATATGCTGAATTTTAAAAGGACAGAAACACTTTGCTAAAAAAGCTGATTCAAAAAACTCAAGCTCTTTGCTAAAAATCTGAATTCTGCACAAAAAAAAATGTATTTTTTTTTTTTTTTGGGGAAAAAATTTGTGAAATGTCGATATGGAAGGGAAGGGAGGGCGATATGGTGAAATGGTGGTGTTATGAAATGGAAGTGATATTAAATATATGACAGTGGGAGGGTATAATATAAAGTGGAGGGGGCGGAATTATGAAAGGGGTAAGGAGGGGCGGAATGGAGGGATATGGGGATTGGGAAATCGTATTAAAAATGGAGTCAGTATGGACTATTAAAAGTGGAAGGGGCAGTGTATTGTAACATGGGAGGGGGCGCATACCATGATAACAAATAACAAAACACAGCGTTTAAATATAATATGGTCGACGGTGATACCAAGCGTTTCATATGACTGCGTTTTAAAAGTATGAATGGATTGCAATATGCAAAGGGCGATAAAAATGGAAGGAGACAGCGTTTTATATATCACAGGCGGCGTTTGAAATATATGGACAGGCCACGTCAAACCAGCGTATTAAACCATGATGACTGTGCGTGCCAAACCAGCGTATTAAACCATAATGACTGTGCGTGCCAAACCAGCGTATTAAACCATAATGACTATATAAACCAGCGTATAAATACCATGACAGTGTTTAATGCGTGGGCGGTATTGTCAACTGTGGTACCATATGAATGGGCAGTTTTTAAATATGAACTGTGGTATTAAACGATGGAGGCCGGGTATATAGGGGAGAGGCGGTGCATATATATATGACAGAGAAGCTGTAGACAGGCGGTATTACTATTGACAGACAGCGTTTAATATGACAGAGTGTATACAAGGAGAGAGCTGCGTGTTATGTATGGAGAGCGCTGGTTTTATCAACTGCGTGGAGGTATTACAAACTGGGATGTAAACCAAACGAGATATGTATTCGATACAATGTATGAGTGGTAATTGACAGCGGTATTAAAATAGTGTTGAAGCCCGAGCTGTATTAAAAACAGCGTTGAAGTCTGTTTTACATAAATGGAATCCGACCATATATGTGACAGCGTTGTTTACACCAGAGAGCGCAGGTCGATGAGGGATGGGTGAGGGCGCAGGTCGATGAGAATGCAGGCAGGGGAAGGGAAGGCGTTGGGTAGGAGAAAAATGGAGGAGCGCAGGGATGAATGGAGAATGAGGAGGCCCAAAAGGGCGTTACAAAAAAATTTGAAATTGAATCTGCAGAATGACAAAGTTGCAGGACTGCTGGAATTGCAGAATGGCAGAGCCTGCAATTTGCAGAATGACAGAGCCTGCAGTCTTCAGGAGCTGCAGGAGCTGGAGCTGCAAATGTCAGTACTATATAGGGAAAAAAAAATGCAGAATAACAGTCTAGCAATTAAGAGCAACAGAAAACTATTAAAAAATATTGACTGAGCAAAGGATAGGGAGTTACACCACAGGGCAGAAATGCCAATTGTGGGGCTGGCTCTGATACCATGTCAAACCAAGAGGTAACTCCTCAAAACTAGAATGTGTATTAGCTGAAGAATGTACATGCTTATATAGATGGGAGGTGAGGCTATTGGGATTCATCTCCCAATGACTCTTGGCCTTCCTTATTTCCTAATAATAGATAATATACAAAAATACAAATGCACACCCATCCATAGGATTAGGTGTCAACACCCTGCACCAAAGGGAGAAGGAATACAAAGGGTATCAATATGGGAGAAATCAAACCTTCAGTTACTGTCACTTGCCCTCAAAATGGTCAAAGGAAGGAAATCATCAGGTTAAGTGTCTAAATGGAAAATCAAGTTGAGCATGAGGTTGATGTTGAGTGACTGAGATTGTCAAAATCCAAAGATGACAAAGGAGACAAAAATACTGTGTCATGGCACCTGCATAATATCAGAAGTGGCCAAGAAGAGACATAACATGCCTAATTTTTAGTCATTGTCAAAATAGGTACATCACTGTTAAATATCAGTAAAAGGTGAGAAAAACATGTTTCTGGTCACTTACACTCAGGAAGGCCAAAAAGGGTAAGAAAAATGGTTTCAGTTTATCAGTGCAAGAAGAGAGAGTTTGGATAGTTCCCAGACCTTCAAAGATGAAAAAAGGACCTCTTCATCCTTTCAACACACCCTCACCAAAGAAAAAACACTTTGACAAGTTCAACATCACCTGCAAAAAAGGCTAAAGAGATATCAGTGAAAATTATAAAATAACGAAAGGAAAACATAGCAAAGTGGGTTTTATAAGTTTGATTTATTTCTCAAAGGGTATAAAAGGCCCTCTCAGTCTTTTTCCATCTCATTTTTCCATTACAAAGAGAAGAGAAGTTTTGCAGAAGAAAAACAGAATTTTTTTGTCGATTTTTGGGCAAGGGCTACTGGCGCTGCGCAAATCTGTGGCGTTGCACTTACCAGGCCTAGCGCTGCACTAATCAGCATTTCTCCCGTTCAGATTAACATGGTGCTACACTAATCCAAGGTGGCACTACGCAAATCCGTGGCGCAACACAAATACAGGCCCGACATGCCCAGGGACCCGACAACCCTGCTGAATGCCTAGCACCGCGCTAACCCACGAACACGGCTGTCGGCGCTGCGCTAACAGGCCGACCCGACTGTTTGGGCAGGGTGCTGCGCTAATGCAGAGGGCCTCCAACAAGAAAAATTTCTCGCCCCAAGGCTCAAAATCATCCTCCAAGTTGCATTCAAAGGCCTGCAGAGGAGTAAAAAGCTAGTAGGTGGCCTCTCTTCCTTGACCCACAAGCAATTTTCATAATTTGGTGGCTAAAAAAGTAATTAAACCCTAGGTGTGCAAACCCTAGGTCTCAAATACATTTTACCCCTTTGTTTTTAGCCTCCTTGAACTAGTTCGGTGTCATTTAAGGGAGGGTGAATTAGTGTGGTCACAACTCATGATTCAAGGTGAACCCTCTTAAGCTCCAAAGCAAGCATTCCTAAAAACCTAGCCTCCATATCACTCATTCAAAAGAAGTTGACTTCACCACCATCTTCATCTTGCTCCACCAAACCCTAGTTTGTCCACAAACATCTCCTATCACCATGTCAGGCGCTAAAAATAGTAGCAGCAGTGAAAGAGGTCAAGGGCCTATGAGGCCAAATCACAAGGGAGGAAAGGTGAACATATTTGAACCCCTGAGTGCATTGGCTATCACCTCATCTCCCATGATCCTCTCATGTTTCCAAAATATGGGATGTTTACAATTTTGTGAGAAGGTCAAACTAGTACAACACCACCCAGAGCTTACAAGATTGTTTGTCCTCAACCTCCACAACAAACAGGTGAATATTGCAGGGGTGGATTTTGAACTATCAGCAGATACCATCTCTGATGCTACAGGTATCCCTACTATTGGTGAAAAATGGTTTAAGAAGGCCAAATTGGACAAGGATTATTATGAGCCATTTATCAAAACTAGGTACAGACAAGGCTCCAAGTCTGTTTTTCCCTTCTCACACCTTAAACAGAGATTTGCACCCTTGATGAAAGTTATCATGAAGTACTTCACCTATGAGGGGAGGTACTCAAGGCTTTATTCCTACCATCTTAGACTCCTCATGCATTTCACAAGGGTTAAGATGCTCAACTTTCCCATAGAAGTATGGACAAAATGTCTTATGTTGTCCGGAGAAGGAGTCCTTCCCAACAAATGCAAAGCGTATTTCACCATTCCTTGATCAAGATGGTGGTATTACATCAGTTGGAACAGCAGGGTATACCTTGGGAGGTGTTCATAGCCCACGAAGTCTTCACAAGCCCACATCCTCCTCATCAACCAAATTTTCCCTCCTCATCTGCACAAGTGCCCTCGCCTTAAGAAAACCTCCCTTCTTCCCCTTCTATTGATGCATCAAATGAAGAGGATGACAGTGGCAATGATGAACAAAGTAATGGCAGTGAGGGTAATGGTGCAATTGAGTCAGCCCAAGTGAGGAAAAGAGTGATGCTTATGAACAGAGTGCTGACCAAGAGGATGTTGATGAAGATGAGGAGGTTGACAGTCAAAGGGACATGAGAATTGAGGATGATAGAAATGAAGCAAATGAACAAGAGGGAGAAACAGAAAATGAAGAAGCAGAGACAGAAAAAGGCAAAGAAGGCAATGATGAAAGTGAAGAAGGGGCAGAAACAGAGAATGAAGAGAGAAACAGTGAGCATAACAGTGAGAAAAACAGTGACAATATGCAAGAGGATAGTGAGGAAGATGAAGAGTTGGACAGTCAAAATAACATGAGAATTGGTGATGAAAAGTCAGAAACAGATAATCAAGAAGAGGACAATGAGGAAGATGAAGAGTTGGATAGTGCAGAAACTAAAGGCAACTCTCATACCCATGAGAGAAAACACAGTGAAAAAGAGGCAGATGATGAGGAAGATAGTAAGGGACAAGACAACAAGGAGGAGAATAGTCATGACAGTCATGACAACAATCAGCCCCTCAATGATAATGAGAATAGTGCCAGTGTAGAAAACAAAGATGAAAGCAGTCATGGTGATGAACAAAATGAAAGTAAGGAAAGGGCAGAGGATGATAGTCAAATTGAAGATCACAGCCATGGAAAAGAGACCAACAAAATCACCATCACACCTTTTGCATGCACATTCCAGAGAGGGCGAAGGCAAGTGTTTGCTACCTCCAAAAGCCAACGGAACTTGCCATCTACATCAACTCAAAGGCTTGACAAGGGCAAAGAAAAGATTAAAAAGGATAAGAAAGGTAAGGGAGGCAAGAAAACTAAACAAGAGCCTCAATTCATTGACCTAGACAGTGATAATGACAATGAGGAGATGGCCACTAGACTACTGCTCCAAAGCAAAGACGCACAAATTAGGGAGTGGGAGAGAGATTTTGACATGGAACAGCGTATCATTCAGCACTATAAGAATGAACACAAGTATTTAAAGAAGATAAAAAGGGTCCTTGCTCTCCAAAAAAAGATTACCAAGCATTATGCAATGAAAAACAAACTTGCTTGTACCAAACTCAAGAAAGCCCTCATTGAAACCCAAACCCTAAAATAAGCGAATGGTCATGAAAAACTTGGAATTTTTGCATCAGCTTCTCAACAGGTCTCCCAAACCCCTTGAAGGAGACCACAAATTTTGAGGGAATTTGGATAACTTTTTGTTTTTTGTGATTTTGGAGGCCTATTAGTGCAGCACCACTGGCGCTACGCTTTTCCCTGGAGCATCCTCAGAGGGAAAACTCTACATTTTTGGACTTCTCATCACTATTACACTATGCTCACAAAATTTCATAGCAATTGGAGCAGTTTTTACCCCTCAAAAGGTCAAAAAACACCTAAATTTTCACCATTCTGCCTCCTTTTCAGGCCTGGCACTGCGCACAGTGCAGTGTTGGGATTTTGAAATTTTGGAAAGGTTATAGAGGCTTGATCATAAAAACAAGAGTATTTTTGGAAATTAGACTCATTAGGCTTTCCAACAAACCATCATGGAGCAAAATATGACAATGGGAAGGGGTCCAAAACTTGGTTTCAAAAGTACCTATTTTCTGCCTAAGGTGGTGCTGCGCTAATGGACTGTGTAGTTTGTTTTTGGCCAAAAGTCAACAAAACACACTCATTTATTGAAAAATCATATTTTAGTATTTTTTGAGGCAAATCACTCTAGAATTAGGTGCTAGAATTTATTTTGGAATTTATTTCATGGGATATTTTGTGACTTGGGCCTTGAATGGTCTCTTGGGCATTGACATTTATGAGTGAAATTGACATTTTCCAACCCTATCTAGGGTTTTTTCCCTGCTTTGCTGAGTTAAATAGAGCATGATGGCTTCATTTTAAATGTTGGCATTTGATGAGTTTTGAGAGCAATATATGGTTTTCTTGAGCTTGAAGAAGAAATTGGTTCTATGAAGTTTCGAAATGCCTTGTTTTGATGAATGATGAAGGAGGATATCTTGCAGGATCCCTAAGCTTGGTTATTGGTGAAGTGCTTCTCTCTTATGTTATCGTTTTCTCATGTTTTCATTATGTTTCCATCCTTTTATGCTGCAATATAACAGAAGAGTATAGGTTAATAAATGTTCTTTGACGCACTTTAGCCCTTCCTGTTTCTATTGTCTTTGTGTTTTCCTCTGCTGAGTTTGTTTAAGGAATTAGACCTCCTATGCTTCTTTATTCCATGAATGGTTAAATACAGTAGTTTTAAATATGTTTTATGGTTAGCCCTGCCTATTTGATGTTATTTAAGCTTTTTTTTTGGAATCTCTCTTTGAAGTATCACTTGTTAGGTTTAGCCAAAGAGGTTGTGTTTTGATCATGCGCTTTGTCCATGCTTGAGAAGTTGCCTTAAATTTCTTTGTAGCTTGATCATTGATGTTTAGGCGCTCCCTCTTCATTGATTAAAGTTATTTTTTATCTTGAATGTTTTCTAAATCTTGAAGGTGAAATCACTAAGAGTTAGATATGTTTCTTTCTTTCTATGGTTCACTGAATTGTTCATCTTGGATGATTGTTTGCTTAAAGTGAAATCTAAGAGGTATTGGTTTGCCCTGCATTATGATTATGTTCTTATGTTGATCATAAATTTGAGAAAACTTGTTTAAGAGGTATTTTTTTAAGGATTCCTTACTACCCTTAGACACCTACTTTGTTCACCAACTTATTGTTCATTTCACTTCACACATACCTTAAGGATCCAATTGACCAAGCTAGATTTGCCTTGTTATGCATCTTGTTTCATTGTTGAGCTATCCATGACTTTCATTGACTCCATAGCCCAATGATTTGTAGACCTCTCACTCCACCTATTCTACTTGACCATCTTACCCAACCAAACAAACAACAAACCCTACACTTAACAGCTAGCCTAAAATCAAACCCTAAAAGTAAAAATTCCACATCCTTTGCATACAATAGAGAGATCCCTCTCTGAGTCCAGGAAGGCTAGGTCCTAGTACTCTAAAGACTGGTTTCATGTTACCATGTGCATTTGGTCTACCAATCTACTAAATCACGGGACCCTAGCAGAAAAAATTAATTTTATCATTTGAGCTGAGGCATTAAGGATAAAATTCCTTCAAATATATAACCTCCATTCTTGACCTTAACTAGGCAATAACGCCTATCAATACTATTATCAAGGCTCCATGCTCACCAAGCTCCAACTAAGCAGGAAACACACTCAATTTCAAACTATCTCAACAATGTCAATGCTAAAAAATATCTCATCCTATGATTTTAATCACTGAGGTTGACATCAATGCCAACAATATACCCCTTTGGAATTGATCACTATTGAAATTTGCAACAAGAAACAGTAAAATTGGCATCCAGAAACAACATGACAGCACACACACTACCGTGGGATCATAGATCACACAATGATGGGTCCAAGCGATACATTAGTGTGCAAGCCAATTTATCAAATAAATTGGAAATGTGTCTAATTTAATTTTACCTTAATTAAATTGAAAGAAATATGTGTAAAATTTATTTATCCCTTAAATAAATTGGACAATAAATTGTAATCTTATCTCATAATCACTTGTAATAGTTAATTGAGTGTGATAAACTCAATTATCTCATGAATTTCGAGTTGAGGGTAATTGGTGAGGCATGCAAAGTGATTTTATGTGTTTTAAAGTTCAAGTTGCAATTAAGTGCATGAGTTTAATGTATGAGAAATGAGTTAACTCAGTTAAGTGAGTTAAAGTCAATCGAACTAGTCGTAATTGATTCTTTCACTAGTGAGGGGTCAAGTGAATTAAATCAGATTTAATTCACATGCAGTGATCTCCATGCAACTTTTGATTTACTATTAATAGTTGCATGCATGTTAGTTATAGTGAAGACCAAGTTGAGAAAAAGGTTAAAGGGAAGTTAACTATCAGTTGTATTTTTAGCAAACTGCCCAGATGCATTTAAAACACCACATGATGCCCATGATACTAGGTGCAATTAAGGAAGGCTAAATTTTTTAAATAATATGGATTTCATTCATTAGGGATTGCGTGAGCAAGGCAGGCTGAAGACAGGCTGAGAATTGGCTAAGTGTTGGCCCAATTTTTTTCTGGATCAGTGTGAGACGATAGGCAAAGTGTAGGAGTCTCTTGTGAGAAGAGTGCATTGTAATTGTTTCATGATTCCTTGTGGAATATACAATATATGATAGAGGGGTTTTGAGTTGTTATCACTCATATTTTCCTTGAAGTTGTTGGGAAGAGGAAAGGGGTGTGAGGTAACCACAAACCAATCTTTTAGGTACAGAATCTAGCCAATCTGTACCCAGAGAGGGCTCTCTCTGTATAATTTAGCTTTGTTTTTAGAAGATATTAGGCTAGTTATAATGTTCAGGGGTTTTGTTTGAATTTGGGTGGTGGAATTCGATAGCTGAGGGCAAGATTGAGTAGTTCAGGCCATTGGACTATGGAGTCAAAAAGATGGTTTCACTGGATTAAGTTTCTAGACAAAAGATGGTTTTACAGGGCAAGATAACCAAACAGAGAACAATTTCATATTTAAAGTGAATGGAATGGATTTAAAATGGATGAAAGGCAATTAAGAATATTTCAACACATTCATAAGAGAGAAAATTGAGTGATTATTAACAAAGAGAAATTAAGAATTCTTTATTAAATAACCAAAATGTTTAAACTAGAAAAACAGGAGCAATT
The DNA here is from genome assembly GCA_034641835.2 of Pinus albicaulis. Classification (NCBI taxonomy): domain Eukaryota; kingdom Viridiplantae; phylum Streptophyta; class Pinopsida; order Pinales; family Pinaceae; genus Pinus; species Pinus albicaulis. The sequence goes on along the minus strand of CM076578.1, from coordinate 709,308,928 downwards.
AAGAATTCACTGTTTAAAACCAGTTTAGAAGAAAACATTTAGAATAACAATGATTGAAATAAAATTACACTTAAGTACTTTCTGATTTATTCCTTTTCATTAGTCATTCAGAAATGAAACACAATGATATAATAAACAGATATAAAGACTTTAAAACACAAGGGAAAGATGACTTATTGATCGGTAGTCTGACACATGAATCCTGTAAAAAGTCTTTCGCTTCAATTAATAATCCAGTTTAGCCACACAAAATTTCTCCAATAGCACTTTATTCCAAATATTCAATGTTACAGCAGAGTCTAAAAAATCCACACCAAAATACTTCCAAGAGTGAAGTATTTATACAAATTCTAAACTAAAATATCTTGAAAAAATATCAAGATTGGTTCACAAATTTCTCCAACTATTTTACATAAATAGAACTTAAGTAAAATACACTCAAACTAATGCATCTATTTGGCACTATTTTTTATGGATAGGTGATGACAAAGAGGATAATTCGAATTTGATCCAACTCTTAGTTGATGATGATGCATCCAAGTCACTAACTGCTTCCTTTCTTTGTGCATTCTGCTCCAACAATTCTGCAAACTTGGGGTCCAATGATATATTTTTATTTCTCAATATATAATAGATATGTAAAACATGAAAGAGGTTATTGTGTATTAATATGTTGGTGAGATAAACCTCTTTCCGTTTCCTAAATTACCTCTCCAGCTGTGCAAAATAGGCTCTGCAAAAGATGTGTAAAACAGAGTTTTACAGAATTTGAAAACAAAGCCTTTAAAGATGTGCATTTATCTCTCATTCTGAAATCAATGTGAAAAATGTGAGATAGGTTTTTTGTAGATGGGTCTCTTAGGAAAAAAAACCTCCTTCAGTTTTGTATTATGTATTTTTTATTTACCACAATATTCTCTGCAAAATGATGACTTAACTGGTATTTTCTGCAAAAGGTGCTTTCCAACATTGTTTAATATTTCCAAAACCATAATATCTGTTAGAAAAGTGAGAGAGGTTTTTGTAGATTTTCCTCTTAAGAGCATAAACCTCCTTCATTTTTTCAAAATTCATCTTAGATTGATCACAATAGGTTCTGCAAAACTATGACTTAAACAGGAAATTTCTGAAGAATGTACCATTTTTGCTCTAATTTCATCTTTTAACCTTAAACTTCTTTTGACTGTTTTTCACTTTTACTTTGGATAAAATTCATTGTGGCTGGTGAAAGTGTTTTCATCTTTGTTTAACCCTTAATATCTTCATGTTTACTTTCACTGTTTACTGTTTACTTTTTACTTTTTACCGCTCTATTTTTTATCTGTCTTCACTTTGTCATGAACTTGTATGTTCTGTTTTGTAACTGTCTTCCCTGCTGTTTATCTTCATGCTAGCTGATTTACTTGACTTGGTCTTCAATATGATACTCTTTAATCCTGATACTCTTTAACTGTTCTTTACTGTGTCCTTTTACCTTCAATGTGTAGTTTAGGTTTTTACTGTCTGTTTCAACAGTAAATCGTTTAATATCCTGTTTCCTTTGCTTGTCTTTCAACTGTATGTTTTATCTTCCATCTATGTTTGAATAGATTTGATAACACTCTTGGAGTAAACAAGTCTTATGACTAGTATTAAGACTATTTTATCCAAGGATGTGGTCTTCTGATCACCTGTAAAACAAAACAAATTATTAAGAAAGCATTGGTTTGCAGGGGAGGTCGAAAGGTTTCATTTGATGTTGAGAGGCCTGTGGATTGAATCTAGAATGATTTTTGGGAGGTAAAACATGCTCAAATTGGTTAACAGAGGCTTCAGGTGGCGCAACTGGGTTACAAACGGTTTTACTGCACAATCAGGCGAAAATGAGCAACACTAGGTTGTTTGTGTTTAAACGGGTAAACAGTTGATATTGGCGGGTAAGCTTTGAATGAACAGTGGACAGATGGCACTGACTTGACGATGTGAAGTTTTGTCGTTAGTGGGACCCGGTAAGCGGTACATGATTGCACCACTTTTGGGGAAAGGTGGTTTTGGGCGGAGGGCGAGCGATTCCATACGATGAACGACGCGTGGCGCGGTACTGTTCAGAAAACCGCTTGGCCATCGCTCATTATCGTTCGGACGAGGATGGCTAGCGATATTGATATCAACCATAGATCTGAGATCTGTTGATCAAACGGTGGTAGGGGTTACAGATGATGAAAAGATAATGAGCGGGCCCAATGTAATTTATTTTTAATTAATCGCATCGCGGGTGATTTGATTGGCGGATTCAAGTTATTAATTAATCATGAGGATTAATTAACCCTTATTGATATGGCGGAGAAATGCGCTCACGATTAATCAAAGATTTGAATAATTAATCATGATTAATACATTAATATGGTTATTTTTCAACCAAAGGGGTGGGATATTATTATTTGGGAATTATTAAAATAATACGGGAAAAAGGTGAAAATTTATTTGGGAGTTATATACTATGTGTTAAAGTTAATATGATTATGAAATGAAAAGCGCCAAGTTAAAACATTTTACATATATATTCAAACTTAGGCTAAGGATGAGAAAGGGTTTTTTTAGGTGATTTTACGTATTTTCCTAAGTAAAGTAGGAATTTACACTTAGGAAATGAGTTTATGAAATCAAATGAATGGTTTATGGATGATTCTAAGTACTTAGGCTCTTAAATCATTGGGCCGAGGGTCCGGTCCCTCCAAAAGTCAGAGAAATGCTCTGAGCCCCTTTAATTTTCAAAGACCTTAATACTTCAGGGGGAATTAGTGAAATATTTAAGGAAAAATGAGAAGGGAAGTTAATAATTTTGACTTTGCTTTTGCTTGAAATTTCTTCCAGTGTAGTGTTTTCCTTTGCACTTGTGATGAAAGTAAAAGATTTAACACATCTAGAATCATTATCCATCACATGTAATTTTGCAACATGATCTATCTACCCTACCTACTTTACCCTACCATTTTCTCTTCTTTATTAGGTTGCACTTAGACTGGCAAACCCTTATCACACTTTTTCTTTTACATATGGAAATCTATCTAATTCTAACCTTATTACATCCAAGGGCTCAGATTAAGCTGTTGAGCTCCTTTTATTCACTCTACCTATCTATTTATCTGCCAAGATTAAACAGTTTCATGGTCAGATTTTATTCTCTATCTCTAAAACATAAAATTGAAAGATGAACTAGCCAAGCTTAAATTGTTTGACTATTCATTAATTGTGGCATAAAATACAAATTGCACACAATTTGTTTATTACATCAGAACAAAAAGTAGTGGCATTTAGATTTGCACACTTTCCTTGGCCTTTCTTTTGGTGGGGTTCATTTTCTTTCACTTTTTTGGCCATTTTTATTTTTTCACCCTTTGATTTTTCTTTTAGGGTATACCCTCTTTACATTTTTTAAATTTTTTGATTTTTTGATTTTTTGAGAATATGGAAAACCTTTGCAACAAGAAAAGGTATGAACATATTGCATAGTTCATCAAGTCAATCATGAAATATGACACCTATTGGTATAGGAGTCTAACACTGGCTCCACTTGGGGATGGCTTTTCCTGGTGAAAAGTCAAGAACAGCAGGTCAGTTAGCCTCAAAATGATTTTGGCTGAACCATGGAATCTTCTTCTACTTGTTGCTTTATTGTATGTATGACAGTAATACTTCTGAAGCTTAGGGCCTTCTCCTCAGGCTTCAACTCCAGTAAGTTACTATCCACTCAAAACTTAAAACTTTGTTTCCCAGTTGGAAATCTTCTGCCTTGGTCCAATCCCAAACATGCATTTGCTGTGGCTGAAAATCTTGAATTGAATATAGTCCTTTTTCTGCAACCTGAAATCTGATCTGAAACTAAAACAACACACAAAAAATTTCAAACCAACTTAATGAAAAACTAGCTGAAAATTGAAAACTAAAAAAAATGCTCAAAATTCTAAGCTTATTAGCACTCATTTACCTACTCTAATCTACTAAAAATCTTATTGAATCAGGTAATACAAAAATGCCAATGAAGCCAATCAAGTAGCTGTAAAAATAAATGGATAACTTGATTGCTTGTGATCAAAATTGGGAGTATATTATGATCATGTGCCTTTATAATCAATGATAAGATGTGAAATGGAAATTGTTGATATATTTGATCCTCATAGATAAAACATGTTTGCAGATTTGAGGTAAAAATATTCTCCATATAATTTGATATAGGATCAATAAAAGCATGACGTATGTTATTTACTTCTAGGCCTTCAATGACTAATTGTTCAGTTGAATTATGAATATTAGACCATGAAACTATTTCTTCAGTCTTGTGTTTGAAAGAATAATAATCCTCAATATGCAGGTCAAAAGATAGTACAATTTCCTCTTGCTTAGGAGAAGGAAGATTTTCAAAGAATTCTTTAGGATTTCAGAAATTGTATGACTGAATTTGAGAATGCAAAAGTGTGATTTCATTTTCATAATTTTCAGAAATTATATCAAGAAGCCATTTTTTAACTTGAGGAGAACATTTTCTTGATTTAAAAATAAGAAAGAAAGCTCTTATAAAATCCTCATCAAGTTGAAGTTCTAATATCTCATCCCTCAAAATAGCTAGTGATTGTTCCATGAAATTATCATAATTATCATCATACTGATCATATTTAGGCAAATCTTCAGAAGAAGGAATGTCATCAATTATAAACATTGGATCAGCAGATTTTTCTTCCAAAAATCCTAATATATCTTGATTAGATTGGTTGCATTCTGTTTGAAAATCGTTGTTTTGTTCAATAGGCGTGATGTCAAGCAATGCGCCTTTTTGGGAAGGTAGAATAACATGAGCATCAACTTGTTCTTCTGTCTCTTCATGGATAAAAACTTTATTACATTCATCAACATTAGAAGAAGTAGAAACAATCTCTTCATTATGTAAATATTTTGAGGATGGTTGCATGTTTAGAAGCAAATTGATTTCTTCTTCGGTGAGGGGGGGTGGGAATCTCTGAATTCTTAGATTGAAATGAAAATTGTTTTTTCCCTTATCTAAAAGTTGATCATGAGGTTCATTATTTTCTTTAACTCCATTCAAAACATTAAATGAAACATCATTTGTTAATACAGAGGGGTTTTGTGGATCTTGATTTATCTCCTGATTTATTTCATCTTTGTCTAAATCCTCTTGATTATTATGAATTTTAACTTGAGAATGAAAGTTTTGGACTTCTTCTAATAAATCTTCAGAAAACCAATTTCCAAAATATTCATCAATATTTTTAAGGTAATGTATAAGATCTTCAGCTTGATCACAACAATTTTCAGCTAATGATAAAAATGGAAAATCTTCTTTGTAATGCTCATAAAATACATTATGAAAATCTTTTAGAAAAAATATACTAGCAGGTTTGAGAGCTTCATACCATTCCCTTGCTTTTCCTTCTAAGGATGCCATAAATATCTTCATGAGGCAATCCTCATGCCAATCACCCTTCAATCTTGATGAGTGTATGTGAAATTTAATGAGATGCAACAAAGGATTATCAATATTTTCATCTTGAAATCTGGGCAAATTGCTATCCCAATCTACCTTTGGTAATTTGTGTGGAAATCCAAGTATGTGATTTCTGCTCATGGCAGCATATCTTCGTTTTATTCTTGGATCATCTTGAAAATCAGCCATAATGAAAAGCCACTTTATTTGTACAACCAAGTCAGATCCTTATATAAAATACAATACATATTGAATCTTAACGAGAAAGAACATAATGTCTTGGATTAGGATCCAATTTGAAAGCCTGATCTTTCCATATTGTTCTTCCAGGTTCATTCCTCCAGTGGAGTCTTAGTAGTGAAATTGATTTTGGAGTCGCCAGGTGGATGATTTTAACCTTTGTGTGTCTGATCCCTTTCCACCATCATAGATCAGATCTAAACCTGTAAAACAATTCTGAAGAAAAAGTTAGTTCTTCAGGAAACCAAATTTTGAGTATTTTATGATTATTTTGTTTTTTTATGAATTTTCAAAACAACTTCTATGATTTCTTTGAGAGGCTTTAGATATGAGATTTAAACTTTCTTAAAGACTTATTTGACAAGAGGAACTGATCAAGTATTTGAAACCAAAGTTCAGTTCATAAACTAGACCGGAGATAGACTGAAGCAACATTTATTTACTATGCAATTGCAAAGAAAAAGCAGTTCAAAGGCTACCTGGCTAACTTCAGGCTCCGTCTGTAGTTTATAAAGTAAACAATAGTAACAATAAAATTATTCAGGTCCCCAGTATGGTCGCCACTATGTTATCACTCCGATTTTCCTTGAAGTTGTTGGGAAGAGGAAAGGGGTCCGAGGTAACCACAAACCATTCTTTTAGGTACAGAATCTAGCCAATCTGTACCCAGAGAGGGCTCTCTCTGTATAATTTAGCTTTGTTTTTAGAAGATATTAGGCTAGTTATAATGTTCAGGGGTTTTGTTTGAATTTGGGTGGTGGAATTCGATAGCTGAGGGCAAGATTGAGTAGTTCAGGCCATTGGGATATGGAGTCAAAAAGATGGTTTCACTGGATTAAGTTTCTAGACAAAAGATGGTTTTACAAGGCAAGATAATCAAACAGAGAACAATTTCAGATTTAAAGTGAATGGAATGGATTTAAAATGGATGAAAGGAAATTAAGAATCTTTCAACACATTCATAAGAGGGGAAAATGAGTGATTATTAACAAAGAGAAATTAAGAATTCTTTATTAAATAACCAAAATGTTTAAACTAGAAAAACAGGAGCAATTAAGAATTCACTGTTTAAAACCAGTTTAGAAGAAAACATTTAGAATAAAAATGATTGAAATCAGATTACACTTAAGTACTTTCTGATTTATTCCTTTTCATTAGTCATTCATAAATGAAACACAATGATATAATAAACAGATATAAAGACTTTAAAACACAAGGGAAAGATGACTTATTGATCGGTAGTCTGACACATGAATCCTGTAAAAAGTCTTTCACTTCAATTCATCATCCAGCTTAGCCACACAAAATTTCTCCAATAGCACTTTATTCAAAATAGTCAATGTTACAGCAGAGTCTAAAAAATCCACCCAAAATACTTCCAAGAGTGAAGTATTTATACAAATTCTAAACTAAAATATCTTGAAAAATATCAAGATTGGTTCACAAATTTCTCCAACTATTTCACATAAATATAACTTAAGTAAAATACACTCAAACTAATGCATCTATTTGGCACTATTTTTTATGGATAGGTGATGACAAAGAGGAGAATTCGAATTTGATCCAACTCTTAGTTGATGATGATGCATCCAAGTCACTAACTGCTTCCTTTCTTTGTGCATTCTGCTCCAACAATTCTGCAAACTTGGGGTCCAATTATATCTTGTTATTTCTCAATCCGTAATAGATATGTAAAAATTGAAAGAGTTTATTGTGGATTAATATGTTGGTGAGATAAACCTCTTTCAGTTTCCAAAAATCCCTCTCCAGCTATGCACAATAGTCTCTGTACAAATATGTGTAAAACAGAGTTTTACAGAGTCTGAAAAATAGCCTTTAAAGATGTGCATTTATCTCTGATTCTGAAATCAATGTGCAAAAAGTGAGATAGGTTTTTGTATATGGGTCTCTTAGGAACAAAAACTCCTTCCGTTTTGTATGATGTATTTCGTATTGGCCACAATCTTCTCTACAAAATGATGACTTAACTGGAATTTTCTGCAAAAAGTGTTTTCCAACATTGTTTAATATTTCCAAACCCATAATAGCTGTTAGAAAAGTGAGAGAGGTTTTCGTATATAGTCCTCTTAAGAACATAAACCTCCTTCAATTTTTAAAAATTCATCTTGGATTGATCACAATAGTTTCTGAAAAACTAAGACTTAAACGGGAAATTTCTGAAGAATGTACCATTTTTGCTTTAATTTCATCTTTTAACCTTAAACTTCTTTTGACTATTTTTCACTTTTACTTTGGATAAAATTCATTGTGGCTGGTGAAATTGTTTTCATATTTTTTTAACCCTTAATATATTCACGTTTACTTTCACTGTTTATTGTTTACTTTTTACTTTTTACCGCTCTATTTTTTATCTGTCTTCACTTTGTCATGAACTTGTATGTTCTGTTTTGTAACTATCTTCCCTGCTGTTTATCTTCATGCTAGCTGATTTACTTGACTTGGTCTTCAATCTGATACTCTTTAATCCTGAACTCTTTGAATGTTCTTTACTGTTTCCTTTTACCTTCAATGTATAGTTTAGGTTTTTACTGTCTGTTTCAATAGTAAATTGTTTAATATCCTGTTTCCTTTGCTTGTCTTTCAACTGTATGTTTTATCTTCCATCTCTGTTTGAATAGATTTGATAACACTCTTGGAGTAAACAGGTCTTATGACTAGTATTAATACTGTTTATCCAAGGATGTGGTCTTCTGATCACCTGTAAAACAAAACAAATTGTTAAGAAAGCATTGGTTTGCAAGGGAGGTCGAAAAGGTTTCATTTGATGTTGAGAGGTCTATGGAGTGAATCTAGAATGATTTTTGGGAGGTAAACCATGCTCGAATTTGTTAACAGAGGCTTCAGGAGGCACAACTGGGTTACAAAGTGTTTTACTGCACAATCAGGTGAAAATGAGCAACACTAGGGTGTTTGTGTTTAAACAGGTAAACGGTTGATATTGGCGGGTAACCTTTGAATGAACAGTGGACAGATGGCGCTGACTTGATGATGTGAAGTTTTGTCATTAGTGGGAGGCGGTAAGTGGTACATGATCACACCGCTTTTTGGGAAAGGTGGTTTTGGGCAGAGGGCGAGCGATTCCATACGATGAACGACGCATGGCGCGGTACTGTTCAGAAAACCGCTTGGCCATCGCGCTTTATCATTCAGACGAGGATGGCTAGTGATATTGATATCAACCGTAGATCTGAGATTTGTTGATCGAACGGTGGTCGAGGTGACGAGATGATGGAAAGATAACGAGCGGGCCCAATGTAATTTATTTTAAATTAATCGCATCGGGGGTGATTTGATTGGCGGATACAAGTTATTAATTAATCATGATGATTAATTAACCCTTATTGATATGGCGGGGATGGTTATTAATAAATTTTGGATAAATCTATTAATCCCTTTTAAATAGAGTTTATGGTTATATTTAACCGGGGCAGGAATATATAATACTTTGGGGATTTATATATAATTAAGTAATATGGAAAAAAGGTGAAAATTTATTTGGGGGTTATATACTATGTGTTAAAGTTAATATGATTATGAAATGAAAAGCGCCAAGTTAAAACATTTCACGTATATATTCAAACTTAGGCTAAAGATGAAAAAGGGGTTTTTTTAGGTGATGTTATGTATTTTCCTAAGTAAAGTAGGAATTTACACTTAGGAAATGAGTTTATGAAATCAAATGAATGGTTTATGGATGATTTTAAGTAATTAGGCTCTTAAATCATTGGGCCGAGGGTCCGGTCCCTCCAAAAGTCAGAGAAATGCTCTGAGCCCCTTTAATTTTCAAATACCTTAATACTTCAGGGGGAATTAGTGAAATCTTTAAGGAAAAATGAGAAGGGAAGTTAATAATTTTGACTTTGCTTTTGCTTGAAATTTCTTCCAGTGTAGTGTTTGCCTTTGCACTTTTGATAAAGGTAAAGATTAACACATTTAGAGCCATTATTCATCACATGTAATTCTGCAACATCGTCTACCTACCCTACTTACTTTACCCTACCATTTTCTCTTCTTTATTAGGGTGCACTTAGACTGGCAAACCCTTATCACACTTTTCTTTTACAAGTGGAAATCTATCTAATTCTAACCTTATTACATACAAGGGCTCAGATTAAACTGTTGAGCTCCTTTTATTCACTCTACCTATCTATTTTTCTGCCAAGATTAAACAGTTTGGTCAGATTTTATTCTCTATCTCTAAAACATGAAATTGAAAAATGAACTAGCCAAGCTTAAACTGTTTGACTATTCATGAATTGTGGCATAAAATACAAGTTGCACACAATTTTATTTATTATATCAGAGCAAAAAGTAGTGGCATTTAGGCTTGCACACTTTCCTTGGCCTTTATTTTGGTGGGGTTCATTTTCTTTCACTTTTTTGGCCATTTTATTCTTTTCACCCTTTGATTTTTCTTTTAGGGTATACCCTCTTTACATTCTTTAAATTTTTTTATTTTTTGAGAATATGGAAAACCTTTGCAACAAGAAAAGGGTATGAACATATTACATAGTTCATCAAGTCAATCATGAAATATGACACCTATTGGTATAGGAGTCTAACATGAGCAACAAGATTTCCCTAGAAAATTATCTATGTTGTGGTTTGATTGATTCTTATTTGCTTCATGTGATTGGTGATTGTGTTTAATTTCCGCAATTGATTTGTAGAAGTGATTCAGTATCTAGCTTTAGTACATTGTTAGATCAGATTGAATCCATGATATACATATTGTTTTTATAATTTCTACAATCACAATCTCAACCACTAAATCACCTACTAAAATGAATTGATATTGATTCTGCTTGTGGCTAGTATCTTTATCCCCATTTCACATCAATGAGAAAGGTCTTGGATACTTTTTCTTTGACCATTCTGCCCCTAAGAGAACATAATATGTTGCTGATGACTTTTCCTTGGGCTGAAAAACAATTTCCATCATAAACCTTTGCTCACCTCTTCACTACTTTCGTAAGCTCATGATCCTCAATGGTTGACCACTCTCCATTTTCCACTCCATCATTGTACCAATAACCCACCAATAACCATACCACATCTCTCAAATGTTATTTCAATGTTTTCTAACTCTTCCTTTTTGTGCTTCAGTGATGCATGGATTTTGGAGGCCAATGATTCTTTAAGCTCCCCCTTTGACCATGCTCCTCTTTAAAGGGTTGTTCAACATATAATAGGTTACTACTACTGAACCAAGGAATACCAATTGACGCAATGTAGAAAAAAATAATTGTGGTATATTTTCTCTCCCCTTGGAAAATTTACCTTATTGAGATAAACATCTCCCTCTATGCACACTTGTTGAGACTCATCATATCAACTACTTAACTGAAATTAGGCAAATCATATAAGATGAGCAAATATTTCATTTATTGTTTTGTTTGAGCAATCAACTCTTCCCGAATCCAATTGATGATGCATGGTACTGCGGACTGTGCATCTCCCTATAAGCTTATGTACTATCCTTCTCTTTGATCTTCTCTCATACGAATTACTTTTAACATTATCTGCCTTCTTTGTTTATGCTTGAGATTTATTCCCACAGACCTATTTTTACTTTTGGGACTTTTTAACACACCACTCTTCTATTGCAGCTCATCTTCAATGATTATTATCTTCTTCATATGAATTGAGATGATGTTATGTACTCCCCATGAAACCATGTTGGCTTCATTCTCTCTTTCTTCTATGGTGCACCTTCAAAAGTTTATGTCTTCTTGAAATGACTCGAGGTGCTATCATTTCTTGTTTGTCTATTACTGATAAGTTGAGAGACATAACACTCTCAAGCTACAACCTTTTGATTTACATGTATTAAGAATATATGCATTACATGAGGTCCTTGTTTCTATTTCCACTATTATGTGTGTTTATTTCTTCCTTATTTTGCAACATTTAGAAGAAAATATGACTTCATGTCCATTATAAACCATTTCAATTACACTTAAAATATTTTGCTTTAAGCCTTCAACTAATAAGACATATTTAGCCTTCCTTTTCTCATTTCCAAGGTTGACTAATCCTTTGCCTATTATTATGGTTGATGAATTACGTCCAAGAATGACACAACCTCTTTTGAATTCCTTTAATGAGACAAATTTGCTTATATCTGTTGTCATGTGATTTTTTTATTTTTATTTTTACTAGAGAAAAAATCAAACTTTTTATTAAGTCGATAAAAGTTACATTTGTAGATGCCATGAGAATTTATGAACCTGTGAGTCCACTAAAGGAGAAAAACACAGAGACCCTAAGTAAAACCATGAAATGTATTACTCATACCATCCAAATAACCAAAATAAACGACCTGGACCTCCCCATACACTGGATAAAACAACCCACAAAAATAATAGTTTATATGTAATTGTATCCAATATGTCCACAAAAAATAATTGTACCAGTGACAATACATTCGTAAAGAAACAACTGATAATACTGTATCAAAAGTAAACTGGGAAAAAAAAAAGGTAAATAAAATACTGGGATTATGTTGAGAAACCAAGAATAATCTGATATACGGCTGATGATCTCACACACAGATCCTCCCATATTCTAACTTTGTTATGTTCCATGTGCCCAAATCATGTTGAAAACCCTCAGAAAGGAGATATGCCTCTGATTTCCGCCCCCTGTATATGTGGCAAAGAGATATAGAGTCAAAACCCATTTTAATATGTAAAACTTAAATGAATGGAATCAAAATGTGATTTTGGCATCTCTAAACCTCATTGTACCAATTTATAACATTTAAAGGATCACCATAAATTTGAACTATATCAATTCCAATTTCTCAAATCTAGCATAATAAAAATTTCAGTGATTAAAGTTATGCATAATTGTTTGATCCCGATCCAAATCCAACTGAATTTTTTAAGGTTCTTTGAGCATTTATGTGAACTATCAAACTTGCCCCACATCTATTTTGTGCATCGAATGCACCATAAAAGTAAGCCCAAGGTATATGTGGACATATTTGTTCCTCTCTGATATTCCGAGGAGGTTTATTTAAAAATGAGAGTGGGATTAAAGAGTATATTGAAGCACACTCATAAGCTATAAGTGACAGAAACGATGGATTGTCCCAAAATATGCCTTTGTTCCTTGACAACCATATGCCCCATGTAATTATTGGTGGAACATTTCTCAAATTTTCATCTCTTGTTGAGTTCCACCAATTCTTCCAAGCCTCTGCAATACTAGAACCTCTCCAGAAATTTATCTTGAAAGGAATATCAAATTTAGATTTCAGTAAAGTGATACATTGTGAGACTACAAAAGAAATGTTAGATAAGTTTCAATATATATACGAAGGAGAAAATTAAAAGGTTGCGCAAGTAATGAATTAGATCTTAGAGAAGATCCATTTTTCATAAATACTCGAGTTGTTGATCATCTGGAGGATGAAGATGGAAGTAAAGAAGATACTTAGATGGATAAATCACCAAGTAAGTTGTTGATATGTTGTAATTGTAAATAAATGGGTCATATCGCTCTTAAATGTTCCAAAGAAAATTCTGAAAACATTTGTAATGAAGAAGATAATGGATGTACATTTAGTAGTGATGAAAATCTGGAAGTGAAATAGATTTAGGTTGTGAATATTTTATTACCTCTGATGAGATAGAGGAATATCTAGGTGAGAAGATATATTTTAGAAGAAAACTCATCTTCGCTTTAGAAGAGATCAAGAATATTTCATAAACAAATTTAAAGCAAAATGGACAACAAGAATATGAAGATAAGGAACTTGACAATGATGAATTGATAAAAACTATTATTATCATGAGAACTGAACAAGAAGAAGCGAAAAGAGTGAAATAAGTATTGACTAGTCATCTAAAATAAAAAGAAGGCCATTGTGAGAGATTAGAAGATGAGTTTTCTTTAATAAATTATCTAGAAAAGAAGAAAAATTAGTTGAAAATTGAGAATAGTACCAAGATCATGGATGATATTCTCAACAGTCATAGATTTCCTCCCATTAATACTAGAGTAGGTTATGAAGTATATTCAAGCACTAGGAAGGATGAAGGAAAATAAATAATCAATGCTAATGTTTTCAAAGGAGTTAAATCTGTGCATCAACAGCAACAATGAATGAAACCACAAGAAAGAAAGATAAACAATATAGACATATACCAACAATAAAAAAGAATTGGAACTCGAAACAAACAATAGGAAGGAAATGTAGAAATTTTAATACAATTATGTATTGCCTGGATTATCCTAATATAACAATTATATGCCACTGTTAAATACAGAATTTCTTCTGCAAAAAACTTTGCGTAAATTTAAAACACGATCGCCAATTGCAAACACATGAAGAAAGATCATTCACACATAACACAGATGTTTACCGGGAAAGCATAAAGCTAAAAACCCCACTATCATACATTATGTATATATCATGGATCATGAAACAATCTCATACAAAACTCTAATCCAAGAGCTCTCAATACAATATAAAATCGTCTCACACTGTCATGCAGAAGTTTGGCAAATTCCTTAGCTAATTTTCTGCCTCACAACAACTGCCTCCACTGCGTAATCCAAGTTGATTACAAAGACCAATTTGTTGCAATCATGCCCTCCTTGACTGCGCAATCCTCATGAGCATATCCAATGTGTGTTTGGCTTGCAAGAGTGCAGTCCAATATAGTACAACTGATAGTCAACTATCCCTTTCACCTATCTCTCAACGAGGTCTCCATTGGATCTGACATGCATGTAGTTAACAGTAGTAAATCTTCAGTTGCATGTGAGATAAATCCATGTGAATTAATTTAATATTTAATTCAATAATCTCTCACTATTGTATCTTCAGTTACAACTAGCACAATTGTGTTTAACTCACTTAACTGAGTTAAACTACTTTACAACTCACATAACTACACATCCAACTCTGTTACAACTTCGAATCACTCAAATACAACTAAGTCCACTTGCATGTCCCACCAACCAACCTTTGAACTCGAAATTCCTTCAGCTAACTGGTTTTCCATTTCAATTAACTAATTTCAATTGCTCCATGAGAATAGATTAATATTTATTGTCCAATTATTATTAAGGGATAATAATAGTCGATGTGCATCTATAAATAGACTTCGCACATACATTTAAAAATAGAACATCATCTATAAATAGAATTTTCTCAACATACATAAATAGACTTCTGCTATAAATAGAATTTGCTCATCCATTCTAAAAATAGAAATACACCTAAAAATAGCCTGTGGGCCCCACCTAGTGTAAGTGCTTAATTTTCACTAGGATCATCATCTTGTTGAATCTCAACACTCCCTCTCAAAAAGAAAGGGATTATCCTTCACCCCGATCCTGTCTCTATGGTATTTAAATTTTCTCCTCGTGAGTGCCTTCGTTAGAATATCTGCATCCTAATCCTCCGTAGGAATGTACTGAAGCAACATGATCTTCCGTTGCACACAATCTCTGATATGATGATACCAGATATCTATATTCTTATATCTATCATGAAACACAGGATTAATCGAGAGTTTAATGCAACTCTGATTATCACAATGAATCACTGTAGGATCTAAATGAGAACCAAACAAATCAACCAGGATATTTCTCATCCAGATAGCCTCACATGCAGCTTGACTTCCTGCCATGTATTCCGCTTCCGCTGAACTGAGTGCCACGGATCTCTATTTCCTGTTGTACCAAGAAATAACTGTAGATCTGATACTAAAGACACCTCCTGAGGTGCTCTTTCTATCCATTCAGCTGCTCGCCCAATTTACATCCATGAAGCCATGCAACTTCACCTAATTCGTCTGTCTGTACCACAATCCATACTCAGATGTGCCCCTTGGGTATCTCAGGACATGCTTGCCCGCCTTCCAAAAGAGCTTGGTAGGATTATCCATCGCTTGACTGAGCTACTTCACCGCATAGCATATGTTTGGTATTCTATTCAATAAATACATTAGCGAACCCACTAACTGTCGATAGATAATAGCATCCTCTACCTCTCCATATGTAGCGACCTTTGTCCTCCAGTTTCCTGGAAGAGGAGCATCCATGGGTTTGCAGCCCTCCATGTGAAACTTACCCAGTATTTCCCTTGCATACTTGCCTTGAGACACAAAAAGTTCAACATCTCGCTGCCATATTTCCAATCCAAGGAAATAATGAAGGAGGCCCATATCCTTCATCTCAAACTCCTTTGCAAGGTCCTTCTTGCATGAGTGTATCAACTGCTCATCACCAGTCAGTATTAAATCATCAACATAACGAACAATGATTAAAAGCTTACCCTCCACCATAATTTGGTATAGGTTTTCATCCGCCTCACTCTTGGTGAAGCCAATTCCGGTGAAATAGTTGTTGATCCGAGTGTACCAAGCATGGGGTGCTTGCTTCAGCCCATACATCGCTATTTTGAGTCTGCACACATGCAATTCGCTGTTGAAGATCTCAAATCATTCAGGTTGCTCAATGTACACTTCTTCCTCAATGATCCCATTAAGGAACACAGTCTTCACATCCATCTGATGAATATGCCAACCCATCTGCACTGAGATAGCAAGGATGGTCCTTATGGAAGAATATCGTGCGACGGGTGCAAAGGTTTCTTCATAATCAATCCCCTCAATCTGTGAGAATCCCCAGGCCACAAATCTAGCCTTGTATTTCTCAACACTCCCATCAGCAGCTTGCTTTACCTTGTAGATCCATCTTGAACCTACCACTGATTTATCAACCGGCCTTAGAACAATTTCCCAAGCACTTTTTATGAAAATGGAGTCATACTCCTCCACCATTACATCTACCCATGTGGGCTCCTACACTGCTTCCTGAAAGGAAGATGGCTCAGTTACAATACATTTTCTCATGAGAGCCATGTATCGAGTGAATCAGTCAGGAGATTGTCTTTGTCTGTGTTGGGAAGTAGGGTCTCCTACATTCTGTGCAGCATCAAGTTTCAGCCTCTCAGCTTCTGTGGTATGGCTTTTGCTAGTTCTGATGTTTGACTCTGCGTGAGTGGACTCCTCCAATCCATTAACCTCCTCTTGTGGTTGATCCACATCTAGAGACTCATCTTTGGGAACCAACAGTTCCTCATCTACATGCACATCAAATAAAGGGGTTCCCTAAGAGAGGAAGTTTGAGAAAAGACAGTAGCGGAGGATAATCTCCAAAATACAGAGATATGGGAGCAGCAGGTTGGTGATCTAGAACCTATGGAGGTTGAAGAAGTTCAGAATTCGATACTTGGGTGCCAAGATATTCAGGAGGAGATTTATCATTTGGAGGCTTAGGGTGAAATTGAAATCATCGGCCATGCTCGTGAGTCTACGGGTACTTTTTTTCCTCCCCTTACCTCTTTATCCACTTCATTTCTCTCTTTATTTGATGTTCATACAAGGCCTGGTCCCTCCAAGTTGTTGTCTTTTGTTTCTCCACCTCAATGTAACTTGTCTTTTACTTTAGACAATATCATTAATTCTATTCCCACCTTCAATTTTTCTAGGCCTTCCCCGTCCGACCCTGAGCCGTTATCCTTCCCTTCTTCCTCCTCTCGAATCTCGCATTATAACCTACATACTTGAGACAAGAAGGACCCCCCTTTCGCATCCATAGGAGCGCTTGGTGGAATCCTGAAGCCTCTTCAGTCTCATAACACTAGCGATAGGAAGTCTAATTTATCCAAGGCTCAACTGAAAGCTAAGCTAGACATATCTTATGGGAAAAAACTCTCTCTAAAAGGGGCACTTAAAGCATTGTAATCCCCTGTGGTGGTTATAAAATTATAATTATATCCTTCAACTACAAAGGGTTTGCTAGCACCCGTAAGAAGCTAGGTCTAAAAGACCTATTTAAAAATTACTATCCTCATGTTATCATGCTTCAAGAAACTCTTGGAACTAGAGAGATCGTGGGGGGATCTCTTTGTAAAATGATGTGGGGACGGTCATATATGACATCTGATGCAAAAGTAAGATCTGAGGGCTTAGTTTTGGGTTTTAAAGATAGCGATATCAAGATTTTAAACTCTCAGGGATCGGAATGGTACTGGGTTGAGAGGTATACTCATCAGATATATGCATGAATCTCTGCCTTATAAACATTTATGTATGTGCCATGACAGGGCCTATTTCTGGAATTCTCATTTATCTAAATCTTTTATGAAGGACTCAAATTTGGTGGTGGGAAGGGACTTCAATTTCTCCATGGGAATGAATGAAACCTGGGGGCCAATGGCTCAAGCTTTCCCCTTGGTTGAGTACTTTGTGAATAATTTGATGGATGGTAAACTTATCGATGTTAATTTTATTCAAATCAGACCCAACTGGAGGGACAGGTGATCGGGTGAGGCCAGTGTGGTAAATAGGTTGGATCATTTCTTGATGAAGAATATCTAGTAAATTGAATACCCCTCTTTAGATAGTGGATAGGTTCGATAGGTGAGTTAGACCACTTTCCTATCATCTTGGAGATGAAAGGGACTAGTAGGAATCATGGTTCTCCTTTTAAGTTCAACGTAGCTAGGCCCAAAGAATCTAGTTACATCAATTTGGTTAAAGCCACCTGGATTCCTCAGGTCCTTGTCCAAGGCTCCTCTCTAGCTAAGCTATTTACGGAAAACCTAAAAATAATGAAACATGCTACAATTACTTGGGCAAAAGAAAAAAGGCTTAGGGAAGAGGTCAAGCTAAAAATTATTGAAGCATCCCTTGAAAGCCTGGAAATCCCAGAGGGGGATGGATATGGGACTGAAGAGAAAAAGGTAAGGATAAAATATTTGGAAACCTAAAAAAGAAAGATCCTTAATGATATAGAAGAATAATGGATACTTAAAAGTAGATCAATATGGTTAGAATCCGGGGACCAAAACTCTAAGTTCTTTAAAAATTATGCAAGAGGTAGAAAGAATATAAATACAATATGGGAAATGCAACCCGCAAATGGGAGTACAACTAAATCTTTTGATGAGTTTGCGTCTTTGGGGAGAGATCATTTTAAAAGCTTATTTAGAGCCCTGGAAGGAGTTTCAATGGTAGAAGTAATCCAGATTACTCAACTTTTCCCAGGATATGTGGAGGAAGAAGAAAAAAAATGCTAATGGCCCCTGCCTCAAAGGAGAAGTTTAAGGAGTCATTAAGTCAATGTAGAAAGATAATATTCTTGGACCGGATGGCCAGACAATCAATTTTTTTCAATGTTTTTTTGAGCTTGTAGGGGACGAGCTCACTGGAGTGGTGGGGAATCCAGAGCCAAAGGTTATATATATGAGCCATTCAACTCCACTTCTTGGCTCTAATTCCCAAAATCGATGATCCAAATTTTTATGAGGAGTTAGGCCCATCTCACTCTGTAACTGCCTCTATAAAATCAGGACCAAGATCATTTCTCTGTGCCTAAATACAATCCTCTCAAAAAACATTTAAAGGGAGAAATTTGGCTTTCTTGATGGCAGAAAAATACATGAAGCCATAGGGTTTGCTTAGGAATAAATGCATAGCATCAAAAAGAGAAAAATAAAAGGCTTAATAGTAAAAATTGATCTTTCAAAGGCCTATGACAAAATTAGCTAGTTATATATGTGCCTATTTATTAATCATATGGGATTCAAAATTGGTTTTATCAATTGGGTCATGGGATGCATAAAAAATGTGAGCTTTGTAGTCCTAATTAATGGAGTAACATCCCCTTTTTTTCCATAGTCATAGAGTATTTAGATAGGGGTTCCCTTTGTCCATACTATTCTTCTTACTAGCAGCCAAAGGTCTAAGACAACTAATTCTTGCAACTAAATGAAGAGGAGAGGTAAAATGGATTGAGGTAGCCACAAATTTGTTTCTTACCCATCACTTGTTCGTAGATGACATCCTCCTTTTCAGTGATGAAGCCAGAGGTGATATTCAGCAGCTGAAGTCCTCACTCGATCTTTTGCTTAAAGCTACTGGTATGTGTATTAATGCTCAAAATTCCTCTTTAGTTTATGAAGGTTTATCTGTGGATGAAATCAACAGAGTACTTTCAGTTCTCCCTTTTGAAGCAAAACCTATGATGATCAATTTTAAATATTTGGGTTTCCACCTTAAGCCCAATTCTTACAGAAAGCGTGACTGGAAGTGGCTACTGGCCAAAATTGAAAAACACATAAAACACTGTAGTTTTAAGTGGATATTGATGGTGGGAAGACTGATATTGATAAAATTTATTCTAATTGCAATACTAGTTTACTAGATAGCCCTCACCTAGGTTCCCAAGGGAATCCTAACCCATATTAGGAAATTGTGTGGTCGATTTTTATGGGATGGTTCAAAGGAGGAAGCAGTTCTTCCTTAGGTATCTTGGGATAAAATATCCCTCCAAAAGGCCTGGGGTGGATGGGGAATAAAGGACCTGCCCCTTTTTGCATCAAAGCTTGCAATAAAATCTGGGTGGCACATATTATTAATGGATAACCTATGGACTATTGTAGTGAAAAGGAAATATATTTACACTTCTCCCATTTATTAATGGATGCATAGGATAGACAAGAAAACACAAAACGTGTTTGTTATCTGGAAGGCCATTGTGGAATCTTTCAACACTATAGTGGATGACCTTGCGTGGCATATTGGAAATGTGGAGAAACTTTGATTATGCATCGATTCATGGGTGGGTTGCAATGAAGGATATGTCCTTCTAATGGAGCTAACATAATTTATCAATAATTAGGGTATTATCTTTTTGAATCAGGTTGGAGATTCTGAATTTTCTTCGATATGGCATAAGGGTTGGAAATCTACTGATGATCTCCACTTAGAACCCCAATCGGGAGCTCACTGGGAGTTTTATACTAGATAATTACACCACACAAACTTTAGGATAAGGGAATGCCCAAATGAAATTAGATGGGTTCATGTAACATGAGGCAATTACTCTCTAAAACACGGTTACAACTATCAAATAGACAGAAGAGTACAGGGGTGCAGGCATGGTAGTGGAAACCACTTTGGAAACTAATATGCACTGCAAAGTCAAGATTTTTTTTTGGTGTATTCTTAGAAACAAGGTGCCCACATGGGATAACCTTCAAAATAAGAACAAACATGGACCTGGATGGTGCATACTATATAAAAACTTAGAATAATTAGGACACCAATTGTTCTTAAATTTTCCTTTCATTATAAAAATATGGGAGGTCAACATCATATACATTCTTTACTCCATGCTCTACATATAATCATACATTTAAATCAAGAGCCATTAAATAGGTTTCCATTCTTATCTTTGAGAATATATAACCTGATTTATTCAAAATGGTATTCCCCATGGGGTAATTCAATCCTAGTTAGCCATGGTATCTTATGATATTCATTTCCAATTTGATTTTGCAACAACTAATTGCTCTTCTCCATCCACGACAAGGATTATATTGTCTTAATTGGCATATTTTGGAACTTCTACCACACATGGTACATTACTAATACAATCAGAGCCTTTGATATGATTTGTATTCTTCTGGAATGGATTCTTCTTATTCTTCATTTTATTAGCTATAATTACTTGGATCAACCTTCCAACGGTTAAACTGTTCTTGAAGGAAAATATTCTGACGCAAATTGTTGGAAATCAAGATAACACTAAGAGGGGGGATGAATCAATATTATGATCATTTTTAACAATCATAACAATATTTAAACATTCAACAATTTACCATATAAACAAATCATAACTCACACAACAACACCATAAGCAAAACACACACATGAAACACTTAGAGACACTAGATGTATGTGGAAACCCAAAAAGGGAGAAAACCACCAATATGCTTTTTAATTCTTTATGCAAATGCAAGCTCCAACTTTTTGATACATTTTTTTTACTAGCACCAACTAGAAGGAAGCACCCACTCCCTGATTTGCCAACACCCACTTGCAAGAGCCACCGACCCCCCAAGTTGTTTTTCAAGATCCCACCTAAAGGAAACACCAATTCCCTGATGTGCAAGCACCAACCTGCAGTATCAAGCATATCCCTTTCTCATAACTTTTTCAGACTCATATCCACAGTTACTTTTTCACTTTAATCTTCAAAATTATATTTGTTGCCATCTCCACTTCAACTCTTAACTAGCCAGATATCTCACTATACAACAAGCATCCTCAGACTATCATCCTTTATGATTTCAACTCTAGCTCTACTATGAAACTCTCCTTTCACACCCAAATTTGTTCACAACTTCTTCAAATCTGCTCAGCTACACTTTTCTCACATTCAAATCAAATCATAGCTTTGCAAATTTACCCAACAACTCTTCTACAATCTCATATTTGATATCAACACTCATATTTTCTCCCTTTTTCTTTTCTTCACACCTTGTCAAATTAGGAACTTCAACTTATATCTATTTATTCTTTTATGTTCCCTCTCAATCAACCATGTCTTTTCACTTTCAGATTAATTAGAAGTCAAATCATTTCAGGTTCACACTGCTTGAAATTCGTTGGTCACTTTGTTTCTCCAATGAGATAATGTGAATCGATGGCACATGTTCCCTATCTTCACCCTACCTTAGCTTCAGTTTTTATCTTTCCTCGGTATGGCATTATCAATATCATCCCTTTCACTAACACAACTCTCCATTAGAATCACTATATCTTCTTTTACAACCTCAGCTTTAATATCCTATATATTTTCCTTTATTTTTCTTTTCTCATTTTAACGCTTTTTCTTGGCCTCAATTTTCCAATGGGATCACCAACCTTTTTCAATCAAACACATTTTCTTTTGTAGATTATGCGCTTGAATTACTATGGGCATTATATCATAGTTTTTACCCATGGAAAATTCCTTTATTAAATGTATCAATTGGACTGATTCCACATAGCCATATCAATAATATTTGCATTTAGCTCTCTTTAACTAAATTTTGAGCTCATAATGCCAAATTTCATTAGCGGCATGCCTCAACCTTCAACGCTCTTTCTCATAATACTATGAGATATTACCAAGGAACCAAAAATCTAGATATGGATCCATTCGATTATAATGCATTATAGTACACCCAGATTCCTTTTGACCCGAATTAATTTTGAACTAGCTCTAGGGACTTCAACATATGACCTACTGATGGGACCATAACCTTACATGCTTCCCCCTCCAACTTTGGCTTCCAGTTACATGTGGCTAGTGCTTCAAAACCATGTTCTTAACTAAACAAGTGCATTTATATGTTGACGTCATCATGTTGATGCCACTTTCCTACTGCATCAGTGCCACCTATGTTTCCATCTATTCCTTTGCTAGTCACTCACACCTCTTATTTTGATTGATCATTGATTAACTTCACCTTCGCTAGATCAACGACTATGTTTAATTATGGAGTCCTCCTACCTGCTCAATAGTTAATAGAGGGGAGGGGGGTTTGTAATGTATTTCTTTTGCGACTAACCCCCGCACACATTCCTCGAAGAGCGCCATAAGCCAATACCTACATGCTTGGATCCAATGGTTTCTATCAATTATGGGGACCTGTATGTTTTCTAATTAATATAGAGGGGTTTGCTATTTGGTGTTTTGTGCATACAAAACCAATGCAAAAATCAAAACCCTTCCATGCCACCCAAACATGTCCACATCACAGACCTCCTATTAGCCAAGTTATTTCCTATCAGTGCCAAGGAATCCACCTATATCCATGGTGACTACCACCTATCTCTATGTCATTTTCCATGTCATTATGTCCTCACAAGCTTGGGTAACTTGTCTTGTTGACATCATGATACCATAATCATGCCACATGGGGTCCTCTGTATTGTGCCATGTGTCACTCATATTTGACCCACTTGGCCACTCAAAAGGTCAAAAAACATTTTCCACATGTCACGCTATTGAGGTGCCACATCATCACACTATCCATGTCATCGCCACCAGGCATCGTCACATCATATACCTTGTTCAATCACATTCTTCCATGTGTCACTACCACCACATGTATGCCACTTCAACAACCACATAATTAAATATGCCATTTTCCATGGCATTTATCTGTATAGAGGGGAATCTGACATTTGGGTGTATTTTTTTGTTTCTTCTTTGTAAAAATATGGAATTATGACGAAATCGGGATCTGGGTGTTTGTAAATTTGCATAATGTGCAAAGCATTGAATGTCTCAGGTGTTGGAATGTCCCAGATTTCTTCCAAGTCTTGTATTACTTGCTCCAGTCTGGATTTCTTGCGTCCTTATATAAGTTTGGATGGATATGGAAAATTTTTGTATTCACCTTTCTAAGTTGCATGCTAATCTTCTTGCATGCCAGATTCAAACGGGTGGCCGAGGGAAAATCGTCATAACTATCGTTTCAGACATTGGATAAGAATTCTGTAAAAAGTGGTCGAAATTGAACGGACTTTAGTTTCTTGTATATTGATTTCAAGATTGAAGGATGAAATAGTGACACGTGGCATGTTGTACAAGTTTGATCTATTGAACCATTCCATAATTAGGTCATTGTGGGAGATTGGGCATAAATTGTTTTTGAAGAATCAAAAATCAAGTCTGACCTATGGCATTGGAAAGAAGACTCAGAGGGATACTACAAGATGGAAGATCAAATATTGGGGTGTTGGGAAAAATACTGAGAGGGGGGGGTGAATCAGTATTTACTGCATATTCAAAACTTTCACCTTTTCTTGCTTCTAAAATGCATACGCTACTTTCATGAACCAGACTTGCGTATATACGCGGATACCCTTTACGAAACTCGCGTATACACAGATATCTATTTATGTCATTAATTCTTCACTTAAATCATTCCTTCATTTATTCATCAGATATTCAATAAGCAGTAAACATGTGCAGTAAGAACAGAATAAATCATCACACAAAGCATCACACATGAACACCGGGATTTTTAGGTGGAAACCCAAGTCGGGAGAAAACCACCGCTGCAGTTGCTCAGCCTTCAATATTTTATTATAGAGAAAACATCTTACAACATATGTGCTGGCGCAGACTTGACCAGCACGCAGGCACCCACCTGCGCTCGTTTACCAGCCTCTCCTGGAAGAGAGCTACGACCCCCTGACTCGTTTACCAGCCTCTCCTGGAAGGGAGCTACGACCCCCCGATCTCGTTTACCAGCCTCTCCTGGAAGGGAGCTACAACCCCCTGACTGAAGGCTACAACCCTCAGCACCACCTTGGACCACGTTTCATCAATTTTCACATTGGATCCAACCACTTTAATAGAACACAACTTGCAGGCCACAATTCATCATATTTCCAGACCGAACCCTTTCCATACTTTTAAGCACAACCATACATCATCAACAGATTCATATCAACACAGATCAGATAGCAGAAACACAGCAGAACAGATCAGATATTTCATACCCCTTGCTTTAGCAAACCCTAGTATGCATACGCGCTTTTATTTCACTGATGTCGCGTATATACGCGCTTCCGTCCACACAAACCAGCGTATACCTCAGTGTATATTTTATTGCGCATACGCGCTTTCTCTTCGCTGAATCTGCGTATATACGCGCTTCCTCCGCGGCGAAGTAGCGTATAGATCTTCAATCATTACAGAGCAGCATACTTCATCAGATCAGATATTCGGTTCAGATCTACCCTTTTGCTTCAGACAGATGTTCGCCTAGATGCTCGCCTCATCACAGATCTAAGCCTTCCATAATCAGATCTAGCAAATACAAGAGCAATTCGGATCTAGATCCCCTTCTTCATCATTGGTGCATCATACATTCAGATTTATCATTCAAGTGTAACCCTTTCCATTCAGATATACTTCAGAGAGAAGTATTCATTCAAGCTCAGACATCTTGCACCCACACTCATGATTTGCACAATGAATTTCTTCTCCTTATATAGGTTTATCCTTTGTCAATACCATGAGCCCCTTTTTTCAATACCATGAGCCTTCAATACCACGAGCACCAATACCATGAGCCTTCAATACCACGGGCGCCTTCTTCAATACCATGAGCCAAACCAATACCATGAGCCTTCAATACCACGGGCCCCTAGATTTGCACTTTTTGAGCGCTTTAGCTCATACGCGACTTGGCACGTTCTTTTCCGCGTGCATACGCTATTTCCCCTAGGCCAATCCGCGTATACCAAGAGACATACTCTTTTTCATCATACTTTGAGTACATTCTGAATTCCTTTCTTCATTGCCTTTTTTTCACACTATAGATACATCAGATTTCCTTCATCAAGGACATATGCTATCAAGCACAACTTCATCAAGTAAGTTGTCATCATCTTCATCAAGTGGGTTGCCTTTCAAGGACAACACTCAGCATCATATAAACATCATATCACATCAGATTTACATCATTTACCAAGTCCATCAAGTCAAGAATAACTTCATCAGGTGGATTGCCATCAAGGACAACATATGTCAACAGTCGCATGTCTTTATCTTCATTCAGTGGGTTGCCATCAAGGACAACATCCTGCATCATATTTCCAACATGGGGATATGAATTTATAGATATACCTCAGTTTCAATATCAATCTCCTCAAAATCAAGAAAAAGGCGTGTATTTTTTTTTTAAATTGCATAAGTCTTGTTTGAAAAATCAGTTTGAAGTGATTCCAAGGGCATATTGAAGCATAGATATCAGTATTGGGTTATAAAATTTGCCCCAAAAATAATTTAATACCCATTAATCCCTTAGAAGGCTCTACTATGACTCATGAAGAGGAAGAAGTGCAACATGAAATATCAAAATTATGAGACCAAGTGCAACAAATTTCGCTCTCGCAAAGAGTAACAAAAAATGAAATGGAAGCTAAGATGGATGGTTTGAAGAAAGACATGGATGTATTGAAGAAAGGCATGGAATATAAGATGGATGGTTTGAAGAATGGCCTGGAATCTAAGATCGATGGTATAGAAGGCAACATGGAAGACATGAAGAATGGTTTAAAAGTAAGCATGGAAAGTTTGAAGGAAGGTTTGACAAAGCTGCTACAAGAAACTATTCCTAATGGTGAAACAGTAGTAGATGAAACTCATGATGAGAACAAAAGAAATGTTAATAATGATTTAATAGACTCTAATGTTTGATTTAAGATCCACCATATTCCCAAGATCAATATGAGGAAGTTTGATGGCAAGGATCCGGTAACATGGATACTATAGATGGAGCAATATTTTGATCTCCATAATGTGCAAAACACACAAAAGGTATGCATTACAACTTTATATTTGGAAAAAAATACATTTGAATAGTATCGATGGCTTTTCTCTTGTAAAAAAATTGACACTTCGTCAATTTTTACAGAGGAAATGATAATACATTATGAGGATACAAAGAGAAACACCTTCTTTAGCCAATTGATAAATCTCAAACAAAAGGGTTCAATGATGGAACACATTGAGGACTTCCAAAAATTTAATATAAGGGTAACAGATATTCCAGAGGAACACAGGATTGATATATTCATATGGACTTTAAAGGATAACATCCAATACGAGGTTCGCCTTTGGGAACCTAATTCACTGGAGAAGGCATTCAGGTTGGCAAGAAAAATTGAAAGTAAAATTATCGCGACAAGGAAGCCTACCACTCACAACTATAAAGATGGAAGTGTTGATATGCCTAGACTTCCATGACCTACAAGGTTGACACCACAACAATTGGAATAGAAAAGATCAAAATGGCTTTGCTACAGTTGTGATATCAAATACACTAAATGTCATAACTGTGCTGAGAAGAAATTATTTTACATAGATTGTGAAGAGGAGGAAGAAAAGGAACAAGATACTTCAAAAGAAGAGGATATACACGAGGAACCAAGCCTAGAGGAAGAAGAAATGAATCTGGCCATATCCTGTAATGCATTGGCAGGAATTATCACTCCTCAAACTCTCAAGATAGAAAGACATATCAAGAAGAAAAATGTAATAGTGATGATTGATTCGGGTAGTACCCATAATTTTGTTCATTGTAAGGTAGCCAAGGAATTGAATTGCTTCCTATACCCAACACCAGGGTGTCAAGTGATGGTTGCGAATGGAGGAACTATAAATTTCTTTGGAAAGTGCCATAATCGCAAACTAACAATGGGGGAATATGTATTGAATATTCCAATGCTCTCCATCCCAATCGGTGGTGCTGATGTTGTACTAGGAATACCATGGTTACAATTTTTGGGAACAGTAGTTTTTTATTTTCAAGAACTTTTCTTGAATTTTTTTTTCAGAAGGAAATGAAGTTGAATTACGTGGTATCACAGAGAAGCCAGGAAATATAATCAGCTCTAATGTCATGACAAAGCTTTTGAAGAAAGAACAATGAGGCGTAATTGTACAATTATGCTCACTACAGGTTCAAACATCAAAATCATCTATTTCTCCAGATCTTGAAAAAGTCTTGGACAATAATTCCAAGGTATTTGACACTCCTAAAGGACTCCCACCTATTTGTGATCATGATCATGCTATTCATTTGACTCTAGGAAGTGTTCCTCCAAACATCAGGCGTTACAGATATCCTTATGCTCAAAAGAGTGATATTGAACATATGGTTGAAGAAATGCTAGAGGCTAGTATAATTCAACCTAGTCATAGTTCTTTATTTGCTCTAGTAGTATTGGCGCACACGAAGGATGATTCATGGCATATGTGTTCAGATTATAGGGAGCTCAACAAGCTCACTATTAAATATAAATTTCCCATCCCCATCATTGATGAATTATTGGATGAATTACATGGAGCAAGTTACTTCACCAAGTTGGATCTTCATTTTGGATATCATCAAATTAGAATGAAGACCAGAGACATTCTGAAAACAACATTGAGAACTCACAAGGGTCACTATGAATTTTTGGTCATGCCTTTTGGCCTTACTAATGCACCTTCCACATTTCAAGGTTTGATGAATTCCATTTTCAAACCCTTCCTTAGAAAATTTGTGTTTGTATTTTTTGATGATATACTAATCTACAAAAAGTCTTGGAAGAATCAGGTGTAGTACATTCTTTTGTAAATTGTCTAGTACATCTTACTAAATTCTTGAAAGACACTAGAGAAGGTTTCCTTGAAAATATTGACAAAGTGGGGACAATCCATGAATATAATTTTTTGTATATTTCATTCGATGGTGAACAAGTTTAATAACTAATGCCAACCTGCATTAATGACCCCCTCGAGAGTTTCATACAACTTGCAACACAATATGGTGAAGCATCAGTTGAGAGCTTTAATACTAGATTTCCAAATATTTATCTATTTGATGTAGCAAGGTCTTGAACAAATTGTTGTCATTGATGTCAACAGGATTAAATAATTTATTTTATATAAAAGTAACAAAATGTATCAAAAATTGGGTTCTTGTGAAAAAGGAGAAGTAAAAAAGTGAAATGGTGGTTGCAAACCCATGATTTAGGAAGCCCATAGTATTTTCCCATGGTATTTGGAAAAGTGAAATGAAAAGTAGAATTGTTTATTTAATTAATAATTTACATTATTTTTTGAATTAATATGTCTTTTCATGAAGGGTTATGATAATGTACAAAATGAGATTGGATTAGAAGAAAAGTGTGTGTGGGTCAAAAATTAATTTGTGAAGTGAATGAATCATCTCGACATTTTCACCACAATTTTTTCTTCGTAGGTCACTTCAAATCATGAAATTTGAGCATACTGAGGAGAGATAAAGGAGAAAATTAGGTTAAGATTTCATATCTTGGTTCACTATATTTCTGAAGATATACATTATGGAAGTTAGGGTTTGTGGTTGGTTTTGAAATCTGCATCAAACAAGTCATCAAGGGAATTTTGCTATAACTTGTTTTTTGGGGAATTTCAGACTATAAAATGTTAAAGAGACAAATGCAAGTTGTTTAGGTACATGTGATAAAAAAAATTATACATTGGTTCATTATAATTTCTAAGATATGCCCTGTGGAAGTTAGGTTTCTTTAACACTCTTGAAATCAATTTCAGACAGGTTAGTGTGACATTTTCACTAAAACTTATTTTTCAAGATATTTCGTACCATGAAAATTTGAAGAGAGGGAGGAAAAATCTCTAGGTCATTTTAAAATTTCAAACATTGGTTGGTTATACTTTCTAAGATATGCCTTATGGAAGTCAGGGTTATTGAATGCTCCTCAAATTAATTTCAAACAGGCGAGTTTGATATTTTCACTATAACTTATTTTTTGTGATGTTTTAGACTGGAAAATTTTGAGAATAAAGAGGCAAGATCTATGAGTACCGTTGATCAAAATTTCAAACAATGTTTCAATATATTTTCAGAGATATTCTCTGTGAAAGTTACGGTTTCTGAATGGTCCTGAAATCAATTTCAAATAGGTTAGTGTGAAATTTTGGCTGTAACTTTGTTTCTATGATTTTTGAGACTGACAAAATTCCAAAAATATGAGACATATAGAAGTACGTCACGTAAACTTTTTAGACTTTTATTCATTGTACTTTTGGAAATATTCCCTGGCCTTGAAATTAATTACAAACAAGTTAGTCTAGAATTTTTGCTATAATTTTTTATTGGGAATTTTCAGACTTTGAAATATTTAGATATTTGGCGAAACAAATGTGAAATTGTTCACTCTGAAAATATTCTACTGCAGTAATTGATTTATTTTTCCTACTTATTATGATAAGTTATTTACAGATGCTTCAATAAATTTTGAAATAAATACAGTTGGAGTATTCACTCTAATAAAAAACAGACGAACAAATAGAAGCCATATAGCACAATAGAATCAACCACATGAACACAAATATTTTTGGACAATTGTCCACAGAAAAACCCAATGTGGGAAAACCGATGTAGCAGATGAGGGTTTGTATTAATATCCAGTAGTGAAAAATATCGTTTAAAGAATTCATGACGAGTAGAATCAATAGCATACACCTGATATGGATTTTTCGGACAATCCAGAAGAATTCCTGACACACGGGATGTCCTCCTCCACCCTCTGAATCAATCGTAGCCCTTTTGTGTATTCCCTTCCTGGACTGTGTAAGTCTGCATGGAGGGCTAGTGTTGTTGCTCAGTGATACCTTCCCTTTGTCTATTGCCTTCTTTATTCTCCGTCTATGTTGACATCCCTCCTCCCTTTGTCTCTACAACCTTGCCTCTACAACCTCACCCTTTGAAATCGAATTATCTTACTTCAGAATCGATTTCCTTCGGGTACTCAGATTGTGCACGGCTTGCTTTCCAAATGACCCTCAAGCCTTCTCTTATAATCTTCTCATTGATGAATCAACAGCCCAGATTCTATCCTTAATAAATGGCTCAGATTAAAAGATGACTTGATCTTCATTTTCTAGAATATTCACACTCTATTTTATTAATACCCTTTAATTATTTAATTTCCCTAAGTTTGGAGTTAGGGATCACTTTAAAATAATTAAGAGTTTTAATAAAGCGTGATCCGAGTCGAATTTCCACAAACGATTTCTGGGTTATCTGGAATACTGATGTCCAAGACTCTTCCCAAAATATGAGACTTGGAACACTTTCCAATGCTACAAAATCAACACTCCCTCTTAGCAAGAAAAGTGTTTCAGCAAGATACCAACTGTATCTGCTCTGAACTGAAGCATTTGTTGCGTTGTTGATGTCTTGGTTACTTCCCTTCATCTTTGCGTTGCTTCCCTCTGTACTGCTACCTGTGACACCACCTCTGCCACAACCTCATTCATACTGTAGCTCCTTCTGTATCTGAAGACTACCCATTCATCTACTGCAAAGGGTTCTCGACCATCCCCATCTTCTCTCTGAAGTAAGCAAACTTAATCTTACCCAGAGTCTTTGTGAGGATATCTACCACATGTTCTCTTGTCGGAGTGTACCTCAAATGTACTGCTCCTCATTGGACATAGTCTCTGATGAAGTGGCACCTTATGTCAATGTGCTTCGACCGGTCATGAAACACAGGATTTTCAGAGAGCTTGATGCAACTCTGATTATCACACAAAATTCTGGTCGATTCCATCCTCTTCTTGAGTAAGTTCAATAGCAGTTTCTGAAGCCATATGGCCTCACACGAAGTTGTGCTTGCTTCCATATATTCAGCCTCGACTAAGCTCAATGCCACAGATTTTTTTTTCCTACTCCACCAGGAAGTCATTCCTGATACAAGACTGAAATAATACCCACTAGTACTATTCCGATCCACTGGGCTTCCAGCCCAATCTGCGTCAGTGAACCCACTCAACTGGATTTTATTACCTTTGGTGTACTTCAACCCATACTCAACTATCCCCTTCAAATATCTGAAGACATCTTTGGCTGCTACCCAATGAGCCCTTCTTGGTTCCACCATGAACTGGCTGAGGGTGTTCACTGCATAACAGATGTCTTATCTAGATTTGACCAGATACATCAATGATCCTATGAGCTACCTATACAAGGTAAGGTCATCCTCATCATCC
The DNA here is from genome assembly GCA_034641835.2 of Pinus albicaulis. Taxonomy (NCBI): domain Eukaryota; kingdom Viridiplantae; phylum Streptophyta; class Pinopsida; order Pinales; family Pinaceae; genus Pinus; species Pinus albicaulis. The sequence goes on along the minus strand of CM076578.1, from coordinate 709,276,764 downwards.
TCAGGCATGTCTATCTTCTTCCAGTTTGTAATCATTGGCGTAGCCATGGGTCTACAATCCTCCATCTGTAACCTCTTCAGGATCTCTGTAGTATATCTTCCTTGCCCAAGGAGAATTTCTCCCTTCTGCTACCAAACTTCTAAACCAATAAAATATTGCGTCTACCCCAAATCCTTCATGTCGAATTCGGTAGCCAGATTCTCCTTGCAGTATTTGTTGAGCTTAGATGATCTAGTCAGGAATAGATCATCTACATATAATACCAGGATTAGCGGCTCATCCTCTACTCTCCAATAGTAGAGGTTGGAATCTGCATCACTTTTGACAAATCCCATCTTCTGCAGGTAGCTATCAATTTTCCCATACCATGCTCTGGGGGCTTGTTTTATTTCGTACAAGGCTTTCTTAAGCCTACATACATGAGTTTTCTGCTCATGTGTCTCAAAGCCCATTGGTTGTTCTATGTACACTTCCTCTTCAATAACGTTGTCTTCACGTCCATCTGGTGAATCTCCCATCACATATGCACTGCAAGTGAGATGATGGATCTGATTCAAGTACCGAGCTACAGGAGCTAAGGTTTTTTCATATTCGATGCCTTCTTTTTTAGCATACCCCTTAGCCATAAACCCGGATTTAAACTTCTTTATGCTGCCATCTGCAACATACTTAATCTTACAAATCCACCTTGATCCTACAACAGATCTGTTCTGAGTTCTAGGGACTCCTTCCCACACATCGTTTGTCATGATGGAGCTGTACTCCTCCACCATGGCATCTACCCATACCTGATGTTGATCTGCCTCATGAAAACTAGAGGGTTCTCCAACATGTGCTACCAATGCCTGGTACCTGTCAGGTTGTCTGCGTACCCTCTTTCCATCTCTAGGGGCTACAACAAATTCCTTTGCATCCCACATAAACTTTTGGAGCTCTCTGCTCTTTCTTCCACTAGTGGTGGGTGGATTTACCTGCTCTCCTTCTTTCTCTTCTTTGGAAGAACTTTCTTCTAAATCCTTATGTAGTGGAGAAGCACTTGAGCCATCCTCAGTAGGCCTTTGTGGCTATACTAGTGGATCCTCCTCAACCTGTGTATCTGTAGCCATTTCCCGGGATCTTCTGAAGGATCTCTCCTCCATGAATTTCACGTACCGCCTTACTACGATCTTCTTCTTTTCTGGAAAATAGATGCGATATGACTTCACATTTTCACTATATCCCACAAGATAACCCTTCTCCATAGTCTGATTCAATTTCTTCCTTTTCTTATCGGGAATGTGGCAATACGCTATACTACCAAATATCTTGAAGTGGCTCACTTCAGGCTTGCTTCCAGTGAACACACTCTCGGGGGTCACTTTCCCCAATGCTCAATGAGGCACCCTATTCTTCACATACACTATTGTATTGCAGGCTTCTGCCCATAGGAAATTGGGCATGTATTGGTCATATAGCATTACCCTCGTATCTTCTATAATGGTCATGTTCTTCCTTTCTACAACTCCATTCTGCTCTAGATTGTATGGAGTTGTCCATTTTCTCTTGATGCCTTCCTTTGTGCAGAAACTTGTGAAGTATTTGTCAATATACTCCCCACCATTATCTAATTGCATCTTCTTGATGTTACTTCCTGTTAAATTTTCTACCAAGGCTTTGAATTCTTTGAATCGATCAAAGACTTCATCTTTCATTTTGAGGAAGTAGATCCAAATTTTCCAAGAATGGTCATCAATAAAGGTAGCAAAATACTTCGCACCACTAAGAGAAGCCATGGAAATTGGTCTGTAAATGTTTGAGTGTATCAACTCCAATACACTCTTGGCACTACTACTACTCTTAGGAAATGCTACCTTAGCATACTTCCCTATTACGCATCCCTTGCAGACATCATCTTTCCTCGTGCTGAGTTCTCGAGCTCCTGTGACAGTATTTTTGAGGATATTCAAGGCTCCATGATGTAAATGCCCCATTATTATGTGCCATAACATTCATATCCCTTTCATCTATACTACCGATTAGTGTCGTTGGAGACTCAAGCTGGAGCTTATATAATTTATGGCTCCTTTCTCCAATTTGTGCCTTCCTTTTCCAACTAGGGTTTTTGACATAAACTTTGTTTCCAATAAAGTATACATCATAACCCTTGTTCTAGAGCTGAGACACCAAGAGTAAGTTCATCCCCAAACCCAGTACATGTAGTACGTTTGTGGCCCGAAGCTTATTGCTAGCTTCTATCTAAAATATTATGGTACCTCTTCCAACGGGGTTACACTTGGCCTTGTTTCCCATTGTGATCTAAAAATTCATCTGCTCTTCTCGATAGCTCAAAAAACATTCTCGAACTCCCTTCATATGAGAAAATTCTCCACTATCAATATACCAAACTCATGGAGAGGTTGTGCTTAACACACAAGCAAAATCCTCTTCTAGTCTGGATGCCAAAACTGATATGTCATGCTCCCTTTATTTCTCCATGTGCTCTGGAAGACTGCGTGAACCCTTCCGAGCAACATCTATGTCGGATCTTCGTTCCATTGCAGAACCTCCCTCTTTTTATTTTGCCTTTAACTCTGATACCATGTGAAATTTTTCACTCTGAAAATATGCTACCGCAGTAATTGATTTATTTCACCTACTTAATATGATAAGTTATTTACATATGCTTCACTAAATTTTGAAATAAATATAGCTGCAGTATTCACTCTAACAAAAAATAGAAGAAAAAATAGAACCCATATAGCACAATAGAATCAACCACATGAACACAATTATTTTTGGACAATTGTTCCTAGAAAAACCCAATGTGGGAAAACCAGCGCAGCAGATGAGGGTTTGTATTAATCTTCAGTAGTGAAAAAGATTGTTTACATAATTCCTAATGAGCATAATCAATAGCATACACCTGATATTAATTTTCCGAACAATCCAGAAGAATTCCGGACACACAGGATGTCCTCCTCCACCCTTTGCGTCAATTTGTGTATCCATTCTGCACAGTCACTTCTTGGACTACGTAAGTATGCATGGAGGGCTAGTGATACTGCTTGGCGTTGCCTTCCCTTCATATTCTGCCTTCCTTGTTCTTTGTCTCTGTTGACTTCTCCCTCCTCCTTTTGTCTCTACAAACCTGCCTCTATAGCCTCACCCTCTAAAATCGAATTCTCTTACTTCAGAATCGATTTCCTTCGGGTACTGAGATTGTGCCCGAATTTCTTTCCAAATGACGCTCAAGCCTTCTCCTATAGTCTTCTCGTTGATGAATCAACAACCCAAATTATATCCTTAATCAATGGATCATATTAAAATATGACTTGATCTTCATTTTCTAGAAGATTCGTACTATGCTTTATTAATACCCTTTAATTATTTAATTTTCCGAACTTTAGACGTAGGGATCACTTTAAAATAATTAATTATTTTAATAAAGCATGATCCGAGTGGAATTTCCATAAACGATTTCTGGGTTATCTAGAATACTGACGTCCAAGCCTCTTCCCAAAATATGAGACTTGGAACACTTTCCAATGCAAAAAAATCAACAACAAAGAGAAGTACCTTATGCGAAAATTTCATAATCATATTTGCAAAATTGTACATGTGGCATATTGTACAAATTCATTATTGGGAAGAGGCCAAAAACAACAAGCTTTGGGTGTTTTACCATAAATTTCATTTTGAGAATCAAATTTTGGTCAAACCTAGTGATTGTAGTAATAGTGAGCAAACCTAGAGAATGTAGAAGTAGTGATAAAACCTGGTGAAGGTAGAAGTAGTGAACAGATTTAATGAAGGTGATGTGAATGTTATTTTATTTTAAATAAGTTATATGCACTAAAGAAGAGTTGGAATTAAGGGTTGTTACTCGTCAAGGGGACTGGTGTCTTTTGCTAAGTTGGTGCTTAGCATTTGGTGTCTCCAATAGTTTGGTGCCTACAAATATTTGCAATGGTGGGGATTGTTGTCTCTAGTTAATTCATGCCCACGAGTATTTGCAACGATGGGTATTTGTGTCTCAAGTAGGTTGGTGCCTGTGAATATTTGTAATTTTGGGGATTAGTGTCTTCAATAGGTTAGTTCCTACAAATATTTGTAGTGGTGGGGATTGGTGTATCTAGTAGGTTGGTGCCTACAATTGTTTGCAGTGGTGATGATTTGTGTCTCTAGTAGATTGGTGTCTACAAATATTTGTAAGAGTAGGTTGGTGCCTACTAGGGTTTCACTAGTAGGGATTGGTGTTTCCAATATGTTGGTGCCTATAAATATTTATAATTGTATCTTGGCGGCTACAAAGAATTATTAAAAAAAAAGTTTGTAGTTTTCTCCCAAAAGGGGTTCCATGTAAAAATTTTGTTCCATGTTCTACAACCGGTAAATCTCATATGTGATTGTTTTATTGTGGTTCATGAATGTTTAAATAAGTAAAAATTGTATTATAATGATTCACCCCCTCTCTCATTGTAAGTCTGTGCTCAACACAAGTTTGTTTAGACCTTTCCATTATCTGTTAGATCTTTATGTGAGTGAAAATAATTTAGAGCATTTGCTTGGAAGTATATTTTAAATGTGTAGCATAAAAACATGTAATAAAGGTGAATGTAACAATGTGTGACATTGCAATTTGTAAAAGAAAAATATATGAATTTATTGGTGTTCTTCATTAAAATGGATAAAGATTCTTGGTAAAAGATGCATGGAAACTATTTTTGCAAATGCCCCGGGTTAAAGTTTCATGTAATAAAGGATAATAAAGGAAAAATAAGACCAAGGTCATGGGACACATATTCCAAGTTTAATGTTGGGAAAACACTTTATTGGGCATCACTCGTGGTTCAATAATGGCTATGGAAATTGGCAAAGGCAAAGAGGCAATAACTGGAATTTAATTATGAAAATAAAGAAAAATAACAGAAAAGGAAGTTGAAGATACACAAATTTTCATGCAAGGGAAATTAGATGAAAATGAAATAAAAGGGAGCCATCGATGATAAAAAGGCATCTTAAAAAAAATTCACAGCTTTTGTCAGTTCAGCTTTGGCTATCTCCTTTCACTCTCTCTCTCTCTCTCATATACTCTTGCACTATTAGAACACTTTAGCAGCCATCTAGATTTGGAGAAAGGAAAGCAAGCAAAGGAAGGTAAGAGGACAAGCAAAGGAAAGCGAAGGAAAGCAAGGAGAAAATTCAAATCAAGAACTTCAGTAGAAATATCTTTTAGGTAACAGGTTGCATGTGTGATTTCCTTGTTGGTATATGAATGCATGGTACATGCATTTTTTTTATTTTTTTCATTTGTTATCATTGGAATGGGTTTTGCATGGTTTGACAGCGGAGAAGCAGGGAGACATCAGGGAGATATGGTTGGATACAGCTAACAAGAGAGGTAGTGCTTATAGGTTCTATTCCAATTCTGGTTTAGGGAGACATCATTGTCATCACTATCATCATCCTTATAGGAGGAGTGAGAAGCAGTACTTACAAGAGGGGTTCAAGAAAGTCAAGCCTCCTACTTTTAATGGAGAGAGAAAGAAATAATAGGATGCAAAAGCATGACTACTTAGGATGAATAAGTTCTTTGGATTGAATTTATACATAGAATATGAAGGCCAATATAGTGATCTTTAGTCTCAAGGGAAACATAGATATTTTTTGGGAAGATGTGAAGTGTGTCAGAGGCATCAAGGTAGAAGAGTTGAGTTGGCATGAGTTTAAAAGACTCTTTGGGAAGAAGTACTTGTCTGAGAGATATTATGTCTGGAAAGGCCAAGGAATTCTATGAGTTGAAGATGGGTTCCATGATAGATGAAGAGTACACAACCAAATTTCTTGAGTTTTTGAGGTGTGTGGCTTATCTCAAGGATAACAAGACAAAGGTCCAAAGGTTCATCAGTGGACTTCCATAAGCATTCAAGGATCAGAATAAGTATGATGAGCCTCGGTCATTGGAGGAAGTCATCGTGAAATTGAAGCATTGTTATGAGCATTCGAAGTGCAAGTCCGAGCCTAAGCGTGATTGAAACAAGAATGAGAATTCTAAATGAAGGCCTCAGAAGTGGGGAAGACCTTAGGATGCAAGTGAAAAAAAATGTGTTTCCTTGCAATAATTTTAATGCAATTGAGAATGGATATGGACCTCAGCTTGGGGATCAGTAGAATAAAGGCAGTGGCAGAGACTCGTTGCAGTTTTAAATTTGTGGCAAAGATAATCACAAGAAGGATTATCCCTTGTGCTAGGGTGGCAGGCCTTAGATCTACAGTGCTAAGGAGGCACAAACAGTCGGGGATGTTGGTCAGAGAATTCCTTGGATCTATGAAACACTTGATAATAAGCAGGCAAATCATCAAGTATCCATTTTTTAGATGGAAGGTAAGCTTTGTGATCAAGTTGTTTCCATTTTGATTGATCATGGATCTAATTATAGTTATGTTAACCTTGACCTGGTGGATAAGTGTGGCCTGAATAAAGAAGTGCATCCAAAGTCTTGGTTGGTGCAATTGGCTACAGGGACCCAAAAAAGATTTCATCATTGGGTGGGAACTTGTGCATTTGAGTTCAATGGCATGCCTACACCAACACATCTAAATGTGCTTCCTTTGGGGTCATAAAAAATGCTTATGGGCATGGATTCGTTGTTTACTCACAGGACCAAGGTAGATTGTTATGAGAAGGCTATTGAGTTCATGGATGATGATGGAGAAAAGAGAATATTGTAGGGAAAGAATAAGCCTACATCAGTGAGAATGGTTACAACCATGCACACTAAGCACAATTGTATGAAAGGGTGTGTATTGTTTGCAGTTCATGTTTCCAGTGACAAAGGAAAGGATGTTGAGGATGATGAATTTTTGAAGAGACATCATGTTTTGCAGCAATTTTGGGATGTGTTTCCTACAGATATTTCAGAGTTACCACCTTATAGGGAAGTAGATTTTTCTATTGACTCGGTACTGGGAGAAACACCAGAATCAAAGGACCTTACAGGATGAGCACTCCAAATTTGGTGGAATTGAAGTTGCAACTTAAATAAATGCTTGATAAGGGATACATTAGGCCAATTATATCACCTTGGGGTGCACCAATATTGTTTGTAAAGAAGAAGGACGACACTCTCATATTGTGCATTGATTACACAATTGAACAAGGTGACAATCAAAAATAGGTACCCATTGTCACAGATCGATGACTTGTTTGATCATCTAAAGGGAGAACCAGTGTTTTCAAATATTGATTTGAGGTCAAGATGTCATCAAGTATGCATCAAAGAAGAATACATCTACAAGACTGCATTTTGTACAAGGTACGGACAATGTGAGTTTGCGGTGGTTCCTTTTGGTCTTATTAATTCTCTAGCCACCTTTATGTGTTTGATGAACAGTGTGTTGTGCCCTTACATGGAAAATTTTATGATAATGTTCATTGATGATATATTGATATATTATAAGAATGGTGAAGAGCATGCAGAGCACCTAGAAGTAGCGTTGAGATTGTTGAGAGAGCATCAGTTGCATGCCAAGCTTAGCAAGTGCAGTTTCTTTTAGTCTCGGGTTCATTACTTGGGGAAAGTTGTTTGCAAGGAAGGTATAACAGTGGGACTAGAAAATATTAGAGCTATCATGGAGTGGCCAACTCTTAGGAATGTGGATGAGGTTAGATCATTCATGGGACTATAAAGTTATTACAGGAGTTTCATCAAGAACTTCTTAAGGATTGCCTATCCTATTACATCTTTTTAGAGAAAAGGGAAAAAGTTTGAATGGATTGAGGAGTGTGAAAATAGTTTTGAGCAGTTGAATTTTTTGCTTGCAAATGCTTCATTTTTTAAGATTGTGAATCCTGATAAGGAGTTTGTGGTATATATAGATGCTTGCAAGAAAGGACTTGTTGGAGTCCTGATGCGGGAAGGACATGTAGTATGCTATGAGTCAAGGAAGTTTAATGAGCACGAGCAGAACAATGTGACTCATGATCTTGAGTTGGAAACTATCATTCATGCATTGAAGATGTGGAGGCATTATCTTCTTGCCAGGAGGTTTATTTTGATGAGTTATCATAGTGGATTGAGGTACTTATTTGACCAACCTAATCTGAATGTCAAGAAAGCTATATGGTTGGCTATCCTTAATGAATTTGAATTTGAGATCAGATACATCAAGGGAAAGGAGAACAAGGTTGCAGATGCTCTTAGTAGGAGAATGCAAGTAAATCACATTTCAGTTGTGAGCTCTTGTGGGGCATATTTCTAGGAGAAAATATTACAGGAAGGGTAGCATGATGACACGTACCAACAGTTGAAGCAGAGGTTCCAACAGTAATGTGAAAGTGATAGAGATGAGGAGTATCACCTCACGATGGATGGCTACATTAGATTCAGTAACATGATTTATGTGACGGATAATATTGAGCTCAAGAAGCTTATCTTGAGGGAGTTTCATGTTAATAAATTTGACAAATGTTAATAATTTCTATCATTGGCTGAATCTAAAGAAAGAAGTGGTTAAGTTTGTTGCTAGATGTTTGGACTGTCATCATGTCAAAGATGAGTGTAAGCCCTCGGCTGGTCTATTGAAGCCTATTCTGATTCTAAAATGGAAATGGGCGGTCATTTCCATGGCCTTTATTATAGGTTTTCCGAGGACACCAAGACAACATGATTCCATCATAGTTGTGGTTAACAGATTGAGTAAGGTATCTCACTTCATTGTAGTGAATTCTACTAATTCAACTAGTGAGGTAGCTCATGTCTTCATTAGAGAGATAATGAGGTTGCATGTTGTTCCCAAGAAGATCATATCAAACAGAGATGGCAAGTTCACTTATAGGTTTCAGAAGGAGTTTTTTGTAGGCTTGGGGACAAAGTTAGCCTTTAGTACAACTTATCATTCACAAACAGATGGAAAAATAGATAAAGTCAACGTGATTCTTGAGGAAATGTTGAGGATGAATGTCATGCATCAACAGAGGAAGTGGGAGGAGTATGTTCCACGGGTATAGTTTGCATATAATAATGGGTATCTAGAATCCTTGAGGATGATTCCATTTGAGGTTATTTATGGGTGGAGTTGTAATACTCCTATCAACTGGTGTGATCCAATGAATAAGGTAATGATTGGACTAGATATGTTGGTTGAGATGGAGGAGGAGATGCAGGTTATTAGAAGGAATTTGAAGGCAGTGCGGGACATGAAGAAGAGTTATGCAGATCAACATAGATAATTCAAGGAGTTTCATGTTGGGGAGCATGTGTACTTGTGCATCAATCCCAAGAGGAGCTCCTTGAGGATTGGATCATGTGCCAAGATGGCACCTTGGTATTCCGGGCCTTTCGAGCTCCTTGAGAGGATTACACCAATGGCCTACAGACTTGCACTACCGCCAACATTGAAAGTCCACGATGTTTTCCCTATTTCATTACTTAATATATATGTGCAGGATGTTGATCATGTGATTGATTGGTCTGTATTGTAGGTGGGACCAGAGGGAGAGTTCCAACTAGAACCTCGTTGCATTTTGTAGTGAAAACAACTCATGCTCCAAAACCGAGCAATATAGCAAGTTAAAGTGCAGTGGAAGCACTTTGGGCTTGATGAAGCTACATGGGAGATGGTTGATCAGATATGATATTTGTATCCTTCATTTTATATGGTTGTAAATACCACAATGAGTTGTGTTATAAAGCTTCAATAAGTAGTATGTTTGTTTTTCTTTTTAGGTGGATGTCATTGTAAATACTACATTGAGCTATGTTATAAAGCTCCATAGGCAACATGTTTTGTTTTCAATGGTTTTCTGGTCATATGTGTCATTGAACATCGAGGACGATGTTCCCCTGAGGGGGAGGGGTCTGTAACAACCCTGGGTTAAATTTTCATGTAATAAAGGATAATGACGACAAAATAAGACCAAGGTCATGGGACATGCATTCCAAGCTGAATTTTGGGAAAACACTTTAGTGGGTGTCGCTTGTGGTTCAATAATTAATATGGAAATTGACAAAGGAAAACATGCAATAATTGGTATTTAATTATGAAAATAGAGGAAAATACGAGAAAGGGAATGTGAAGAGACACAAATTTGCATGCAATGGAAATTAGAGGAAAATGAAGGAAAATGAAAGAAAAATGAGACATAAATCATCAAAAGGCATAAGAGAAACAATTCACAGCTTTTGTTAGTTCAATTTTGGCTCTCTCCTTTCATTCTCTCTCTCTCTCTCTCATATACTCTTTCAGACCTAGAGCATTCTTGGAACACTTTAGTATTCATCTGGATTTAGAGAAAAGGTAAGCAAGCAAAGGAATGAAAGAGGAAAAGCAAAGGAAAATGAAGGAAAGCAAGGAGAAAGGTTGGATTAGCAGCTTCACCATGAAGATCTTGCAAGTAACATGTTGCATGTGTGGTTTCCTTGTTGGGAAGTGAATGCATGTACATGAATTTGTTTATTTGGTTCATTTGCTATCATTGGCATGGGTTCTACCTGGTTTGACAATGGTTTCAGCCTTGCCTTTCCATTTACTGGATAACCATGGTGTGATGAGATTCATTCTTGTTTGAGCTTTGGATTGTTGGAAGGTTTTGGAGCTAAGTGAGGTGGTCTTAGGAAAATCCCAAGGGTTGGCAATGGAGATGGTTTTCTCCATGAAGCCCTCGACACATGGGTGGAGGCTGTTATTTTTTATAACATCATATGTGTTATAGCCATGAAATTTGGGGGAGAGACTAGAATACATGAGATCTACAAAACTCAGAAATCATTTCTAGAAATTCTGCCTAGAAGTGTGTCGATTAGATTATTAACCGCTTTTTAAAATATTTCTTAAAGTCTGAACTTAGGGAACATGGTTAATTAATTAGTATTAATTGAGATAAGGTGAGAATCATCTAGAAACTCACACAGATCGATCTAGAGATGATCCTAGCCATTGATTGAGTTTTAATCTTGGTTGTTGGTGCTCCAAAAGTGGATTATAAGAAGAGATCGATGTGGTCATGGAGAATACACTAGTGCATATACTCAGTAACCAGGCAGTTCTATTTTCTCAGTGGCACTAATTCAGCAGAGAAGATAAAGGCAGAGGTTGAGTAGTAGGTGGAAGAGGAGGGTTGTAGCATTCTGGGAGGAAGTTTTCCAGTTCTGGAAGAGGCAAAGGAAGGAAGGTTGAAATTCCCACAGGGTCTGTGTAAGCATTGCGCAAAGGGTGATGCAGGAGGCTCAACGCAGAGGATAGGGAGGTAATTTAAAAGGCCAAAATTAACTTTGGGGTGAGAGAAAATTCTCATAATATTTTTTTCAGTATTTTCCTCAGATTAGATTTCTAGTTGAGCATCGAAATTATTGTACTCAAATTTGTTGTTGAATAATAATAATAATAAAACCCTCATCTGTTGCACCGGTTTTCCCGCATTGGGTCTTTTCGGGGGCAATTTTCCAAAAATAACTATGTCAAAATTGTTATGTGTGTGCCATAATTTCTCAGTTTTTAGTATTATTTTCCGCAATTTTTTATGGTGAAAATTGTAGTTGTAATTTTATTCATTGTTTGTCGTAGCAAATAATGTGCATAATTAAATTTACAGTTTGAAGAATAATTTCCAATTGATGCAATAGATAAAAATTTCACATGGTATCAGAGCACAGTTGATTAGCCAGAGAGCTCGGAAGCTAAAAGAAGGAATTTCCTTGTTCAGTGAAGAGAAACAAGTCGAAATTCCCAGGGGCAGTGCAGTCGTTTTCTAGGAGTCTGAGTTACTTGAGGAAACTCGATTTTTTCAAAGAAAAAAATTTTGGTTTTCTAGATGGAGTGATTCCCAAGGCAGAGGGAGAAGCTTAGATATTTCGTTGGGAAGATCTCTATCTAGACACAGAGGGTTTTTGCAATATTTTTTAGATCAAAGCCAGCATCGGGTGGAAGAGGAATTACACATTGTAAATTCTTCACCATAAACATGGACATAATTGACATTCAGGAGGCTTTAGATTTGTCTTCCAGGTTGGAGGAATAATTTTCTTGCTTTTCAGGATCAACTTCACAAGGTGTCTAGTATATAGATAGTGGAGCATCAGCTCATATTACAGGGATTAGAGAATATTTATATAGCTACAAGGAGGAGTAGATGGATTTCTAGATTACTATGGGAAACAAAACGAAATATACTCTAGTAGGGAGAGGTACCATAGATTTCAGAGGGAGTCGGGAGAAAGCAACAACGTTATAGATGTATTGCATGTGCTAGGATTAGGTATGAATATGATTTCAGTATCCCAGTTAAATGATAAGGGGTATGATATTCACTCCATTGGGAATAAAGTGTATGTCAAACACCCAAGATGGAAGAAGGTAATACAAGTTGGAGTTCGAAGAAACAAATTGTACTGGTTGTAGATCGAATCTCTAATGGCACTAATAGGAAGTGACAGTTGTTGTGGGAAGGAGCTGAATGAGTTGTGGCATAGGAAAATGGGACATCTACACCATGTAGCACTCAAAATGCTCAGAGAAATAGTAACAGGGGTTTTAGAACTTAGCGTGGAACATGATGACGTGTGTAGGGGATGTGTACTTGGGAAGTATGCTAAGGAAACATTTCCAAGAAGTGACATCAGAGAAGATGGTGTGTTAGGACTTATAAATTTAGATATTTCTGGCCATATGTCCATTATAGCTCTCGGTGGTGTTGAATGCTTCATCACCTTTATTGATGACCATTCCAATAAAACCTGGATTTACTTCTTAAAGACCAAAGATGAGGTCTTTGATCGTTTCAGAGAGTTTAAGGCTCTCATGGAGAATGTGACAGGGAAGAAGATCAAGGTGCTTCGCCCAGATAATGGTGGAGAATATATTGATAAATACTTCACAAATTTATGCATGAAGGAATGTATTAGAAGATAATGGACAACTCCATATAATCCACAACAGAATGGGGTAGCAAAGCAGAAAAACAGTACCATTGTTAGGGCTACAAAAGCTATGTTGTATGACCAGGATTTTCCTAGATTTTTATGGGCAGAGGCATGTAACATGACAATATATATTCAAAATAGGACTCCTCATAGAGAATTGAGGAAGAAAACGTCAGAATGAGTCATCATAGGGATTAAGCCAGAAGTTAGTCACTTCATGATCTTTGGTAGTGTTTTCTATTGCCACGTGCCAGATGAAAACTGTACCAAATTGGATCAAAATTTAGAGAATGGGTTTCTAGTTGGGAATAGTGAGACCTCAAAGGCATACATGATCTACATTCCTAGCAGTAGGAAGATTGTAGTAAGACTAGACATGAAGTTCATGGAGGACCAAGCTTTCAGGAGATCTTGTGAGATGTCTGCAGGTGATCAGAATCAGTCAGCAGAAGCTCCTTTAGTCTAGCAGCAAGGGCATCTAGTGGGACTGATAGGAGGACAGTCATAGGGATCGAGTACAGTGACTAGTACCAGTATTCCATCAAGAACAGGAAATTCGGGAAGTTCTTAGCATACAGAGCAACGGGGATAGGATTAGGAGGAGTTGGTTGAACCTCCCACCACTTGTGGTCGAGCCAACAGAGAAGTTGTCATACATTGGGAGATGCAATGGATTTTATTTGAAATCCTAGGATAAACAAAAGACAATGTAGATAGCCTGATAGGCACCAAGCATTGGTGGTTGAGGTTGCAGAACCTTCTAGTTTTCAGGAGGCCACACAACATCAAGTGTGGGTAGATGTCATGGTAGAAGAATACAATTCTATCATGACGAATGAAATTTTGGAGGTGGTGCCAAGGCCTAAAGACATGCCAGTTGTAGGTTCTAGATGGATCTACAAGATCAAGTATGCTACAAAAAGTGGTGTGGAAAAGTACAAGGTTGGGTTTATGGCAAAGGGGTATGCATAGAAAGAAGGGATATATTATGAGGAGACCTTCACCCCAGTTTCTAGATACACGTCTATCAGATCAGTTATATACCTAACAAGTTAGATGTGATGGCAGATTCACCAAATGGACACCAAGACGACATTCTTGAATGGGGTGATAGAGGAAGAAGTGTATATAGACCAACTAGAGGGCTTTGAGACTCATGAGAGGCACACTCATGTGTGCAGACTGAAGAAATATATATACAGATTCAAGCAATCTCCCAGGGCATGATATGGTCGGATTGAAAACTACATGAAGCAAATGGGATTTGTCAAGAGTGACACATATCCCAACCTTTATTATTTGATGGTAGAGGGTGATCCACTCGTCCAAGTTTTGTATGTGGATGATCTCTTTTTGACAAGATCATCAAGGCTCATATAGGATTGTAAGAGGAACATGGAAGTATAGTTTGACATGAAGGAATTGGGGTTGATGCACTATTTATTAGGATTGGAAGTGTGGAAGAAGGATGGGGAGATCTTCATTATGCAAGGAAGATATGCTACATATATTCTGAAGAGGTTCAAAATGCAGGATTGTAGACCCATGTCTACTCCTATGATAACCAACTGGAAGAAGATAGATGCATCATATGATAAGGATGTCAATCCCACCTTGTATAGACAACTTATTGGATCTCTCAGGTATCTAGTCAATACTAGGCCAGATATTTTCTTCGCAGTCAATACCCTTAGTCAATTCGTGGCAGAACCGAAGTGGGTACATTATGCAACAATGAGGCACATTTTTAGGCATGTGCATGGCACAGTCATGTATGGGTTGAGATATACCCAAGGATATTTTGTCAGATTATGTGGATTCATATATGAAGATTGGGTAGAAATTTCGGTGGATAAGAAAAGTACCTCTCGGTACTACTTCAGTGTTGGATCAAGGATGGTTTCTTAGTGTAGCAGGAAGCATAATTCAGTATCACTAAGCTCTACAAAAGTAGATTATATGGCAGCAAGCATAAATACGTGTGAAGATATATGGCTTCAGAAGCTGCTAGTGAGATTTTTGAGGCAGAGGATGGAGGCAACCAATGTCTACTGTGATAATCAGAGTTTCATAAATCTCTTTGAGAATATAGTGTTTCATGAAAGGTCAAAACACATAGATATTCGATGTCATTTCATAAAAGATTGTGTACAACGTGGAGCAGTCCAACTACAGTATGTTCCCACAAAAGTGCAGGTTGTAGATATAATCACAGAATCTCTAGGAAGAGCTACATTCATCTATTTCAGAGAACATATGGATATGGTGGAGAGCTTGTTTCAGTAGCAGAGACATAATACCTTGGATGATTCTCACTTACAGCGACAACATATGAGAGGGAATTGCAGTGCAGATGTAGCATTGGTAGCAGTACAAGAGTAACACATATGCAATGTATATCAGAGTTGCGCGGTAGATGGTAGGAAAAAATAGCGAGACATCAGCAATGTAACAGGATATGACACAGAGGCAGTGTGTTGTTGCAGGATGTGCAGCACTGGAACACATTCCTTGTTAAGAGGGAGTGTTATTTTTTATAGAAACGGATGTGTTCTAGCCATGAAATTTGGTGGAGAGGCTAGCATACATGAGATCTCCATAACCAGAAATTGTTTATGGAGATTCCACCTAGAAGTGTCTCAATTAGATTAATAACCATTTTTTTTTTTTTTAAATATTTCCTTAGTATAAACTTAGGGAATATGGTTAATTAATCAATATTAATTGAGATAAGGTGAGAATAATCTAGAAACTCACACAAGTAAATCTAGAGATGATCCTAGCCATTGATTAAGTTTTAATCTTGGTCGTTGGTGCTCCAAGAGTGAATTATAAGAGGATACTGATGTGGTGATGGAGAATACACGAGTGCAGATACTCAGTGCCCAGGTAGTTCAATTTTCTTAGTTGCAGTAATTCAATAGAGAATATAGAGGCAGAGGGTGAGTATAGGTGGAAGAAGAGGGTAGTAGCATTCCAGGAGGAAGTTTTTCAGTTTCGGAAGAGGCAAAGGAAGTAAGGTCAAAATTCCCATGGGGTTTGCGTAAGCACTACGCAAAGTGTGACGTAGGAGGCTGAACACAGTGGATAGGGAGGTAATTTTGAAGGCAGAAATTAGTTGTGGGGTGAAATAAAATTCTCACAATAATATTCTCATTATTTTCCTCATATTAGATTTCCATTTGAGCATCAAGTTTTTTGTTGAAGAATAATAATAAAACCATAATCTGCTGCACCGATTTTCCCACATTGAGTTTTTCCAGGGACAATTGTCGAAAAATAACTGTGTCAAAATTCTTATGTGTGTGCTAGAATTTCTCAGTTTTCAGTATTTTATTTTCCACAATATTTTTATGGTGAAAATTGGAGTTTTGATTTTATTCGTTGTTTTTCGTAGCAAATAAACTGCATAATTAAATTTAGAGTTAGAATAATAATTTCCAGTTGTTGAAATAGATAAAAATTTCATAGATGCAGGAAAATTCCTCAAGGTATGGTGAAGGAATTTTGAGGCATCCAATCTTAGTTTAGTTTTGTGATCTCGACATCGGTTTAGGTGAGATCACGGTAGCTTAAGGGAGGAGGTGGCTTAACCTTTGGAGTCCCTGCTTGATTATATCTTTGTTTATCCCATGAGATCCCACATTCATGCTTGGAATATGACATGGGGTTGATTGGATGAAAGAAATATTTGGTTCAACCTAACCTATGGTCAGGTGGTATGGAGGTCCCTGACTTGGTTGGCTTTTGTACATGTTAATTCAAACTATTTTTCTCATTATGATTATGAGCACATGTATTGGTTATTAAGTGATCCCATGGATCATTTTTCATGGTTTCTATTTTGGTTATATATTGTTTATAAGCATGGTTCTAGATGTGCTCTAACTATGGCTCTTGTTCATGAATTGCTATTTTATTGAATGATTAATGGATGCATGGGCTAACAAGTGTCATTGTAGCTACTTAAGAGGGCATTAGACCTTCTCGATGATTCTAAAATGAAGTTCTAAATTTTATGATCAGATATGCATTCATGACTTGTAACTTATATGTTTACCATATGTTTGACTAAATGCCTATTGTGTACTAAGTCTGTTTTGGTCAAGATTTTGTTCAAGTTTTGAATGGTTAGCCTTGTCATCATGTTATTTATGTTTCTAGAATGTTACAGGAAGTTCTGGGTAGTGGGTTGGAGGCTTGCCTGAAAAAGTGGCATAAATATCGCAAGCGCGGGCAGAGAACATGGATTTCTGGGCTATAACCGCACACAAGAAAGCTTGTGGGTGCAGTTGGATTCTCATAACCGCACACAAGCAAGTTTGTGGGTGTGGTTGGAGCCTCATAATCGCATGCACAATGTTTCAAGGGTGCATTTGGGAGGTAAAGTTAGTGAAAAGGAGTTCCAACTCAGAGATTGATCACCTGGGGTGGTTTTCAGGCTCTTAAGTGATCTCTAGTCCCTGAGGGATGTAAATAAGGTTTAATTTTGTGGGCCTCACTTCCATAACTCACATTTACCCTGGAGACCTTGTAAATGTGGGTAAATGTGGGAGGAGGCATTACAATTTTCTCAAACAAAGTATTGACATATTGGGTGTCCAAATATGTTAAAGTTATGGAAATCAAGGCTTGTCATACTAGTGATAACTATTTCATGTGAATGATGGCTTCTAAAAAAATAAAATTAAAAAATATAAGGAGAACAAGGCTATCAATTAACACACTTTATGCATTAATGTATGTATCATTAATAGGTCTTGACATATTAGAGGTGAAACATCAATGATTTTATTCAATTTGGCACAATGCAAAGGAAATGAGACTTTTTGACATGTGAGAATGATCAAATTATATGTTTTTCTATTTTATGTGAATTTTTATAAATAGATGTTTTTTTTTGTGTTCTCCTCAATATTTCAATTTCAATTATGCTTACACTTGTGATATATGAAATCTAATGTTCTCTATATATTGATAAAATGTGGAATATAGGTACTGTTAGTTAAATGGATGCAACAAAAAGGATTCTCTTCTTGCAACTTGAATAATCAAGAGGATTAAAGGCATCATTTGAAAGAGTTTTCATGTGTGTTGAGATGGAGCAGCAACGAGTTTATGATATTTGAAACAATGCAAAGGAAAGAAATATTTTTGACATGTGAGAATGATCAAATTATATGTTTTATTTTTTTTTTCTATTTTGTATAAATTTTGTGAATAGATGTATCTTTTTTGGGTTGTCTTATACTAAATATGTTGGAAATTCAACAAGAAATGTGTGTCTAATTTAATTTTCCCTTAATTAAATTGGACAATAAATTGTAATCTTATCTCATAATCACCTGTAATAGTTACCTGAGTGTGATAAACTCAATTAGCTCATGAATTTCGAGTTGAGGGTGGTTGGTAAGGCATGAAGAGTGATTCTATTAGTTTTTGAGTCCAAGTTGCAGTTAGTGCATTAGTTTAATGCATGAGAATTCAGTTAAATCAATTAATTGAGTTAAAGTCAGTCTAACAAGTTATAACTAATTTTTGTACTAGTGAGAGGTCAAGTGAATTAAATCAGATTTAATTCACATGCAGTGATATGTCAAATGACTGATGATTTACTATTAATAACTACATGCATGTTAGTTCTGATGAAAACCCAGTTGAGATAGAGGTTAAAGGGATGTTAACTATCGGTTGTATTATTAGCACACTGCCCGCATGCAGTAATGCACCCATAGGATTTCCCATGAGCATTGCGCAGTTTTGGAAGGCTGAAATTCCTAAAGAATAAGGATTTCATTCCACATGAATTGCGCAAGCAAGGCAGGGTGAGCAGAGGTAGGAAATTGGCTAAGTGTTGGTCGATTTTGTCCAAATCACTGTGATATAGTTGTGAGAGTGCAGCAGACTCTTGTGAGAAGAGTGCATTGTAATTGTTTCATGATTCCTTGGTGAATATACAATAGAAGGTAGAGGGGTTTTGAGCGGCAAGCTTTCCTCGGGAAAATATCTGTGTTGTGGATTGATTTGCTTCTTTCTTTTACGTGTTGTGATTGGCGATCGTGTTTATTTTTCGCAATTGATTTGTAGAAGGATTCAGTATCTTGCTTTAGCATATCACATGATCGGATTGAATCCATTGGTATACATATTGTTTGTATAATTTCTACGTGGTATCAGAGCGCAGGAAATCACTATAGTGGAGATGAAATTGAGTTTGTGTTGAATAGTATTCAAATTTGCAAAAATATTCTTTGGTGCGACAGGCGGATCAAGATGGCTTTCAATGGCTTGAGATTGGAATATGCACTCAAGGGCAATTCTAATTATATTGCATGGAAAGATAGAATGGAGGCAATTTTGGAGGACAACGGGTTGAAAGAATTCATTGATAATGACATTGCCAAGCCCGCAGCAGAAGACATCGTTCTTCTTTATGCTTGGCAAAAGAAGGTTGCAAAGGTAAGGAGGATATTATTAGAGGGAGTAAGAGACCACATTGTCTTTAGTCTCCATGGAAATGCGACTCCATATGCAATGTGGAAGGCTTTGACAGATTTGTTTCAGAGTAGCAGTGACCACAAAAAATTGGCAATGAAGGACAAGCTTAGGAAAATGAAAATGGATAAAGGCGACACTATTTGGAAATATTTAACCAAGTTTGTTCAATGTCGAGAGGAGCTTGGGAGTGTCAGAATTACTGTAGTGTATGATGACTTTGTGAGCCTAGCTCTTCTAGGCCTTCCTAAGAGTTGGCATAGTTATCAGGACTTTGTCAATGGGAGGGAGAAGCTACCAGATTGGGAGTGACTTTGGTCGGATTTGGTACATGAAGAATTTAGGTGGAATACCAGGGATGGATCCTCATCCAAGACATATGATGAGGAAAATTGCGCCTTGGATGGTAAGGCAAAGAAGGGGAAGGGAAAGAAATATTATTCCAAATATGAGACCAGCAAAGAAGGAAAGAAGAATGACATGTCCAGAGTGAAATGTTTTCTCTATCACGAGCATGAACATTATGCCACTAATTTTCCACAAAAGAAGAAGAACAACAAGAAGGCTTCAGGATCTACAGTGGGTGAGGCTTTGGCTTCGAATTTGAGTTCGACTTCTCGCTCATCACATGCATGGTGTCTAGTGCAATGAGATCAGTGTGGTACTTGGATAGTGGTGCATCTTTCCACATGATGAGAGACAAAGAACTCTTTAGTAGCTTGGAGGAGAAAAATCTTCAGATGCATATCGAAATGGGTAATGATGGGAGGTATAGCGCTACCGGGATTGTTACAGTTAATTTCCAGAGATAGTTAGGTGAACCCTTCTTATTAAAAGATGTAATGCATGTACCAGGCTTGAAAATAATTTACTTTAAATTGCTATGTTGGAGGATAGAGGATATGATGTGGTTTTTAGTGAAGGAAAGGTGTTCCTTTGTCACAAAGCCACAGGACAAGTCAAGAAGATTGGGATTCGTGTGAAGAATCTCTACGAACTTGATGTAGATGGTCGCACAACATTAATGGGTAAAGCAGAAAAAGTGGTGAGTTGGGATGAGGGTGAGTTATGGCACAGTAGATTGGGCCATCTACACCACGGTGCTTTGAAGGTCATGCAGTAGATTTCTACGGGACTTCTAAAGGGGACTCATGCACAGATAGACACATGAAAGGGATGTACGATGGGGAATTATGTAAAGGCCACTTTTCATGAGAAGGAGAACCGAGCAGCAAAAATACTTGAGAGAGTTCAATCAGATGTGTTGGACCATTCTCTACAGCTTCGAAAACAAAGCACATGTATTGTGTGATTTTTGTTCATGATTTTTCTATAAAGTGTTGGATATACTTCATGCAGAAGAAAGATCAAACGTTCTCAATTTTTTTTGAGTTCAAATCACTGGTGGAGAAAGATACAGGGAAGCATGTGAAGGCTCTAAGGAGTGAAAATGGTGGTGAGTACATCTCCAATGAATTCAAGAACTTTTGTGCCAAAGAAGGAATTCAGAGAGAGTTGATTGCACCTCATAATCCACAACAGAATGGGGTTACAGAAAGAAAGAATAGAATAATTGTGGGTGCAGCACGAGCGATGTTGCATGATCAGGGCCTACCATTGCATATGTGGGTAGAGGCATGCAACACAACGGTATTTGTGCATAACAGTAGTCCTCATAGAATACTTGACATGAGTACACCAAAGGAGGTTTTTTCTGTAAGAAACCTGGTGTTTCATATTTTAAATTTTTTGTCTCATATTTCTATTGCCATGTGACCAAAGATTCCAGGAAGAAGCTAGAACCAATAGCTAAGATTGGGATACTTGTGGGGTACATTGATACTCCCCACAACTATTGGGTGTATTTTTCGAACAACAAGATGACTGTTGTGAGACAGGATATAAAATTTGATGAGGAGAAAGCCATGTGATTGTCCTTTGAGATGGAGCTTGATTTGTATGCAGATGAGGAACTCTTGGTTCCAAAGGATGAACCTCAATATGTGGAGTATCCACATGTGGAGGATCATGGAGTGGCAGAAACTACTCATGTAGATCCATCCACCATACATGGTATAAGGCGCACCACAGGAGCTGATAGATTGAGACTTGATGCGACAGAACATGTAGGAGCACCTACATCACTGCACAAACAGAGATTGTCTCCAAACAGGTTTATTGGATACATGGCTCTTATGAGCAAGTGTATTGTGACCGAACCATCCTCTTTTGAGGAAGAAGTGCAAAAACCAATTTTGTTTGACGCCATGGTTGAGTATGACTCCATCGTCAAGAACAATGCATGGGAAGTTGTCCCAAGACCAATCGAGAAATCAGTGGTTGGATCTAGATGGATCTATAAGGTGAAGCGGGTAGCAGATGGGAGTGTGGAGAAGTACCAGGCTAGATTTTTAGCTCGTGGATTCTCACAATTTGAGGGGATTAACTATGAGGAGACTTTTGCACTGGTTGCAAGGTACTCATCGATTAGATCTATCCTTGCACTCTTAGCGTGTATGGGGTGGAAGATACATCAGATGGATGTGAAGACTAAATTTCTCATTGGAGTTATTGAGGAATAAGTGTACATTTAGCAGCCAGAAGGTTTTTAGATCTTTGACAGTGAGAAGAAAGCACCTCGGTACACTAGGATTGACAACTATTTCACCGGGTTAGGCTTCACGAAGAGTGAAGCGGATGCGAACCTGTACCAGATTGTGGTTGATGGTAAGATTTTGATTATCGTACTTTATGTTGATGATCTAATTTTTGAAAGGTGATGAGAAGCTCATAACTTCTTGAAAAGAGGATCTTGAAAGAGAGTTTGAGATGAAGGACATGGGAATCCTTCACTTTTTCCTTGGATTGGAGATATGGCAACAGGATGGGGAGCTATTTGTTTCTAAAGAAAAGAATGCCAAAGAGATTCTGAGGAATTTCCACACGGAGAGTTGTAAACCCATGGAGACTCCTCTTGTAGGAAACTGGAGGAAGGAGGATGCTACTTCAGGTGAGGCAGTGGATGCTACTATTTACAGGCAATTTTTGGGTTCACTCATGTACTTGGTGAACACACGACAAGACATTTTCTACGAATTTAACCAGCTTATTCAAGCTATGGTTAAGTCGACCGAGCTCTTTTGGAAAGCATGAAATCATGTCTTGAGATATATCAGGGGCACTACAAAGTATGTATTATGGTACAGACGGACAGAGGGAGTGAAGCTTCAAGGCTTCACTGATACAGATTGGGCAGGAAATCCATCAGATAGAAAGAGCACATCAGGAGGGATCTTCAACATAGGATCGACGACAATTTCTTGGTACAGCATGAAGCAGAGATCAATTGCACTCAGTTCAGCCGAGACAAAGTACATGGCAGCCAGTCAGGCTACATGTGAGGCCATCTGGATGAGGAAGATTCTTGTTGGTTTGTTTGGTCGTCAGATGGATCCGACAGTGATACATGGTGATAACTAGAGTTGCATAAAACTCTCGGTTAATCCGGTATTACATGATAGGTCCAAGAATATAGACATCTGGCACCACCATATCAGAGATTTTGTTCAGAGATGCATTATGTTACTTCAGTACATTCCCATGGAGGATCAGGATGCATATATTCTGACAAAAGCGCTCGCCAAGAGAAAATTCGAATACCATAGAGGAAGGATCGGGGTAGCTAATAATCCCTTTCTTGTTGAGAGGGAGTGTTGAAAATTCAACAAGAAATGTGTGTCTAATTTAATTTTCCCTTAATTAAATTGGACAATAAATTGTAATCTTATCTCATAATCACTTGTAATAGTTAACTGAGTGTGATAAACTCAGTTAGCTCAAGAATTTTGAGTTGAGGGTGGTTGGTGAGGCATGAAGAGTAATTCTATTAGTTTTTGAGTCCAATTTGCAGTTAGTGCATTAGTTTAATGCATGAGAAATCAGTTAACTCAATTAATTGAGTTAAAGTCAGTCTAACTAGTTGTAACTGATTGTTGCACTAGTGAGAGGTCAAGTGAATTAAATCAGATTTAATTCCCATGCAGTGATCTATCAAGTGACTGATGTGCATGTAAGTTCGGATGAAGACCAAGTTGAGACAGAGGTTAAAGGGATGTTAACTATCAATTGCATTATTAGCACACTGCCTGCATGCAGTAATACACCCATAGGATTTCCGATGAGCATTGTGGAATTTTGGAAGGTTGAAATTCCTAAATAATAGGGATTGCATTCCACGTGAATTGCATAAGCAAGGCAGGCTAAGTAGATGCATGAAAGTGGCTAAGTGTTGGTCTATTTTTTCCGGATCAGTGTGAGACAGTTGTGAGAGTGCAATAGACTCTTGTGACAAGAGTGCATTGTAATTTTTTCATGATTCCTTGGTGAATATACAATAGAAGAAAGAGGGGTTTTGAGCAGCGAGCTTTCCCCAGGAAAATATATGTGTTGTGGATTGATTTGCTTCTTTCTTTTATTTGTTGTGATGGGCGATCACGTTTATTTTCTGCAATTGATTTGTAGAAGGATTCAGTATCTTGCTTTAGCATATCGCATGATCGGATTGAATCCATTAATATACATATTGTTTGTATAATTTATACATGGTATCAGAGCACAGGAAATCACTATAGTGGATAATAAATTGAGTTTTTGCTGAATAACATTCAAATTTGCGAAAATATTCATTGGTGCAAAAGGCAGATCAAGATGGCTTTCAATGGCATGAGATTGGAATATTCACTCGAGCGAATTTCTAATTATATTGCATGGAAAGACAGAATGGAGGCAGTTCTGGAGGACAACGGGTTGAAAGAATTCATTGATAATGACATTCCCAATCCCGCAGTAGTGGACGTCGCTCTTCTTGATGCTTGGCAAAAGAAGGTTGCAAAGGCGAGGATGATATTATTAGAGGGAGTACGAGACCACATTGTCTCGAGTCTCCATGGAAAAGCGACTCCATATGAAATTTTGAAGGCTTTGACAGATCTGTTTCAAACTAGCAGTGACCACAGAAAATTGGCACTGAAGGACAAGCTCAAGAAATCAAAATGGAGAAAGGTGACACTATTTCGAAATATTAACCAAGTTCGTCCAATGTTGAGATGAGGTTGGGAGTGTCGGAATTACTGTAGCAGATGATGACTCGGTGAGCCTAGATCTTCTAGGCCTTCCTAATAGTTGGCATAGTTATCAGGACTTTGTCAATGGGAGGGAGAAGCTACTAGATTGGGAGCTTCTTTGGTTAGATTTGGTACAAGAAGAATTCAGGCGGAATACCAAGGATGGATCCTCATCCAAGACAGATGAGGAGGAAAATTGCATCTTGGATGGTAAGGCAAAGAAGGGGAAGAGAAAGAAATCCTATTCTAAATCTAAAACTAGAAAATAAGGTAAGAAGCGTGACATGTCCAGAGTGAAATGTTTTAATTTTCACGAGCATGGACATTATGCCACTAATTGTCCACAAAAGAAGAAGAACAACAAGAAGGCTTCAAGATCTGCAGTGGGTGAGGCTTTGGCCTTGCAATTTGAGTTGGAATTCTTGCTCATCACATGCATGGTGTCTAGTGCGATGGGATTAGTGTAGTACTTGGATAGCGTTGCATCTTTCCACATGACGCGAGACAAAGAACTCCTTATTAGCTTGGAGAAAGATATTCAAATGCATATCAAAATGGGTGATGACGGGAGGTATAGCGCTACTAGGATTGGTACAGTTACTTTCCAGAGAAAATCAGGTAAACCCTTCTTATTAAAAGATGTAATGCATGTACTAGGCTTGAAAAAGAATTTAGTTTCAGTTTCTATGTTGGAGGATAGAGGATATGATGTGGTTTTTAGTGAAGGAAAGGAGTTCCTTCATCACAAAGCCATAAGACAAGTCAAGAAGATTGGGATTCGTCTGAAGAATCTCTACAAACTTGATGTAGATGGTTGCACAACATTGATGGGTAAAATAAACAAAGTGGTGAGTTGGGATGAGGGTGAGTTATGGCGCGAGAGATTGGACCATCTACACCACGATTATTTGAAGGTCATGCAACAGATTTCTTTGGGACTTCCAAAGGGTACTCTTGCGCAGATAGACACATGAAAGGGATGTCCCATGGGGAAGTATGCAAAGAAAAATTTTCACAAGAAGGAGAACCGAGAAGCATAAATCCTTGAGAGAGTTCACTCAGATGTGTGTGGACCATTCTCTACAGCTTTGATAAGCAAGCACAGGTATTATGTGATTTTTGTTTATGATTTTTCTAGAAAGTGTTGGATCTACTTCATGTAGAAGAAAGATCAGGCGTTCTAAAAATTTTGTGAGCTCAAAGCACTGGTGGAGAAAGATATAGGGAAGCATGTGAAGGATCTGAGGAGCAACAATGGTTATGAGTACATCTCCAATGAATTCAAGAACTTTTGTGCCAAAGAAGGAATTCAGAAAGAGTCGATTGCACCTCATAACCCACAACAGAATGGGGTTGCAAAAATAAAGAACAGAATAATTGTGGCTGTGACACGAGTGATGTTGCATGATCAGGGCCTACCGCTGCATTTGTGGGCGGAGGCATGCAACACAACGGTATTTTTGTAGAACCGTAGTCCTCATCGGATACTTGGAATGAATAAACCACAGGAGGTTTTTTCTGGTAAGAAACTTGATGTTTCATATTTTAAATTTTTTGTCTCATTTGTCTATTTCCATGTGACCAAAGATTCTAGGAAGAAGCTAGAACCAAAAACTGAGATTGGGATATTTTTGGGGTACACTAATACTCCCCACAAATATCAGGTGTATTTTCCGAACAACATGATGACTGTTGTGAGATGAGATATAAAATTTGATGAGGAGAAAGCCATGCAATTTTCCTTTGAGAGGGAGCTTGATTTGCATGCATATGAGGAACTCTTAGTTCCAAAGGATGAACCTCAAGATGTGGAGCAACCACATGCGGAGGATCATGGAGTGGAAGAAAACACTCATGCAGATCCATCCACCAGACATGGTAGAAGGCGCACCACAGAAGCAAATAGATTGAGACTTGATGTAGCAGAACATGTAGGAGCACCTACATCACAGTGCAGATGGAGATAGTCTCCAGACAAGTTTACTGGATACATGGCTCTTATGAGCAAGTGTTTTGTCACAGAACCATCCTCTTTTGAGGAGGTAGTGCAACAACTAATTTGGGTTGATGCCATGGTTGAGGAGTATGACTCCATCGTCAAGAACAATGCATGGGAAATTGTCCCAAGACCAATCGGGAAATCAATGGTTGGATTTATATGGATCTATATGGTGAAGCAGGCAGTAGATGGGAGTGTGGAGAAGTACAAGGCTAGATTTGTAGCCCGAGGATTCTCACAAGTTGAGGGGATTTACTATGAGGAGACTTTTGCACCGGTTGCGAGGTACTCATCGATTAGATCTATCCTTGCACTCTCATCGCAGATGGGGTGGCATATACATCAAGTGGATGTGAAGACTGCATTTATCAATGGATTTATTGAGGAAGAAGTGTACATTGAGAAACTAGAATATTTTGAGATCTTTGACAGTGAGTCGCATGTGTGTCAACTCAAGAGAGCACTGTATGGGCTGAAGCAAGCACCTCATGCTTGGTACAATAGGATTGAAAACTATCACTAGGTTGGGCTTCACGAAGAGTGAAGTGGATGCGAACCTGTACCAGATTATGGTTGATGGTAAGCTTTTGATTATCTTAATTTATGTTGATGATCTAATTTTTTATAATGAAAGCAAAATTGAAAGCATCATAGGGATTACAATTTTTGAGGGTTGAATTATGCAGCATACCTTTCATGTCCCGACCTTAGTTTTTGAAGTTTTAATTGCAAAGTTTGTGACTGAAATCTTCATTTCTCTAATGTATGATTTCCTCTACCTCTGAATTGTGCCATAAACCTTTGAAGGCCTTCAGTGCTCTTCCATCATGAGTCCACTTAGTCTCATGTCTCTCACCCAATTACTTTATCTGGTGAATGGAGTTTCCACGAAAGCCATGGTTTTGATGGCTTGGAACCAAGTTGGAATTGATGATAGGAAGAAATTATGAGGATTTGAAAGAAAACTTTTATACTTTAGATTTGTTTCATTGGGGATCAACTTTATCAAAATATAGGGTATGTTGGGTACATACCCTCCATATGGGTATTGTCGAAAATTCAAAGCAGCATGCTACCCTCATGCCACCCATATTATTGTAGATAATATCCTTGCTAGATCTTCCTTTGTCTCCAACTTTGGCCTCCAGGATGCATTTATTTTATCATAATTCCCTTTGTTTATTTTTTCATTGGGAAAATATTTTCTTTAAGGTAATTTGTAGCATATTGACCACTTTCTTTGCCCTCAGGAATCAAGATATGGTATTTTTTATTTTTTATTTTATTTTATTTATTTATTTTTTATTTTATATCTATATATATATATATATATATATATATATATATATATATACATATATATATATATAAACTAAAATTATTGTCAAATGAAGACCTATTTGTGTGGAATCCAACAAGACATTGAAATGTGCTCCTCAATAGAAGAAATGTCCATTTTTTCTAGCTAAAGTATCATCTTATATCAAAGGATTTGAATGTTATTTCTATCAATATTAAACCCCATTTGATTCATCGAGTATTCATGGAGAATGGAATACAAAATCAAAGTCGTGTTTTTACTCTCTCAAATTAAGCCACATGCCTTGCAAGCAAGTCTGTAGGAAATGCCTCCATGTCAAAGCACAATTTTCTATCATATGCAGATGCACTTAACTCCATGGAGTATTTTTCTAGTGTAAAGTAAGATTCAATAACTCCTCCTCCATTTATCACCAAGTTATGGAATAATCCTTTTAGTGCTCATGCAAAAAATGTGCTTTTCTTGATCTCCTCGAATGCTTCAGCCCGTGGTGGAGGTTTTAACCTCGTACATAAATTATCTGCAAATGAATTCTTAAAAATAGAAAATAAACAATATCAAGATCATAAAACATAAAACATAAAACAGATATACACAGAGATTTTTCCCCTAGATCCCAAATCGGGACTACCGTCTTAATTTTTCAATATATTCCTTTTAGTGTTACAACACATATATATACATGTCAAAGCATTCATAAACCCCAATCCACTAACCTTGGATTAGAACATAAACGTAGTTCCCTTGACAGGATCTACAAAATACCAGGGGCAGAAAACCATCATGCCCCAAAACCATGTGCAAACCCATGCACAGAACCATAGGCGAGTCTGACCACCTAAAATAGGGTCCAAAAAAAAAAAACCTGGGGTGTTGCCCGCCCCCTGCATACCCTTGGACAATGGGGTGGCCCACCTGTTGCGCCCGTCGCAAGCGAAGGGGTGCTACCGCACCCCCCCCCTTGCCCCCCGCTTCGCACTTACTTCTAGTCGTGGAAATAATATAACACAAACCTAACACATGGAACATATATAGTAGCATGTTTTTCTTGTTTGCTTTTTGTAGATGGATCTATCCATAAGCATTGTAATACTATTAAGGCGTCGTAAATTGCTAAACCACTATAGTTGAAATTGCAATTGAAAGTTACCAAAGAAAAATGAAAAATAGGCAAAACAACAATTATATAATGACCATATTTTAAAATAGTATGAAGATCTTTAAGTTTCGTTATCTTATTTGTGAAAGATATAAAGCAAAATCACAAGTCTTGTACACTTCTTTGAGACTTGGATGTGGGAACTTAATAAACACAACACAAAACTTCAAGAATTCAATTTCCCTGCCCTGCTTTGCTCTACCCTGCTTTGTTTTTCTCTGTTCTACTCTGGTTTGTTGAATTTCTTGGTCCCTACTCTGTTCTACTCTGGTTTGCTAAATTTATTGATTATATAGGTCATTTTGGATGTTTCCAAGGGCAAAAATATGTTTACAGCATTAGAAATGACGCATGCCAATGAAGTTCAACTTAAAATCACTGGGCTCTACATGGGTTTCAGCTCGTCTAGAAGTGATCCATTGAACTGGGTTTAAGAAACCATGGTCATGGAAGGAAGCCATTTTGAATAAGTCGGAGTGATGATTTCATATTTGGGAGCCAAGGAGATTTTAATTTAAGGGAAATCTCTGACAATATCATACGTTGTTTCCATTGCTTGAAGATTGCAAGTGAAAATGAAATTTGATGCCACGGCTGCCAAATCTAGGGTCGATGAATATTCACACAACATGAAAAGTTCAAACTATTTCGATCAAAAATCACATAGCTCTAGAGAATATAGACAAGGGGACCCATTTCAAACTATCCAATATATATATGATGATGAACCAAAGGGAAAATATGGATTGCTCGCAATCCATTAAAGAAATGAAGGATGTAATTAGAGTTCAGGGTTGCATCTTGACATGGTACTTCAATTTAGTGTTAGGTGCAGATGTGGAAAGAGGGGCAAGTGTAGTTAGGGACCCTTTCCTAGAGACATTGGAAAATCCGATGCAAGAGTGGGATCCCATGGATGTTAAACCCCAAAAATGACATTACTATTGGACAAATACAAGGACAAGATTAGGGAATATCGCAACAAGACTACATTGGTTCCCTGTAAATAAGGAGTTGTTGTTGTAAAATCTAGAGATCACATAAAAAATGGTCCCATTTGGAGTAGTTGATCACAAACTCATATCTCTCTCTAGCAAACTCAGAACTATGGTCCACTGTCATTAGGTTTAATCCTCTTTGGATGCAAAGTAAGGAAGCAGGGGAGGTAATAGGAGAGGCATAATGAACGTAGATCCAAGGTTTGCCCTCTTATATTTGGGAGGAAAAACATACATTGAAAAAGAGGGCTCTAAAGTATTGTGTCAAGGGAAATAATACAATGATCCATCCGTCGATAAAAAGGAGATTATGAAAAAACTGGCAGACCTGTCTAGGTTTTGATTGTTTATGGAAAATAAGTATCTATGGCTAGAATATTGCTCCTATTTTTCACAACATTTCTAGGGCTTTGGAATTCCCATCATTGAAACACACAATTTATAGGACTTTGGAATTTTCATCACTGAAACAATGGAAGACCTTGGAGATTTTGGAATATATGAAAATGTGACGGAGATGAGCAAAGTCTTTGCTCCTGTCCATCAGATATTTTTGGAATACTCTAGAATTTGCTTAGATCTTTGGGCTACTCAACCTGGGAACATATAATCTAGAAAATCTAAAAGCTTACTGTTTTACTTCGCTCATATCTGTCAAAATTTTGGAATATTCAGAATTTTACGATTGTTCACATCGCCAACTACCCAACGTTAGTGGATTGGAAACATATAATCCTAAATATCCCAAAAATAATGAAGAAATAGGGGGTTTATTGGTTTATTCCATCGAAAGAGATCAAAGTTAATAAATTGTTTCATCTCTACATCCTATCTATTTCAAGGATCAACTCGACTAGATTCTATTTGAGTAATGAATAAAATAAGACAATTCATTTGTGGCAAGAAGACAAAAGCAATATCAAGAAATGATATCTCATCAACTGGATAACCATCAAGCAAACAAGGAGCGCAGGGTACTAGAAATAAAGGACTCACAAATATTGAATTCGACAATGGCGGTGAAAATCCTTTGGTGTTTTACATCAGATGGAGGTCCTTTGAAATGTTTTGATACGTGGGAGAGGAGGAAAATATTGAACACTTGGGACATTTGTGGATGTCACATCTCAAACAAAGGTTCTTACGCAAAATAAAATTCCACTCCCCAAAAACATGTAACTTTTTGGAAGTTTACCAATAGTAGGTTGTTTCTTGTAAAAGCACAAGAAACTAAAAATAATCTCCAACCAAATAACCTATACCTTCCGAGAGAGCGATGCGGTAATTAATTCATGGCATGTCAAGCCATGCCTTCCTATTTATGTAGTGACTAATATAATGTTTGAGAACAATTTACAACATTTTGTTATCACTGTTCCATTTGGGAGATTAAGAGTTTGAAAAACATTAAATATGGATGTCAACCACCAAATTCCATGTTCATTCTCAACTCCTAACTAAATTCGTTGAATCACTCCTAACTAAATTTATTTAATTTTATTTAGAAATAACTTTTTTAATGAGACACTATCTTGACAATTCTTGGGTGTCGAAAAAATAGTTGTCATTCCCCAATTACGAGAAGACTTAGAACTTAGTAGATGAACTATTTAAGGCTTAAGAAATTTACTTCATGGTCTTAATCAATTTAATTCATGGTCTGTAACAAGGTATTAGACAAGTCTCAATCCAATGATAAGGCTATTGAATTTTCTGTCAAATTTAATAAGTTGCAATCCAATGTTAAATGCTATTGAATTTTTTGTCAAATTTAATGTTTCTTGCTTTACAAAACTGAAAGCATCAGAAGGATTAAAATATTTTAGGGTTGAATTATGCAACATCCTTTCGTGTCCCAACCTCAGTTTGTGAAGTTTGAATTAGGAAGTTTGTGTACCTTTAGATGACATAACATATCACATCTGTGTTCATCTACACTCTTCTTCCATATGCTATCGACTTACGATGTTTCCTTTGAAACATTTGGTGCAATTGCTAGTTTTTATTTTTTTATCTAATTTGATTTAGTCAAAATTTTAAACATTGCATTACAACATCTCTACCATACTAAGTTGGAGATCGCCTCTAACAATTTTTTAATAATTATTTAATTAAACTTAATTATTTAAAAGATTAATTTCTCACAAAAATGGAAAAGGGTAAGGAGGAATATTGATTTTAGTGAAAGAAAAAGAAGGCAGTCACATTCAGTTAGTGAAAGAAGATACAAATAAACAATATTTATGGTTCAAAATAACAGAGAATGAGAACCACATAAGGATTGCAACATGTTATTTTGCACCTCAAGTATCAAAAATTTACAAAAATAAGGGGTTGGACAACAAAGATCTGTATGCATCTTTAAAGCAAGATATTGCTGCATATTCTCAACAGGGAGAAGTTATTTTAGTGGGAGATTTCAATGCTAGAACAAAAAAATCAACAAGCTAGTATTCTTTGTTGCAAAGAGGATCAAAATCCAATCTGGATCATTGAAGAGGATAATTCTCGATGGTTGATATGTTTAGAAGGCGACAACATTAGTAATGATTTTGGAGAGGAGTTGCTTATGTTGTGTGGTGCTTTCAACTTAATTATTTGCAATGGTCTAGATATATGGAAAAAGTATGGGAACTTCACTTGCAACATATA
Source organism: Pinus albicaulis (assembly GCA_034641835.2). NCBI lineage: Eukaryota > Viridiplantae > Streptophyta > Pinopsida > Pinales > Pinaceae > Pinus > Pinus albicaulis. The sequence goes on along the minus strand of CM076578.1, from coordinate 709,244,118 downwards.
CAATGGGGCAAGTGTCGTTGACTATGTTATTTGTTCACAAAGATTAATAGAAAGGATAGATGAAGTTAAGATTGGAGAACATATTTGGGATATAAAATCATATCACAACCCAATTTACATAAAGCTATCTTGGTTAGAAGAAAAACAAAATAGGAGGAAAACCCAATGTTCTTGACAATCAGCATCAAGGGGAAAAATTATTCTAACACAATAAAATTGCACTATTTTCATAACAATGTTGGGGAGATCAATTCAAAAGGATAAAATTGGTCCCAAAGCCTCAACAACCATGAGTTAACAAATATAATTTAGGGTGCACTTGTGAAGTGCAAAAGAGCAAAAAATATGAAATCAAAATCAGATTGTTTCCTTTGAATGCATAGTTCTTTGAGGAATGAAAATTGGCAAGGATAACCTTGAAAAAGAAAGGCGAGGAGAAGATGAATGTAAAGTTATATAAGCATATTTTAAAAGGAAAAAAGATGAGTTCATGCAAACAAGGCAAGAATAACCCAAAACGTTTTTGGCAGGAACTTCAACCAAGGAAGAAGCAAATTGAAAATATTATTACAACCAATCATTGGTTTGACTATGTAAGACAAATCTATGAAGTTTTTTTTTTGTTTTTTTTTTTTGAATTGAACTATTTCTATTAAGTAAAATATAGTACAAACAAGAGAGACAAGACATCGGTCGACCGGAAATGATAAAACTATCAACCTCGGTCCCAGAGATGGATTGATCCAAGCAAGGAGCTACAGCAAATGACTAGTATGCGAGAAGGACTGACTTCTACCCAACATGGGTAGTGGTCTCCACACGAAGTTTTTTCCCTTTTTTTTATTGACTTTTACCCAGCCATCCTGGGGATTATGAGTTAAAACAACTTGAAGACTAGAGTCCTCCAACTGGGGAGTCTCCTTATTTGATTCTGAAGAGGAGGTCTCATGAGCCCGTTTCTGGGTGATATCTATTACAGGAGGATGCGCAGGAGCAACAAAAGACAGGCCTGTCGACGGAGGCGGATGATCAGGTTCAACATCGCTCTCTTCATCTTCCGAGCTTACGGCCGACGGCGGAGAGCAAGGAGTCCATCTCTTGGGTTTGGTCTTAGAGATGTTATCTTTTTTCATTTTTGCAGGGAGAGATGGGCAGGAATTTTGCAGATGCCCTGTTTGGTGACAGTGGCAGCAACGAAAAGTTGTATTCTCGTAATCCAGGCTTTGAGTCCAGAAAAAGTCGTTGATCTTGAGATTGATTTGATCTAGTAGTCCCTTGCTCAAATCAAGTTCCACACATATTCTGGCATATGTGTAAAGCCCTTGATTTTCCCGCCAGTAATCCCCCATTAAGAAGCGGCCCAAGGTGTTGCCTATGCCCTTGTAGACTGCAATATGCCAAATATGGGCTGGTAAGTTTGGTAGCCGGATCCATACAGGCGTCCTGGTGATAACTGCAGTTGCTGGGTCAAAATCTGGGAACCATGGAGTTAAGAAAAGCCCAGCAGTTCCCATAAACCAGGGGCCTTCATCTAAGGCCTGATGGAAATGCTTAACCTTGTTAAACAAAACTATGAAATACCCTTTTGAACAAAATCTGAACTTGCACTGGTGAGTCCAGTTAGCATGGATCCAGTCATAGAGTTCCTTAGATCGTGGCCAGAGCCCATTGAACCTGCATATGATGGCCCTTTCGACAAAATTTTGAAGATCATTAGCTAGGCCAGGATGGGAAATCTCAACAGAAGGAACCTCCTCTAGCTTGTCAACCAAGAAAGGCCTGGGTTTAGGGGCCTCAGAGGGTTTGGGAACCTCAGAGCGAACTGCATCTTTGAAGGAGGAGGGAGGAGCAGAAGATGACTGCCCAGCAGCGCCTCCTCGCAAACGAAGGGAAAAAACCAAAGAATCATTTCTGTTTATGCTGTAAGCAGAGAGAGGAAGAAGATCTTCGAGTTGTTTACCTCGAAAAAGAAGTCTCTGGAGGGCAGAGGGTATCCCGATCTGGCGTTCCAAATTTGCCTTGAGATTCTGCACCAAGTCTGAGGAGCACACCCATTGTAGAATGGTTTTGCCTGAAAGTTGTGAGATTTGAATCTGAAAGGATGCAGAGAAATTTTTGAGCTCCCTCTGGTCCGACCCAATGCCAGATTCTTTTGTGTCTTCGAGATCCTGACAACCTGGTAGCGGTCGAGGAGGCAGATTCTCCTTTGAAAGGAGACTGTCGCTCCCACCCAGATCCATTGCTGAGGACACGGGGGCAGAACTGTAGTAGGGGCATCGGATCATATGCAGCGGATAAACCCCTGCATGGCTGCCTGAGTATTGTGTTTCCAGAGGGGCCGCCCCTGTAAACGTGCCCAGAGTCTCTGGCGCGAGAGAGAAGACCAGGCTGCGATTGTGAAGGGTTTCAAGCACTTGGCCAGGGCCATCAACACGCCAGTCATATTTCCTGCCTTTGATCAGAATCGTAGGTATCAAAGCAACAGGGAGGGGGCATTGCGTGGCTCGAGGAACTGATGCAGGATCGAATGCCGCAGGGGGAAGAGGATTCTGATCCACAGTCTTAGCCGGTGCGGAAGCATCATAGGAGAGAGCGGTTGTCTGTGAGGAGAAGGAAAAAACCCTAGACGCCATTTTTCGTGTACCAACTTTGTAAAAAAATATAATTTTTTCACATTACAGGAGGTGGAGGTAGTAATTAAAAAGTTGAAAACAGGGAAGGCAAAGGACTTGGTTGAAGAAGAATATCTAAAGTTGCGAATGAACATTCTGGCACCGGACATCATGGAAATATTCAACAATGTCATTCGAAAAGGATTCCTAAGAGATTGGACAACTATTCTAACAATACCCCTTTTTAAAAGTGGAGACATTAATAATCCTTCCAACTATAGAACCATTATGATCAATCCTTTGTTTGAAAGCTTTTCAGTGACATGGTAGAAAACAGAATCGGTAAGTGGGTAGAAGTAAAAGAAAAGAGGGAAAAAGGGCAAGCGGGGTTTAGACCGAAGCATTCTATAGTAGAGCATGGTATCACGTTGAGACACATTGTTGAAAAGGTTTGGGGGTACAAAGAAGAAGTATTTTGTGTAATATCCCAAAATAGGAAAATACAGTAATACACAACACAATAACTGGAAACTACAAAAATATGGAAATAAATTGTAAACACCATAAAAATAGATAGAACAACTGAGTCATTTTATTAATCATGAGGTGGATTACAAGTACAACAATGCTAAAAAAATAGTAGCACTCAAGCCGACAAAGATGGCTAAAGTGACCCTCAAGTCCTCTCACTGAGAACACTGTGTAATTGCTGCTATGCTGGAGACACTACTGCGTTGTCCCTGCTGGAAATGCTGGAAATATAACTGCTGGCTGAAAAGGGATGCGTAGATAAGGCTATTATGGAGCTCAAAAAATGGCGATATTTGGAAACCAGACTCTATGATGAAAAAACAAAATAACCCAGAAAGGATTTTCGAATTGGCTCACCTCGAAAAATCACCCTCCTAGGGCTTGCAATACATAATTGTTGGGTATGTAGATCTATGGCATGAACTGAAAGATAAAATAGCTGCAATAACACTTAATCAACTCATTGCATGAAGGGTTAGCCCCTTCCCCTGATTCCCAAGCTGGAGGCTTGAGATCTAGCTCCTCCTCTCAAGTTGCAGCTGCTGAACTGCACAACTGTTGGAAGTGACTGTGCTGTCAAGAGGGCTGTAGTTGTACCCTGCTGCTAGGTGATGCATTACTACTCACAGTTGATGGAAATAATCTCACCAAAGTAAGGGGATGATCCCTCACAGACTCCAAGCTGAAATACTTGGAACTTCCCTCCTCCTCTGAACCTACACTGCTGGAATGCGTAATTCCTGTAGGAATTGCTGCTGCATTGAGGAGTAGAATGATGGCCTGATGCCGGATGTAGCAATGTTGCTCTCGGAAGACTGAAATGGATGCACAAGGTGAAGGGTTGATCCATCCACAGGTTTCCCAGCTGAAATACTGAGAACTACCTTCCTCCTCTCAAACCCTAAGGCAGGAATGCGTAATTCCTGAAGTTGTAAGTGCTGAAGAGAGGGGCTGAATGTGGCACAATTGCTGGATGATGAATGGTTGCTCGAAGAAACCTTTCCAGAGTAGGCACTCGAAGTCCCCCGTGGATAAGGGTGGGATCTTCGCTCGAAGACACCCGTGTACTAAACACCACAGCAGACTTAGCTAAACAGCTGAAGCATGCAAAGAAATGTCAAAACGACGATACAATATCAAAATCCAGAATGCCTTCTATGGCTGCCCTCACCTTCCTTTTATGCTTGTGAGCCTTCCCTAGCCTTGGTCCAACTCATTACTGCACTACACATGTGGCCACTATCCTCCATTAAGACTGCGTTGTCTCCCATCATCTCCATCATTTCTGAATTTACTCTCCACTCCCTCCATCATGTGTGCATTCAATGCACCACTTCCTCTATCACTTCATCATTATTTCTCCATGATCTTACTTTTATTCCTCCACTATCTCCATCATCTTCCTCATTATTGCTCTATGATCTCCACTCTTCCTTCATCAATAAGTTGTTCCACATTCACTACCTAACTAACCCACATTCACACAACATAAGTGGATTTTATCATCTATTGGGTTTATGGGTCCCTCCACCCTTTTATTTACTTAACTAATTAAGAAAAGCAAGAACTCTAATATTCCAATTAACTGATGGAAAATTTGGAATATTACAGTCCTCCCCACCAAAATGTTGCTTGTCCTCAAGCAACTGCAAAAGTAGATGTTGCAGCAATCCATCTCCCTCCCAAGGGGCATCCTCATATGGAAGGTTTCCCCATCTGCTCCAATGTGATATGAATGCCCAGCTCCATCGTTGCCTCTCTAGAATGTCTGGAATGGCCTCCAACTGTGTAGCTAGATGCCTCTCCTCATCAATGAGTCCCCAAGTGGCAACCATTTGCTGTCCAAGAGCCTCCTCTCTGCATGAGATATATGAAGTGTAGTGGTTCCTTCCCCGAGTGGAAAGTCCCTACTCATAAACTATCCCTCCAACCCATGCTATATGGAGTGGGTTGTGTCTCTCCATGCTCCAACCCTTGGCCCTGTTGGCCTTGCTTGCTCTAAGCATCATCTCAACACTGTGCAAAATAGAAAATAGAGACATATGGGTTGACATGTGAAATGTCGGACCATACTCTCCGAATAGCAACCACTGCAGCAATGCCTCTTGCTGCCATTCCACCTCATCATCATACCAAGTATGGTGGCCATACTCTCCTAACAGAAGCCAATGCAGCAAGGCCTCCTGTTGTCATCCTACATCATCATCATGCAAGGTATGGGAGAATGTCAGCCCATATTCTCCTAAGAGTAACCAGAGCAGCAATGACTCTTGTTGCCACCTCACATCATCATAATGCAAATCATGGAGCAATAATATATTGATTGACATGTAGAATGTCACACCAGTCCAACATAACCAGGCTTCCTGCTGCCACATCATATGAGTGCCATGCAATGTCCCAAACAATAATACATACATTGAAATGTGATATGTCATGTGATGAAAAAACTCTCTCAAAAGTAACCATCGCAGCCATGCCTCCTGTTGATGCATCACACCAGTACTATGAAAGGCATGGATCATACAAATGTGAAATGTTAGGTGGTAACCATACTCACCCAAGAGCAGCCAACGCAGCCATGCTTCCTATTGCCCCATGTCATAGATCTGCAAGTAGCTTTTCAACCACTCGCTCATCATCCTCATCCATCCATCCAACCGTCGGTGATGACTCATATCATGCTCCAGCTTGGTATCCACCCAATGGAGAATACCATCCTCCACAGTCTGATGACAATCTTTGCACTCCATGATATGTTGAAGTGCATCCTCCTTGAGGCGTCTCCATGAGAACCTCTCACCGATGGCCCAGTTGAACCTATGAGGTTCTAAATATGTTGTATGCAGAAGCTTCTCTTTGAGCTGTGAGATGCTCATCACGAAGGCTCTATCCTGATAATGGAATATGCTATCCATCACAAGATGTCTATCATCTACCATCTACTCATCCAATGCTTAAGTGAAGCAGTCATCGGAATGCTCAAAGAATAATTGGGCCCCCAAATCATCACTGCTCCTTAGTGACAACGTTGTTGATCTCCATGATAGTGCATCTGCTGCCACATGGCCCTCTCCATACACAATGCTGAACTCATAGTCCTGCATTGTACTGATCCACCGTTGCTGCCTCTTATGCAGCTGCTGCTCCCTCTCAAAAAGATGTCAGAGACCATGGTGGTTGGTCTTCACCCGAAATCTACTGCCAATAAAAAATTGCCAGAATTTTACCAATGCATGCATAATGGCCAATATCTCTTTGTCATAAATAGAATACGACAACTCATGCGACAGTAACCTCTGGTTCTCGAAAGCTATTGTATAGCTTCCTTGCATTAGGACTGTGCTAATCCCATCCTCCAAAAATCCACACTCCAACATAAAGTGTTGTGTGTAGCTCCATAATGAAAAACTGGGATAGATATACATCTCGTCCTTGAACAAGTCAAGGTTCCTCTGTGTAGTAATAGTTTGCTGCTCCAAATTAGCAAGGTGTTATAACCCTTGGTCATGCAATTGCCCTGATGGCATGGCCCCACAAATCTCGAGCTGAGGTGTTGAAATAATATGGGGTGCAAATGTTTGCAAACCTTGGATCAAATGATACTTGGGAACATCTTGCAAAGCTACAAGAGTTCCTCCAACCGGTGCAATTGCTTCTCCAACTACTGGTGATGGTGATGGTTGCTCCTCTACTGCTGCACCAACGCCGATATCTACTTCCTCCTCCTTATGCATCATGCCTGGGACTCTCAATGTCAAATTCTCATGACCATCTTGCAAAGATGCAAGTGCTCCTCCTATTGATGCAAGTACTTCTATTGCAGGTGGTGGTGGTGGTAGTTGCTCTTCTCTCGGAGTAATAGTGCTGACATCTTCCTCATCAATGTCGGAAAATCTCTCAATGGGAGGTGCCTCTGGTTTTCTTCTGTCATGAGTGAAGTCTGCATACACAATCACTCTTGCATGCTCCATATGTTTGAACCACCAATCATTTGCTTCACCCTTAAGGTGCAGCGCTGCAATCTCAATGGCCTCCCTTTCTGCTATTGGGTGTAGCTGGAAGAAATCATATAACTCCTTCATTCAAGCTTTTGTCATGCTTGTAGATGACCCATCACATGTAGGCAGGAAGAATCTATTATGTATGTGCCCTCTTCTTTTATTACTGTTGCAGGGTCTCCAGTTCTCCTTTATCTGGAAAAACTGTTGGAGAGTCAGATTCCCTTTGAATGCTCTAGATTGAGATTTGTACTCTACAAGATAATCAATCAGAGTCTCATGCTCTAAGTATCCTCCATCTCCATGCCATTCATTTTCTTGTGCAAGGAAAGTGGACATAGTAGAGTGTTGTGGAGCTTTTTGCACTGTTGATTGCTTATGCTGCTGATAGGAAGTGCTCGGACCTTCCTCATTCTGAAACCTTCTTGGGGTTTCTCTATGCCTTTCCCTTCTCATTTCTTTAATCTCTATGGTGAGATCTTGCATAGATATTAATCAATCCCTCCGCCATTGTAGATATCTTCTTTTTCTGCTTCTTCTTCTGATGTCATGAAATATAGTGCCCACAAGCTGAGCCAAAGATCATGCTTTGATACCACTGTAATATCCCAAAATAGGAAAAGACAGTAATACACAAAATAACTGGAAGCTACAACAATATGGAAATAAACTATAAACACCATAAAAATAGTCAGAACAACTGAGTAATTTTATTAATCAGGAGGTGGATTACAAGTACAACAATGCTAAAAAATAGTAACACTCAAGCCGACAGAGATGGCTAGAGTGACCCTCAAGTCCTCTCATTGAGAACACTGTGTAACTGCTGCTCTGATGGAGACCCTACTGCGTTGTCCCTGTTGGAAATGCTGGAAATATAACTGTTGGTTGAAAAGGGATGCGTAGATAAGGCTGCTCCAGAGCTCAGAAAATGGTGGGATTTGGAATCTGGACTGTATGATGAAAACCCAAAATAACCCATAAATGATTTATGGATTAGCTCACCTCAGAAAATCACCCTCCTAGGGCTTGCAATACATAACTGCTGGGTATGAAGATCTATGGCGTGAACTGAAAGATAAAATATCTGTAATAACACTTAATCAACTCAATGCATGAAGGGTTGTCCCCTTCTCATGATTCCCAAGCTGGAGGCTTGAGATCTAGCCCCCCCTCTCAAGTTGCAGCTGCTGAACTACACAACTGCTGGAAGTGACTGCGGTGTCAAGAGGGTTGTAGCTGTAGCCTGTTGCTAGGTGATGCAATACTGCTCACAGATGATGGAAATAATCTCACCAAAGTGAGGGGATGATCCCTCACAGGATTCCAAGCTGGAATACTTGGAAATTCCTTCCTCCTCTGAACCCACACTTTTGGAATGCGTAATTCCTGTAGGAACTGTTGCTGCATGGAGGAGTAGAATGATGGCATGATGCTGGATTTCACAATGCTACTCCCAGAAGACTGAAATGGATGCACAAGGTGAAGGGTTGATCCCTCCACAGGTTTCCCAGCTTAAATACTGGAAACTACCTTCCTCCTCTCAAACCCTAAGGAAGGAATGCGTAATTCTTGAAGTTGTATATGCTGAAGAGAGGGGCTGAATGTGGCACAATTATCGGATGATGAATGGATGCTCAAAGAAACCTTTCCAGAGTAGGCACTCGAAGTTCCCTGTGGATAAGGGTGGGATTTCCACTCGGAGACACCCGTGTGCTAAACAACACAACAAACTTAGCTAAATAGCTGAAGCATGCAAAGAAATGTCGAAACGACAATACAATATCAAAATCCAAAATGCCTTCTATGATTGCCCTCACCTTCCTTTTATGCTTGTGAGCCTTCCCTAGCCTTGGCCCACCTCATTATTGCGCTGCACGTGTTTCCACTAGCCTTCATGAAGATTGTGTTGTCCCCCATGATCTCCATCATCTCTGCATTTACTCTCCACTCCCTCCATCATGTGTGCATTTAATGCACCACTTCCTCCATCACTTCATCATTATTTCTCCATGATCTTACTTTTATTCCTCCACTATCTCCATCATCTTCCTCATTATTGCTCTATGATCTCCACTCTTCCTTCATCAATAAGTTGCTCCACTACTCCATTATGCTGATCCACTACCTAACTAACCCACATTCACACAACATAAGTGGATTTTATTCATCTATTGAGTTTATGGGTCCCTCCACCCTTTTATTTACTTAACTAAATAAGAAAAGTAAGAACTCTAATATTCCAATTAACTGATGGAAAATTTGGAATATTACATTTTGCTGCTTTGTTGACTTCAAAAAGGAATTTGACACGGTCCCTAGATATAAGTTATGGCGTAGAATGGAAGAACTTGAAATTCTTTTGCAATATAGAGTTGTTGTCCAAAGGATTTATGAAGAGGTGAAAGTCAAAATTAGAATTCAATAGGCATTTCAGAAAGTTTTAGAAGTGAAATCAGAGTCAAGCAAGGTTTCCCTTTATCCCTACTCTTTTTGGTTTATATATTGACAAATTGGAAGAGTGGCTAAATCTGCAAGGTGGGGGTGGTGTTCGGTTGGGGGAGTTTGTGATAAAGCCTCTTCTATATGCTGATCTATATGCTGATGATCTTGTATTGGTTGCTAAATTGACCCATGGATTGCAGATGCACCTATATGCCCTTGAGCATTTTTGAAAATCATCAGGGATGCAAATCAATACCAATAAGACGAAAATAATGATTTTCTCTAATAAAAGGAAGCGAAGCGAGCATACGTTCTTCTTTGAAGGCAACATTCTTGAAGAAGTAAATGAATACAAGTACCTCTGAATAGATTTTAACAACAAGCTTAATTGAGAGGATTGTAGAAAGAAGAGAATTTTAGGAGGGTGGAAAGCATTATATGCACTTCAAAACATATGTAGAGAGGCAGACTTATGGGATTGGAAAATGATTAAAGTGCTTTTTGGACTCCTATTTTGTCCAATGATACTATATCAGTGTGAATTGTGGGCTAGCAACATCCCTGTTTCAAAATGGAAACAAATTGAGAAAATCCAAAAGCGCTTAATCATGAGCAAGTTCAAAATAAAAAGTTCAGTTCCTTATGAGATAATGTTGAGTGAAACAGGAGCAACTCCCATCGAAGCAATTGCTATGGTGCGTCTTATAAGGTATCTAAAAAGAATTAAGAAATAGGGAGGAGGTAGATGACCAAAAGTTATCTTCAATGAAGGCATGAGTGAAAGAAAAAAATCATGGATGAGAAAAAACAACAAATGGATGCAAAAATGAAATATTTACCTCAATGCATGTCCCAAAAATAGTAAGGAGTTGAAGAATTTTGTTATGGAGAAGTTTCGTAAGCGTATATGGGGGAAAATAGTTGGGTAGAAAGAAGAAGTACTATGTTCAGGAATTCAACCCCACTTGTGATCTCCAACAAAAAGAGTACATTGGTGCTAGCATTCCGTGGAGAGCAAAGATTCTTATTGCTCAATTAAGAACTAACTCACATCAACTTTGGTGTGAAACAAGACGGTGGAAGAGACCTAAAGAAGTCTGGGAAGAACGAGTGTGTACTTTTTTGCACTTCTGGGCAGTGGAATCAGAAAAGCATTTCATTTTGGAATGTGATGCTTTCAAAGACATCAGGGACAATTATGACAGTATGTTAGCATCAATTTTGTGGCATTGTCTTTTTATTGAGGAGAGTGTTAAAAGGTAGGGTCAACTCATCGTCAATTTGAGTAAGAAAAATATTGAATTGCAAAGACAAAAGCAAGGAAGCTGATAGTCCCATAGACTATTTTTAGTCTCGTAAACATTAAAATATCATTCATTCACCTATTATTAACAACTATAATTTAAATCCAAAACATTGCAAACATAATTATTTAAAAATTAAACCAAAAAACACACAACAATCTTAATTCAAAGACACACTTAACCTTAAAAATATTCTCTTTCCATTCAAAATGCTCTCTCACTCTTGCCCCCCAATCATATCTCTCAATCCTCATATTTAACAATAATATTATGTTCATGGTAAAATATAATAATAATATTATGTTCATGGTAAAATATAATAGGGGAAAAATGATTTTCACTGAATTTTTTTTCTCTATTTCTCAAAAAAAATCAAATTGAGATGATCTATCGAAGTATTATTTTTTAAATATCAAAATTGTATTTTAATTTATCTGTTTGAATAGCAATTTCAATGCTTAATACTTCCCGAGCCACACCCGATCTGTCACTTAAATCACATTCGTATGGGCGGACGTAATTTTTTGATTTTTGGGTGGATTGAATGGTCGTGATTCACGACAGGTGGACGAACACTTATCTACTCAGGCGTTCATTCAAATACAAAACACAGACGACCACCAGCCGCAAACACCTGCTCAACGTTGCAAGAAGAAAGAACCCTGTGCCCCTCCATTCTTCCCACCTGCTACTCCCATTGGCGAGCTGTGCAAGAGGTTGCATCGTGCATTGCAATATATATATAGCATCGGAGGACAAGTTATCATCCATATTCGAATTGTATATGTTGGAGGGACAATGTTGGCAGGAAGCATGGTGAATACGGTGGGAACAGGCCTCTCTGTATGCCAATTGGCTAACCTAAGCGGGTGTGCCAAAGGAAGTGAGTTTGCTTCTACAATTAGGGGCATGAACTTTAAGCTATTCTCTTACTCTAATACATGCAAATACAAAAGGAGGTCAGGAGAAAGCCGCCTTTTTGTGTGGGCATCTGCCAAAGCGGAGGAGATAGAGGTAGAGGCAAAAGAAAACACAAACTTACTCCGGGTATGCATTCTCTCCTTCTCATACCCACATGGACACTATTATTATCATGGCCAAGTCTAGGCAGCGTTCCATGGATTCTAACTGCTGAACTCTCTATTTCTGCTGGAATACTGATTACTCTGGTAGTTGCCTACTGGTTAAGGCATGCCGGATATGCATTTTAAATTCATAAATCATTATTTTTTTGTTTATTGCTTTGACTTATAGGGGATTTGAACCTTGAATTTTATAGTTACATAATAATAAATTTAAGTTACATAATATTTCATAATATATTCAAGTTATATAATATTTCATAACATATTGATTGTCAATTGAGCTACCTTTCTGAGCCAAGTTCATAAATCATTATTAATCAGAATATATGAAAATAATTTTGTGAGCACTGAAATTCTAGTCTTTGAGTTGTTAACCTGGTTCTTTTTTTAAAAAACTTGGAACTATAAATTTATTAATATAAAAGGTCAGTGCTAGCACTATACATGGAGCATAATATTTCATAACATATTGATTGCCAATTGAGCTGCCCCTCTAAGCTAAGTTCATTAATCATTATTAGTCAGAAGACATGACAATAATTTTGTAAGCACTGAAAATTTAGTTTGAGTTGCTGACTCGGTTCCTTTTTCTCTAAACCTGGAACTATAAATGTTATTAATATAAATATCAATGCTAGCAGTATACATGGGTCTGCTTTCAGAATTTTGGAGCTTTATACAAAATAGCTCTGTTACCACGTAGGAAGTCTTATTACAAACTATAACAAAGCATTCCAGATCTCATTCATAAATCCTGATTCACAAAACCCTAGTTGGTCATACCTTTATTTAGTGGAATTTTCTTGTAGGATCCTTAGTTGGTATTTAGCTTAAGATCATTGGGTTAATCGATCTCTAAGCCCTACCAAGGAAGCCCCCTGTCTTGGATTGTGGTTCTTCACTAAAGAGGTAGTAGCCCCCTGTCTTGGATTGTGGTTCTTCACTAAAGAGGTAGTAGTTGCTGAGGTGAGGTGACAGTGGTAACATTCCAGTGTGTTGTGCACTGTCTAAGTCATTTAATAAGACTTTGCACTAGGTGCTAGATTTTGCTATAACAATACCTTAAGGAAGCATCTAAAGAAGCAATGACAAATGTCCTAAAAAGCTCAAGCTCGACACATATCATAAGGAAGCATCTAAAGAAGCAATGACAAATGTCCTAAAAAGCTCAAGCTCGACACATTATGTGAAGTAGTTGTTTTAATTGAGCTAATGCAATATTTGTGCATATCCAAGAAATTAACCAGTGTCTACACAATGGCTAATACATTGCTAGCTAATTTGCGGTAATAGAGAAAATGCAATTCAATACACAAATGAACAAGAAGTCAAAAAACTTTCTCTTGCCTTCAACAACCTCGCCTATCAGGTTAGACGTTGATGTTGGGTATTAACGCGGGCAATAATTATTTGTGGAGATGATGTTGCTCTATTTATTGTGGAGTTTTATTATAAACAATTGGATATACAATGTTCAACGAACTAGAGTATTAGGGTATTTATCATTCATTCTTTAATATACAAAAATGGTTGATCCGAGAATAAGTTTGTTAAGCAGTATGTATTTTACTATTTCGTGCGATTGTGCACAATAAGGAACAATGTTCTACTCCCTTGGCCTCATCCATTTGCCAAGAGAAACATAGCTTCAAAAAGGAGATTACTTTGTCATGGATTTTGTTGATTTGAACGGGCTCTAAATCTTCTTTAATGATGGCACAAGTTGGGATTACCATAGTTGATTGCCATTGGATTGGACTAAAGTATGCGTTTTTATTTAGAAGAATAGATTTACAAAACTATTTTCATTTTCACAGAGTAGATGTCAATTGTTGAATCTAGCCATCTGACAGGAGCGAAAATCCATTGTAAGCGAACTAGTTTTCGCCATTTTTGGCTTGAACCAAATAGATGAAACCTGACAAACAAACCCTGCTTAACAAAATTCAAGTAGCGAAAGGGTTCAAGGAACCTAGCACTAAGGGCTTAACTGGCATGCATGCGGATATAACTATTAACAACATGGCTCCTTGTTGTTCCTTTTTTTCTATATCATAGATCCACCCTCAGACTTAAAAGGTTGAAATCTAGGCATATATATCTACAATAGCTTGAATACTTCTAATATTGAGCACCTTAGTTTGGAGTTGAGCGTTATCAATGGGAAAAGAAAAGGATTGAGAATAGAGCTCGGAGCTTTTGACACGACTAGATATTTCAGTTTAAGAGTTCAACGACTTGGCCTCAACTGATGGACAATTAGACATGAGAGGTGGAGGCAAAACTTTACTCCACGACCTAAACATTTCCTTTTGACATTCATGGAAGAAATTTATAGGAATATTTTAGTGAACTTAGAGAAGTCATAATTCTCTCTTTCAAGTCTTGTTTTACAATTGGCTTGTCAAATCAAAGGTCTTAAGGAGCATTTAAATTTTTCATGAAGTTGTAGTAAAACTAACATAGTTTTCTTGAGAAACCAAAATTTTCTACATAGTGATCAAATGGAGGATACTTATCTTATGCTACCATGAAAAATTGTAGACCGTAGCATGATGTGCATTTATGAAAAATCAATTTGTTTTAACTGAGAGTCCATTGTTCCCCATTGAAATCGAATACATGATCTCTCCCTCTCTCTCATGACAGATTCTTCTTGTTAGCTCTCGGACACTCCCCAGAAGAAAGTCTTAACTTCTAAAGATGGGAATGCCTAAGACAACTACTAAGTGGGTCACCACCTGCCACCTAAGTGTCTCACTTCTTACTTCAGGCTTAGTATAACCAAGCCAAGGGGGAATCCCTTGGGCTAGTCCTATCGTTGAAGTAAGGACCTAAGAACCTAGGATTAGTAAAACTAACTCACAAGTGTTATGGATATGAAATCTACTTGCTGCTTGAAATGCTAGCCGAATTAAGTCCAAGTTGGACAAAGGGGTTAGTATCGGAAGAAAGGACAATGAAACTTCATTGAAAGGGGGTTAAATAATGATCAAGATTTTATATGTTGATTAGATGTACCTAATTTGGTGAAGTGTCCAATTAGAGTCAAATGAAGTGTTGAACCTTGTGGTGTGATTGTTAAACTTCTCAAGTAATTTCAAGTGTTAGATCATAGATGTTCAATCATGCTATTCGTGTGTTAATGCTGCAACCGCATGGTTGATTTATAAACCATTCAAGATAGCACATCCATAACTAAAATAAATTGCTCAGCAAAGTGTTTAATTAAACTTTATCATTTAGTGCATAAAGTGTTTGAGATTATTATCTGAGATGGACATTAGGTAAACCATAAGGAAATTATTAGTGCTAGTGCTGCCTTGAAATTGTATTAACCATAACACATGGATCAAATGAAAAGATCAAGAGTAATTATACCAGCCATTGTTTTAATATTGCCATCAACACCCCCCCGATCGGGGTGTACACACGTCTGATCAAAGCCCATAAACGTGGCTAGAAGGCGGTTGTTTAGGCCTCCAAGCAACCAACATTCATAATGGAGCATTGGAATCACAGCTCACGGCATGAAGGGAACGAGCGATCTTTAATGATTTTGCATGCCAGCCAGCCTGGGCTGTCAGACAACAGATGGAAAGGCTTTGCTTGGGTAAGTTGGCTTCCTCCCTCACTTCATGCGTTATTGCATTCCTCCTTGCATGAGAGCGCTTGGATGCTGAAGAGGAGGAAGTCGGGTAACGTTCCAACTTTCAGCAAATCGACCAGATTGGGGTATGTGTATAGCCTTCTTCTCTCGCTCATGGTAGCTGCTGCTTTGATTTCCAATGGTAAAATGTATATAATGTTGTATCTGTTTTGTTTACAAGTCTTCAGTTCTGATATTCCCATTTTGAAGTGGATACGACCCTGCTTCCGCGACCCATGTAATCCGTCCGTCATCTTTAAGTTTTGTGAAGTAAATTATGTTAGTCTTGCGAACACGGTCAAGTCCACCTTGTTCAGCACTGACCCCGGCAATTATCTTGCCATCCTTCAGCCTAGTGGTATAACCTATGTCAGTTGTGGAAACACAGTAAATTTTACCCTGTCTGGCACCTTCCACATGGGAAGGGATTACCTTGCGGGAAAGGGTTGGTGTTTGTGGAGTAGGGTGGGAGGCATGGCCACCCACAGTCGCAATCACAGTACAAAATGGGATGGCCAGGGTATAGAGTCCAATTATTGGGACAAACACAGTCAATTATGCCTACAGATTCTCTGCTGTCTGTCGAAAGGGAGTTTCACTAAAGAAAATTTCAGACTTCGCCCATCCCCTGCTGTTTTTCCGGCGAGCCTTGCCACCTTCCCTAATAATCGGGATGCTATGCTCCAGTTCCCCGAGCCTAATTCAGTTTATACTTTCTGCGTCTGGAACTGTAACACAGGGTTCTTGGCCCCCACTGGTCGCTGTATTATGTTGTTAGCTGTTCTCCGTAGGATGTGTAGCAGTACCCCTGTGGCTCATAGGGTAAATACAGAGTGGTCTTATGCAGTGATTTTCGCCCTCACCTCTTTTCGGTGCCTGTTCCTGTGTTTGTTTAGGCTTTTGTGTTCAATGGGGAAGCGTCGAGCCACTTCCCAGTCTGCAAAAGGCAAACAGCCTGTCCAGGTTAACCCTCAGCCAAAGAAAAGAGGCCGAAAGTCCAATCAAGAGATTCTTGAAACATTAGCTGGTCACTATGTCATGGGTAACTCTTCCACGGTTCGCCAGGAAATCCGGGGATGGGAAAGAGACATTCAGACTGACCCAGAGGACAATGAAGCAGAGGCAGAAATTCTAGACTTCATAACTGATCCTGGAAACACCAGAGGCCGTCTCACGTTATTCCAGCAAACTATCCATACCTATTGGATAGTCAAATGCCTTCTTGCAAAGGCCATGCAGAGTTTTCCCCTTGGTCAGACTCAGATTGACTCAACCAAAGTAGAATCCCGCATCATGGACACGCTACAGGATATGCAGAACCAGCTAAATCATATTAAGATTACCCAGTACCAGGCAGCTGATCGTATGGCCAGACTTGATGACAGGGTAGGCTGAATGGAAAAGCAGCTCCAGCAACTCCAGCAAGTGGACATGCCAGGATCTAATGCCAAAGATCCAACTCCTGTTTCTTCTTCAGATGGATAGTGGTCCCTTTAATACAGTGGTTTTATGATATCTGCAATTTTGAATGTAATTATTTTTTATTACCAGAATGTAGATAAGTATGCTCTAGAACAGTTAGCTCATGCGGGGTATAGGCGGATGAAACTGTTTCAATTTTGGTATGCTTTTCATGCATATAGATGGCCAACAGACCTGGTTTCCTTCGGGCAGGTTGAGGCCACAAACTGAACATATAATTTTGTAACCTGCTTGCAAATATTAATAGAAAATAGAGAGGCCCTACTATATTTACAAAAAAAATTAAAAAAAATATTGCCATCAACACATCAAGTGATATAAATCTGTGCCCATAATGAGATTCTGTGGACTTATTACTGTGGGTTGTATTAGTGTAATCTTATTTGAACATCATGAGAAAATCTCCATTAGCAATGTACTTAAAGAATCACAAAAAGAAATTTGGCTGTAAATGAATAATATCAAGGCATATAAGAGCTATAAAAGGCAATTAAAGTGATGTGGCTGCACATCCTATCATGCACAATTGTTTGTGTATTCTTTACGAGAAATAAGCATCATTTATGGCCATGGAGTTAAAATTATATGTTTAGTTTAAGTGTTTAACAATGAAATTTAGTCCACAATAAAGTGCAGATTTTTTAAAGTACATAAACATAACCATGTTTTCATAAGATCGCGATTTTAGACTTATGAACAAAGAAATATAAATGAAATGTATGTTGTAAATGAATAACGAAAACATAATTAGAATAACCATAAACAACACCATTCCATAAACTTAGATTTCACTTAATTATTTAAGGTGTTTTGTTTTTGTGGGGTAAATGGATCCTTTCGTTAATTGGAAAAAGTTACATATAGCTTGGATTTCCAAAAGAGGACTAAAATCTAGGAGATTCTTGAGACTAACAACTTCAAGCTGTCTACCAATAACAGATAATCAGAAAGTGACTATGATAATCATGACTACATAGAAAAATCCTTGAATATTCAAGATTTCAAGCAGTGAAATGCCTTTGACATTGACATGATTCTCCCTGAGTTGACTAATTGTTCACCTTCTTCTCCGATCAATGCCTTATTGCGCTTGCGGCCTCATTTTTTGGCTTCTTTGTCTTGCCTGGAGAACACCTTGAAATCCTTCGTTTTAACCGCAAGACCAAACTATAAAGAACTCGAGCCTAGTTGGCTTCTTTCCTTGTTTCAAAGATAGGCGTTGTACAAAATCCTAGCATGATGATCTGGTACTTCCTTCATATCTTTGCCATGCCATTCTTCTGCGAGGGCAATCAGTCATGGGTCATCCAGTTCCATATCTTCTGGTAGGGTTTCTACTTCCGCTTCTTCCACAAGGGAGCTTGTTAATTTTTCATAGGGCTGTATTGTTCTTTGCTTTGATAATTGCATTTCTTCATTAACACATTAAGTTCACCCCATAGCATCATAACATTATTCAGATTTACATCATAATTTAGTAGCATATGCAACTATATAGAAAGAACAATATCATCATCATCATCATCAATGCAACAGAACATAAATGAACAATAGAAGAAAAACATGCACACATAGAGACACCAAGATTGCTTGGAGACCAGGGCAAAACCCACTACGGGGAAAACCCTTTCAAATTCTTCTTCTTCTTAGATTGTCATCAAATGATTCGGCAAAAGAGAGTACAATGATCTATATCTTCATTTATGCACCTAACCAACAAAACACCTAGAACATCCATGAAATGAACCCAACTATGCTTATGCACAAAACCCTGATTCAGAGAACTGTAATGCACTGTCACTATATGCGTTCAACTGCCGAACACTGCGGTCACTGAGCGAAATCTTCAGAAGACTGAAATTTCATCTTTTAGTCCCCAGTCGCATGGAGGAGTCATCCGTGCGACTATAACTTCTTAGTCGCTCCCTTAAGCTTGGCAAGCGTGTGACTGGAGTCGAAACTGGAATACGGAAACCCTAATCTCCCGGTCGCATGCACAAAGTGTTATCCTTGCGACTGGAAGGCTCCAGTCGCATTCATGATCCTGTGTGGGAGCGACTGTTGAGATTTTGTGTATTTGAGGTAGCATCAGTTGTGCTCTAGGTCCCAAATTTTGTGGAGGGACTAGAGTACACTTGATCTACAAGACCCAGAAATGGATTTGAGAAATTTCAAGTTGTGTTCAAGTTATTCAAATAATTAATTATTTTTAATGGATTTTCTAAGTCTAACTT
The DNA here is from genome assembly GCA_034641835.2 of Pinus albicaulis. NCBI lineage: Eukaryota > Viridiplantae > Streptophyta > Pinopsida > Pinales > Pinaceae > Pinus > Pinus albicaulis. The sequence continues at coordinate 709,224,775 of CM076578.1, read as the reverse complement.
AGGAAAATAAAATAATTAAAGTGAATTAATTAACACATGTGCTAAAATTGTCTTTAGTCACATGGATCAAGCAGTCTTTTAATCTTAGCCGTTCATGGATGATTTAATCTCAACCGTTAAAGAGTTCAACGAAAAAGTATAAGAGAAAGGCTTGAGGGTCAGTTGAGGACACACAATTTTTGTAGAACTGAGGAATAGATCTGGAATTCTAGGGCGGGTTTGTTAAGAATTTCCAATGGAATTTCCTGTAGTGAGGGGTAGTATTGGCTGAGGGAATGATCTGATTCCAAGAGCCAAGAGACAACAAGAGGCAAGAGGAGCAGCCACAAGGACAGTGCAGAGAGGTTTTAGAGCCACGTAGAGCATCAGGGACAACGCAGAGGCAGCTAGGGCCACGCTGGGCTGACGCTGGCCAAGTAGAGGCAGCGCAGGGGCAGCGTAGACCCTCCTAGGGTGACGTAGGCCCTCCTAGAGCCACGCAGAGGCTGACGCAGTCCCTCCAGGGCAACACTAGGGCTTCAGAAACAACGTTGAGGGTTTCTAGGGTCAGATCCGGGCTGAGTCCTGTAAATCCCGTTTGAGTGTGTGGATCAGTTAGATATTTGGCACTAGATCTTCAGGTTAGTTGCAGATTTTATATATTTTATTCTCTGTCAGGTTTTCCAAGGTTGGAACCCAGATTTGCTGTACTCAGAACTACTTAATAATAAAACCCTCATATCTGCTGAACTGGTTTTCTCGCTTTTGGTTTTTCTGGGGACTTATATCCAAAAATCCATGTGTCACTTTGTTGCATGAGTGAATTATTTAGTAAATGATCTGCATGTGTAGGCTGTAGTTGTGTTTATTTTTGATATTTTCTGAATCTAATTTATGAAAATAACTTGTATTAATTAAATCAAGTAGGAGGAAATAAACCAATACACTGGAGTAAAATTTTCACATGGTATCAGAGCGATAACAGATCAAGCTGAATCTCCAGCAATCAGCTGAAGAATTATTTTTTCTGCAGGGTGGCAGAAGAAGCAGTAGATCCCTAAAGGGCATCTTGTGAGCAAGAGAAAGCATATACAAAAGACAGCGCTGAAGCTATAGAAGGCCTTTGGGCTTACGCAGACCCTTCCCAGGGCAGCGTAAGGACTGTGTCACCCAGTCTGGGGTTACGCAGTCCACTTCTGAGCCACGCTAGGACTGCGCTGGGCCAGCCAGGAGGACGCTGTCCAGTCACTTCTCTTGTTGCAGAAGAATTCAGCCAAGTTTTGGAAGCAATGCTTCAGATCTTCAGCAGTGCTGGTGGGGTAGAGATTCTGCAAGTGCAGAATTGTGCCTAGCTAAGGAAACAAAGGCAGGAGGAAGACAGTTATTCAGCAGATCTGAGCCAAATAGATCTGAGATTCGATCAGGAGGATCGGAGAATACTATCCGTTTGAAATTTGGTGGAAGACTTCCAGGAGGGAAGTTAGTTTATTCAGATATGAGAAAAGATGGCTTGATATGGACTGAGGGATCAAGACAGACTGGATGGCATGTCCAACTATGTCATCTGGAAGGCCAGAATCCTCTCAGTTCTGGATGAGTATGGTCTCAAAGATCATGCAGAGTAGACACTTGCTGTACCAACTGATGAAGATCCACTCAAGAAGTATGAAGAAAATCAAGCACGGACAAAGTGGTTGATCATAGACGGAGTCAAGGACCACGTGATTCCGCATATTACTGGAAAGAATACAGCAAATGCTATGTGGAAGGCTCTAGAGGTGATGTACCAAGGAGGCTCTGTGCAAAGAAGAATGCTTCTTGAGAATCAGATGCAGATGTTCCAAATGATGAAGGGCGAAGAGATAGATCCATTTCTCTTCAGACTTCAAGCTATCCGTGACCAGCTGATTGGCATGGGTGCTGCTCTAGACGAAGGGCTCCTAGTGAGGACAACCCTGAATGCTGTCTTTGAAGAATGGGAAACGTTTGTCCAGAGCATTCTGGGAAGGGCAGCTTTACCATCATGGGCAAATATGTGGGCTAGTCTCCGCCAAGAGGAGATCAGGAGGATCACCAAGAAGTCTTTTAGGGGAGGGAGCAGATCAGCCAAAGTAAAGAAACAAGAGGAGGAGGATGCAACCCTTGCATTAAAGGAAAAGAAGCAAGGGAAGAAGAAGAAGGAACTCCCTAATGTCTGGTGCTTTAACTGTGGTGATCTTGGTCATTTCGCCAGCAGTTGTCCTAAGAAAAAGAATAAAGGAGCTTCTGATTCCAAGGTTGCAACAACAAATGAAGATGGCTCTGATGATGATGCAGCCATGAGTGCTCATGCACCTTGAGAGAAGAGGTGGGGTGACATGGATATATAGAGTATCCATAGACGGATGGCGTGATCCTTGAGTCAGCCCTACTCTTGGATCACATACGAGCTACGGGAGCCTTATGACGGTAGTGGGATGAGTCGGGAGATGGTTGCAGATGACCACATTGAAGAGCAAGAGGGAGCTGAAGAGTTGAAGAGTGAGCAACGTGATGCAGAGGCAGCAGTAACGCAGAGAGACTGATGGGATTTCAACAACGTAGAGAAGTTGGGCTCACGCAGTGCAGTGTTGCAGCATGACAGTGTCTCCAAGGGGACAACGTGATTCAACATCCAGGGAGCTTCAGTGGTGGAAGGGAACTTGACTTGTCTGTCAAACAGTTGGGCAGAGTCTTTTAGTTGCTTACTTCTCAGCAATTGAGTTGTAATGGCAGTGCTATGGGCAGCATGATGCAGCAATTTGAGAGGGAGCTGTAGTACAGATGTGGCAGTGTCGGTGGCAGTGGCAGTGGCATGGGTAGCAGTACAGAGAGCAACAGTGCAGTAGATGGAGGGTAGCAAGCCAAGCATCAACAACACAGACCAAGTACTCAAGATCTTGTAATACATGGTGTGATGTATTGCTAGAGCACACTTTTGATGCTAAGAGGGAGTGTTGAGATTTTGTGTATTTGGGGTAGCATCATTTGTGCTCTAGGTCCCAAATTTTGTGGAGGGACTAGAGTACACTTGATCTACAAGACCCAGAAATGGATTTGAGAAATTTCAAGTTGTGTTCAAGTTATTCAAATAATTAACTATTTTTAATGGATTTCCTAAGTCTAACTTAGGAAAATAAAATAATTAAAGTGAATTAACTAACACATGTGCTGAAATGTCACATGGATCAAGAAGTTTTTTAATCTCAGCCGTTGATGGATGATTTAATCTCGGCTGTTGAAGAGTTCAACGAAAAGGTATAAGAGAAAGGCTTGAGGGTCAGTTGAGGACACACAATTTCTGTAGAACTGAGGAATAGATCTGGAATTCTAGGGCGAGTTTGCTAAGAATTTCCAGTGGAATTTCCTGCAGTGAGGGGTAGTATTCGCTGAGGGAATGATTTGATTCCAAGAGCCAAGAGACAACAAGAGGCAAGAGGAGAAGCCACAAGGACAACGCAGAGAGGCTTCAAAGCCATGCAGAGCAGCAGGGACAGCGCAGAGGCAGCTAGGGCCACGTTGGGCTGACGCTGGCCAAGTAGAGGCAATGTAGGGGCAACGTAGACCCTTCTAGGGTGACGCAGGCCCTCCTAGAGCCACACAGAGGCTGACGCAGTCCCTTCAGGGCAATGCTAGGGCTTCAAAAACAACGCTGAGGGTTTCTAGGGTCAGATCCGGGCTGAGTCCTGTAAATCCCGTTTAAGGGTGTGGATCAGTTAGATATTTGGCACTAGATCTTCACGTTAGCTGCAGATTTTATATCTTTTATTCTTTGTCGGGTTTTCCAAGGTTGGAACCCAGATTTGCTGTACTGAGAACTACTTAATAATAAAACCCTCATATCTGCTGAACCGGTTATCCCTCTTTGGGTTTTTCTGGGGACTTATATCCAAAAATCCATGTGTCACTTTGTTGCGTGAGTGAATTATTCAGTAAATGATCTGCATGTGTAGGCTGTAGTTGTGTTTATTTTCGATATTTTCTGAATCTAATTTATGAAAATAACCTGTATTAATTAAATCAAGTAGGAGGAAATAAACCAATACACTGCAGTAGAATTTTCACAGCGACTAGGGTTGAAATCTTCCTGTTTTGTGTTTGTGACTGGGGCCCAAAACCCTAAATCAGAGATGTGAGCTTTGGACTTGCAATTTCACCTTAGAGCGAACTTGAACCTCTGCGGACGACTGGAAGGCTCTAGTCACACTCATGAGCCTGTGTGGGAGCGACTAGGGTCGAAATCTTCCTATTTTGTGCCTGCGATTGGGGCCCAAAACCCTAAATCAGAGATGTGAGCTTTAGACCCGCAATTTCACCTCAAAGCAAACTTTAATGTCCGAGGATGAGCCTCAGACCTGTGCGAGCCAAAAACAAGATAAAAGTGTCTCATCATTGTGTATAAATGAGGTAGAGGTCACTTGCATTTATAGCCTTCCAATGGGTCCACCTTGCTTTAGGGCCGACCTGAACCAATATGCACATGTATGGAGGGTCGACCTAATGCAATGTACATGAGTGGGTTCATAAATTCAAAAACCAAATTCTGCTTGTCCAAATGAGGTGATATTTAGGTCGATTTTGGTCCTCTCGTAAAGAGGAATTCAATGCAATCATTATCTCTGTCATCTGAGTTGTCCAAGGTGGAATTTGACCCTAGTTGCAAAAATTAACAGAGCTAACCTATGAAATTGGATTCGTCCACCACCCTCCACGTGTCCTGAATCGGTCGAATCAGACACGATCCTTACAGGTTCGTGTCCATTTGATTGAATTCGATCGTGTCCGTACATGACACGTCGTGTCCCGATCGTGCCTTGTACGGACATGATTGAATCCTGATTTTTTAGACTCGCTTAGTGTGGAAAAGCTTCCAGCATGTTATAAAATAAGCGATTTTTCTTCATATTATATATCTGTTGTTTCAATTCTAGGTTCAAAACATAGTGGGTGAGTAAATAGGCTTATGTCTGTAACGTATTGCATTAATTCCATCAGCTCAAATTTCTGAACCGAATCTTGTTCCGTTAAGTTCAGATCTGACGGGGAGCTGCTCGAGATCTGTAGGGCCAAATTGGCCTCTTTGACCCCTTCCATGGACACAAATCCGTTTACCATCTGCTGTGTGGGGGCAAGAAATTCCTTCATCCTTGCAGGCCCTGTTGTGGAGAAATCAAATCTTTAAATTAGCTTTGAATATATTACAAATGAGGCAAAGCCTTAAATATCTAGTAGATTGGTTGCCTCTAATCCCATAAAAACATGGCACCACAAGCTTGTGAAAATTCTATTGCATTGTATTGGTTTATTTTCTCCTACTTGATTTAATTAATACAAGTTATTTCCAGAAATTAGATTAAGAAAATACTGAAAATAAACACAACTATAGCCTACACATGCAGATCATTTACTGAATAATACGCTCATGCAACAAAGTGACACATGGATTTTTGGACATAAGTCCCCGGAAAAACCTAAAGCGGGAAATTGGTGCAGCAGATATGAGGGTTTATTATTAAGTAGTTATGAGTAAAACAAATCTGGGTTCCAGATCTGGAAAACTCGACATAGAATAAAATAAATCAAATCTGCAGCTAACCTGAAGTTCTAGTGCCAAATATTAGACTGATCCACACCCTCAAATAGGATTTACAAGACTCAGCCCGGATCTGACCCTAGAAACCCTCAGCGCTGCTTTTGAAGCCCCAATGTTACCTTTGAAGGCTCGCGTTAGCCTCTGTGTGGCTCTAGGAGGGCTTGCATCACCCCTGGAGAGTCTACGCTGCCCCTGCGCTGCCTTTGCTAGGCCTGCGTCAGCCTTGCGTGGCCCTAGCTGCCCCCGTTGGACTGCGTGGCTCTGAAGCCCCTCTACGCTGCCCTTATTGCTGCTCCTCTGCCTCTTGCTGTCTCTTGGCTCTTGGGATCAGATCATCCCCTTAGCCAATACTACCCCTCATTGCAGGAAATTCCTCCAGAAATTCTTAGCAAACCCGCCCTAGAATTCTAGATCTATTCCTCAGTTCTGCAACTTTGTGTCTCTCCAACTGACCTTCAAGCCTTTCCCTTATACTTTTCTTTGAACCCTTCAACGGCTGAGATTAAATCATCCATCAATGGCTGAGATTAAAACACTGCTTGATCCATGTGACTTAAGACAATTTCACCACATGTGTTAATTAATTCACTTTAACTATTTTATTTTCCTAAGTTAGACTTAGGAAATCCATTAAAAATAATTACTTATTTGAATAACTTGAACACCAACTGAAATTTCTCAAATCCCTTTCTGTGTTTTGGAGATCAAGCGTGTCCTGACCCCTCCACAAAATTTCAGGGCTAGAGCACACCCGATGCTACACCAACTTATAGAATATCTCAACACTCCCTCTTAGCACAGAGTGTGCTCTAGGAAAGTGTACTCTAGCAATGCATCCACACCATGCACTACAAGATCTTGAAGTTGGTTTCTGTGTTGCTGATGCTTGGCTTGCTGCCCTTCATCCACTGCACTGCTGCCCATGCCACTGCCACTGACACTGTCACATCTGTACTGCAGCTCCCTCTCAAATTTCTGCATCATGTTGCCCATAGCACTGCCACTGCTAACCGCTGCACTGCAACTCAGTTGCTGAGAAGTAAGCAACTGAAAGAATCTGCCCAACTGTTTGACAAATAAGTCAAGTTGCCCACCACCACTGAAGCTCTCTGGATGCTGATTTACGTTGTCCTCTTGGAGACACTGTCATGCTACAACACTGCTCTGCGTTGCTGAAGTCCCATCAGCCCCTCTGCGCTACTGCCTCCACGTTGCTGCTGCCTCTACATTATGCTGCTCCCTCTTCAGCTCTTCAGCTCCCTCTTTCGCTTCAATGTGGCCTTCTGCAACCATCTCGCGACTCATCCAGCTACTGTCTTAAGGCTCCCGTAGCTTGTATGTGATCCAAGAGTAGGGTTGACTCAAGGATCCCGCCACTGTCTGTAGATGTTCTACAGATCCATGTCACCCCACCTCTTATCTCGAGTTACATGAGCACTCATGGCTGCATCATCATTAGAGCCATCATCCTTTGCTGTTGCAGCCTTGGAATCAGAAGAGCCTTTGTCCTTCTTCTTCGGACAGCTGTTGGTGAAATGTCCAAGATCACCACAGTTAAAGCATCTGACCTTGGAAAGGTCCTTCTTCTTCTTCCCTTGCTGTTTCTTTTCCCTTGATGCAAGGGCTGCTTCCTCCGCTGATATTCTGCCGCTTGGTGACCCTCCTAATCTCCTCTTGGCAGAGGATAGCCCACATGTTAGCCTAAGATGGTAATGGTGCCCTTCCTAGAATGATCTGGACAAACGTTTCCCAATCTTCCGAGACTACATTCAGAGCAGTCCTCACTAAGAGACCCTCATCCGGAGTAGCACCAATGCCAACCAGCTGATCTCGGATGGCTTGAAGCCTAAAGAGGAATGGATCTATCTCTTCACCCTTCATCATTTGGAACAACCGCATTTGGTTCTCAAGAAGCATTCTTCTTTGCACGGAGCCTCCTTGGTACATCGTCTCCAAGGTTATCCACATGTCATTTGCTGTAGTCTTACCAGAAATATGAGGAATCACGTGGTCCTTGACTCCATCTATGATCAAATGCTTCGTCGGCGCTTGATTTTCTTCATACTACTTGAGAAGATCTGCATCGGTTGGTATAGCAAGAACCTTCTCTGCATGCTCTTTGAGACCATACTCATTTGGAATTGAGAGGATTCTGGCGCTCTAGATAACATAGTTGGAAATGCCGTCCAATCTATCTTGATCTCTCTGTCCATATCGAGCCATCTTTGCTCAGATCTGACAGAAACAATACTTCTCCCTCTGGATCTGGATTTCTTGGTGACTAGAAACCCTCTAGTAGCTGCTTCCGTTGAAGACTGATTTCCCTCCTGGAAATCTTCCACCAAAATCACAAACGGATAGTACTCTCTGATCCCCCTGATCGAATCTCAGATCTGTTTGGCTCAGATTTGCTGAGTAACTGTCTTCCTCCCGCCTTTGTTGCCTTAGCTAGGCACAATTCTGCACCTGCAAAATCTCTACCCCACCAGCGCTGCTGAAGATCTGAAGCACGGCTTCTAGATCTTGGAAAAATTCTTCAACAACTGGAGAAATGAGTGGACTGCGTCTTCCTGGCTGGCCTAGTGCAGTCCCAGCGCTGCTCAGAAGTGGACTATGAAACCCCACACTGGGTGACGTATTCCTTACGCTGCCCTGGGAAGGGTCTGCGTAAGTCTGAAGGCCTTCTGCAGCTTCAACGCTGTCTTTTGGATCTGCGTTCTCTTGCAGTCAAGATGCCCTTTTCGGATCTACTGCTTCTTCTGCCACCCTGCAGAAAAATATTTCTTCAACTGATTGCTGGAGATTCAGCTTGATCTACTATCGCTCTGATACCATGTGAAAATTCTACTGCAGTGTATTGGTTTATTTTCTCCTGCTTGATTTAATTAATACAAGTTATTTTCAGAAATTAGATTCAGAAAATACCAAAAATAAACACAACTACAGCCTACACATGCAGATCATTTACTGAATAATACGCTCATGCAACAAAGTGACACATGGATTTTTGGACATAAGTCCCTGAAAAAACCCAAAGCGGGAAAACCGGTGCAACACATATGAGGGCTTATTATTATGTAGTTCTGAGTACAGCAAATCTGGGTTCCAGATCTGGAAAACACGACAGAGTAAAACAAATCAAATCTGCAGCTAACCTGAAGTTCTAGTGCCAAATATCAGACTGATCCACACCCTCAAATGGGATTTACAAGACTTAGCCCGGATCTGACCCTAGAAACCCTCAGCGCTGCTTCTGAAGCCCCAGTGTTACCTCTGAAGGCCTACGTCAGCCTCTGCGTGGCTCTAGGAGGGCCTGCGTCACCCCTGGAGGGTCTACGCTGCCCATGCGCTGCCTTTGCTAGGCTAGTGTTAGCCCTATGTGGCCCTAGTTGCCTCTGCGTTGCCCCTGCTGGACTGCATGGCTCTAAAGCCCTTCTGCGCTGCCCTTGTTGTTGCTCCTCTGCCTCTTGCTATCTCTTGGCTCTTGGGATCAGATCATCCCCTCAGCCAATACTACCCCTCACTACAGGAAATTCCATCGAAAATTCTTAGCAAACCCACCCTAGAATTCTAGATCTATTCTTCAGTTCTGCAACTTTGTGTCTCTCCAACTGACCGTCAAGCCTTTCTCTTATACTTTTCGTTGAACCCTTAAACGGCCGAGATTAAAAGACTGCTTGATCCATGTGACTTAAGACAATTTCAGCACATGTGTTAATTAATTCACTTTAATTATTTTATTTTCCTAAGTTAGACTTAGGAAATCCATTAAAAATAATTAATTATTTGAATAACTTGAACACCAACTGAAATTTCTCAAATCCCTTTCCAGGTTTTGGATATCAAGTGTGTCCTAACCCCCCCCACAAATTTCAGGGCTAGAGCACACCCGATGCTACACCAACTTATAAAAAATCTCAACAAAGGCCACCTAACAGCCAATATTGGTTATGACAACCCACTAAATGTGAGTCATGAATGAAGAAAGGGCCATTAGGACCACAACTTCATCATGAATACAGGTAGACAACCTATGTATTCTCTAACACTATCATATAGGTCATTTCCTTTATCGAGGTTAATAAATGTTTATGTATTATTCAAGAAATATCCTTTGCAGACAATAAAGTTTTGTTTTCAATTATACATAATGAGCCATCATCCATGTCCTACAAAATATCAGTGAATGACCTCCCAAGAACAAAATTTTAAGCTTAAATGAGATCTGATTGGTAAAATCATGTATGATTGAGAAAACTACAGTATCTTGTCTTTCTCCTATTGGATCATTGATGAATATGTCTATTACTTTGTATGATTGTATGATGTATCTTTGTAAAACTTACATCTAGATGAAGATCTATGTTTGAATCTATGAATTTGTGTAAGAAATATCTAATTTTAATATATATATATATATATATATATATATAACGTGTCCGGACGTGTCCTGTTGCGGGGGGTTACCGTGTCCGTGTCCGACACTCGAATCCGCGTGTCCATCGTGTCCTGTGTCCCCGTGTCAGGTGACTTAAGAACTAACCATTTCCTATGATGATGGATTTTTCTTTTTTTTTGTAAAGTAAAATTTGTTACTGAAAATCAAAATTTACATCAAAGACCACCGAGTTCAGATTGGTCTCTCTCTAGGGAGACCAGACCATACCCAAAAGTGGACCCGACAACAAGTAGAGAGGGACAAACATAACATTGCATTGCTAAAACAAAACAAACTTAGCTTGCGGGTACTACCGATCCGATTAGAACACATGTTGAAATCAAAAGAAAGTAGATATGACAGTCATTCCAGAATTGGTCTTCGCACTTCATTTGGGGAAACAAGGTCCTCCTGAATTAGTTTCCAACAGGCTTCCTTTGAAGGGGACAACGACCATGAGTCCCAATTTGTTTCCAAAGGTAACCCGTTTTCTTCTCATCCCATGTTGGCCAACATATCTGCTACTTTGTTCTCGGTTTCTGTTACATGAAATGGGATCAAAGCTTAGGTGTCCATGATGAGAGTTTTAACATGTTGCAATCTACATATCATGTTGATGACAATTTATGAGTCACCTTCTATGTATAGACTTTGGAATCCATGCTGCAGGCTAGTTCTAGATCAATCTCAATCCTAATAGTTCCTCTACATTATTTGTGTTGAGGCTGATTGTTCCTGAGAAGACATATAAAGGCTTGCCGTTGTGATCCCTTATTATCCCTCCATAGCCAGTTGGGCCTAGATTGACCTTAGCTGCCCTGTCAAAGTTATGCTTAATGTAATATCCCTAATGGAAATAAACAACAATATAAACCACATAAACAAAGACAAACAAAAACTAGAGAGATATCACATGAACAATAACCAAAATGGAGAATGCTGAGCCATTTTATTAATACTGAAAGATAGAAATGAGTACAAAAGGTGATCAGAATGATGGCACCTTGGCTTGCACTAGGCAAGCATAGAAATACTCTCAGATTGTGTCCCGGAATGGCTGCTAACTCAAGACTACGTAATCTCCAGTGCTGCTGGTGCTGGTGCTGCTACTGCTGGAATAAGAAGCTGATTTGGGGCTGTTCCTCTCGGAAAATTATGAAACTCTGGAAATAGCCTCTCCACACAAAACCCAGCAAAGCCCAGAGAGCTTTCTGAAAATGGCTGACCCTCGAAAATACCTCCCTTGAGGCACTACGCTATCCCCAAAGGAGAAACGCTGCCCCTGAGTGCCCTGATGCAAATGATGGTCTCCAACTCTGTGAAAATGCTGGAATATGGAAGGGTTGATCCCTCTCCAACTCCTCCGGGCAAAATCTGGTGATAAACCCTCAATCTGGAACTCCCTCTATCCAAGGCTGCATCCTCCCTCTCATTGACGGTGCTGTCTCTTCCAAAGAATGCTCCCAACTACGGATGCTGCTATCCTCTCCAGCAAAACAAGGTGGAACTCCTCGCCCAAGCAAGCACTCGAAGTCTCCCGGGGCTGAGGTTGGGATCTCCGAACGGAGACACCCGATGTACTGAACAGTACGTGTGGACTTTGTTAAACAACAAGCGTGCTCAATGTCAAAAGACAAATCTCAAAGATGCATAATTAGAATGAATGAGAATGAGGAGACCCTCCCTCGTTTTATGCTTGGCGAGCCTTTCCCTCACCTAGGCCCCACCAATCTCTGTGCTGTCCCCTTGGGCCACACTGTCCATCTCCCTCTACGCTGTCTTGGACCCACGCTGTCTACGCTGCCCCTTTTTCTACGCTGCCACTTGACCACTAGGTCCCACTTGCCAAATAAACATGTCTCTTAAGTGACTTTAGGAAATACTTTTTATCCTAAGTGTGAGCTGAGTGTCCTCTTCACCCACTTTATTTATAATTTAACTTTATAAAGGCAAAATAGTCAAAATTAATATTTCCAATTAGCTATTGCTAATTGGGAATATTACAGTCCTCCCCGGCAAAACGTTGCTTGTCCTCAAGCAACTGCAATGATGGATGCTGCAGAATCTTCTCACTCTCCCAGGTGGCATCCTCATCCAGTAAATTCCTCCATCTCACTAGGTACTCTCTGACTGTCCTGCTCCGAAGCTGCCTCTCCCTAGTATCAATAATGGCCTTCGGATGTAGCACCAAATGCCCCTCATCATCTGTGGGTGGAAGCTCCTCTGTTGCAGTCACCTGCTGCCCCAGTGCCTTCTTCAGCCATGACACATGAAAAACGTTATGAATCTTGCTACCAATGGGCAACTCCAACTCATATGCAACCTCTCCAACTCTGCGTGTCACCCTGTATGGTCCATAGAAGCGAGGCTTGAGCTTTTTAGCCCCCTTCTGCTTTAACGTGGATTGCCGATATGGCTGCAATCGTCGGTAGACCAAGTCCCCTACCTCGAACTACCTCTCAACACGTCCCTTGTTGGCGTACAACTTCTGCTGATTCTGCGCTGTAGCCATGTTATCCTTGAGAACTCGGAGTATATCCTAACTCTCTTGGATCCAATCCTTGGATCTAGGAGCCTTGCTAGCACCAAACATCATGTCAGCCAAAGATAAAGCATGATATCCATACAATGCATAAAACGGAGACATACCGATGGACATATGATGAGTGTTGTTGTAGCAGTACTCCCCCAATGCAACCATCTCAACCATGCCTTTTGTTGCCCGCTAACATAGTTACGCAAGTAGCCCTCCAGCCACTTGTGCACTATCTCTGTTTGTCCATCCGTCTAGGGGTGGTAACTAGTACTCGGTGTCAACTCAGTGCCCACGAAACAGAAAAGCTCCTGCCAAAACCCGCCCATGAAGCGGCTGTCCCTGTCACTGACAATGGTCTTTGGAAGACCATGCAACTTGAAGACGTCCCTGAAGAACAACTCTGCTACCTGTGCTGCAGTGTAATGTGCCGATATGGCGAAAAAATGAGCATATTTAGTCAGCCGATCAACGACTACAAATATGCAATCCTTGCCCTGCACAGTGGGCAACCCTATAATGAAGTCCATCGAAATACTCTCCCATTTCCCCTCAGGTATGGGAAGAGGCTGTAATAACCCTGCCAAATGGTTCATCTCCTCCTTGTTACACTAGAAAACTTCACATTCCCTGACATGTTGGAGCACGTCCTCCTTGAGGCCCTTCCAAGAGAACCTCTCCTTGATGGCCCTATAGGTTTTGGTAAACCCTTGGTGGCTTGATAATGGTGAATCATGCAAGGCGTGCAATATCTTCTTCTTGAGTTGGGAGCCCTCAGTCAGGAAGATCCTGTCCCTGTAATAGATCACCTCTTCCATCACTCTGTATCTGTCATCTGTCACCTGTCCATCCAAAATCTCATAGGCAAAACGGTCCTTGGAGTACTCTACCAACAGTTGAGCCCTCTAGTCTATGTCCAAACTCATTAAGGACAACGCTGCCGATCTGCGTGAAAGTGCATCTGCCACAACGTTATTCTTCCCTTTGACATACTCGATGTCAAAGTCATAAGCCTGGATCTTGCTGACCCATTTATGCTGCCTCTCCTACAACTGTTTTTGTCTAGAAGAATCAGAGGCTGTTGTGATCTGTCCTCACCCTGAATCTGTTCCCTACTAGGTACTGTCGAAACTTGGCCAATACATGCATGATGGCCAACATCTCCTTGTCGTATATAGCATATAACCTCTCGTGTGGCAATAGCTTTCGACTCTCGAAAGCTATGGGGTGGCCTCCCTGCATCAAAACTGCGCCGATCGCCTCCCCTGATGCATCACACTCCAAGGCAAAGGGCTGTGTAAAATCTGGCAATGCTAACACCGGACAGATGCTCATCACCTCCTTGAGCCTGTCAAAAGCCCTCTGTGCTGTCTCCGTCCAACTAAATGCCCCCTTCTTGGTGAGGTCTGTAAGGGGTGCAACAAGTTGGGAAAATCCCTTGATGAACTTTCGGTAGTAGGTGCAGATCCCCACAAATCCCCAAAGTTCCGTCACATTCTTCGGCTCCGACCAATCCCTGATGGCCCTAATCTTCTCCTCGTGGACCTTCACTCCGTCCACCCCGATGATGTGCCCCAAGTAGAGCATCTCGGTCAGCCCAAACTCGCATTTGGAGAGTTTAGCATAAAACTGATGCCCTTCCAAAATGCGCAATACAACCTCTATATGTTGGAGGTGCTGCTCCCATGTCCTGCTGTAGATCAAAATGTCGTCAAAGAACACCAACACACACTTCCTCAAGTGACTGCGGAAGATGTGATTCATGCATGATTGAAAAGTGGCCGGGGCATTGGTTAGCCCAAAGGGCATAAAAAAAAATTCAAAATGGCTGTAATGACACCAGAAAGTGTTCTTAGGAATGTCCTGCTCCCTCATGCGAATCTGATGATACCTGGATCTCAAATCAATCTTTGAGAAGAACTTGGCCCCTCTCAGCTCATCCATCAACTCATCGATCCATGGGATGGGGTACTGGTTCTTCATGGTCTTCTTGTTCAGGGCCCTGTAATCAATGCACATCTTCAACATGTCGTCTTTCTTCTTCACCATCACCACTGAAGAAGCAAAGGGGCTGGTGCTAGGACGGATGTGTCCAAGAGCTAAGAGCTCATGGATAGCCCTCTCAATCTCATCCCGATAGGCTTTGGGGTGCCTATAGGGTGTAGTGATGATAACCTAGATACCCTGATCCAGCTCAATAGTGTGCACAAACCCCCGATCTGGTGGCTGTCCTGGTGGTATCTCCCCAAATACCGTAGCATACCTGTCGAGAATGGACTGTACATCTGGGTGTACGGCCTGCCTTGTAGATCCTGCCTCTGACACACGCAACTCCACCGCCCACTTGATGTCCCCCTTCCGGAAATTTGCCTCCATCCGGTGTGCTAAAATTGTCTGTGGTGGGTAGGTGTGCATCCCCCGAATCTTCTCATGCCTCCCAGTCTTCTAATCCGTCCACTCCATCTCCAAGGTCTCCCAGTCAGTGGTGACCTTTCCCAGCGTGATCAGCCACTGTACCCCCAATATCACGATGGTGTCTGGAATGTCCACCACAAAAAAATGATCGGTTAGGGTGTACGTCCCCATGGTGACTGCCAAGGCTGGCACATACCTGGCACACTGCATAGTCCGATCCCCTGGAACCAGTACCGAAAACCCATCAAAGGTCTCTGTCGGTATGCCCCTCCGCTCTACCAGCTGGGCATTAATGAAGTTGTGGGTGGCCCCACTGTCTACTAACACTGAGACATGCTGCCCCCTACTGTGCCTCAGACATGCAGTGTCAAATACTTGGAAACTCCTCGCAAAGCTGCAAGGGCTCCCCCGGTGGGTGCAAAAGCTGCACCTCCTGCTCTCGGCGGTGGAGGTGGCAGATGATCCCCTCTCTGCGCTGTACTGCTGCCTCCAACCTTTATCTCCTCATGCTACTCTTCTTCTCTGCTGCTATCAGAGAAGACCTCGATGTAGTGTGCCTTCCCTGCGGCACATTGATGTCTTGGCGCCCATGGCTCCTGGCACGTGAAGCATAACCTCCTCCGCTTCAGATCTCTCCTAGTCTCATCATCTCCAGGCCCTCTACCCTGGTTCCCCCTGGGAGGTGGAACCCTCTCGTCCTTTCCCTTCGGCTAGAATGCCTGTCTCTGGGGAAAAGGAGCTTTAGTCCTGGGTAGTGCATCTTGCAAATCTCGAGTCCTCTCAACTACATCATGGAGTGTCGTTGGTCTTGTCGATCTGACTAATCCCCGTAGAGGCTCTGCCAATCCATCTATGAACATATAGATCATCCGGGCTGTGGATAAATCAGGTACCATCACGGAGAGTCTCAAAAACTTTGAGATGTACGTGTCCGGCCTCCCGGTCTGCTTGAGCTTTGTTAGCTCAACAAAATGCTCCTCTGGATCCCTCCGATCAAAACGCTCTACCAACCTCCGCGTAAACTCGGCATATGCTGTCACTCTTGAGTGCCCCAGCGTAACCACCCCGTGAAACCACCAATTCTGGGCCTCGCCCTCTAGGTGCAGTGCTACCACCTTGATGGCCTCTAGCTCTGCCATCTGATTAAGCTGGAAATATATATCCAACTTCTCCACCCAAGCTTTTACCGAACACTTGGACGATTTGTCAAACGTCGGTAGGTGGAATCTGCCCACCGTGCGCTGTAAGTCCCCGTCATGTGAATGCCTGTTCCCCCTGTGATGGTTGCGGGGTCTGCTGTCCCGCTTGAGCTGAACAAAATCATGGAAAGTTAGGGCATCTCTGAACTCCTGGCCGTATGACTGGTACTTAGCAAAGTAATCTCCCATGTGTGTCGGTTCCTGCTCCTGCTGTGCTTCTGCCCCAATGTCTACGGCAAGAAATGTAGGCATCGTGGAACGGGGAGGTGTGTGTGATGCCATTTGCTGCGCTGTGAGGTGCTCCTGTAAATGATGAGATGTGCCTGAGCCCTCTCCCACATGGAAACCCCTTGGGGTCTCGCGCTGTCTGGACTCTGCCGTGAACCTTTGCCCCATATCTTCTATCCGCCTCGATAAATCTTGCACTGATTTGAGGAGGAGTTCCCCGAACTCCTTCCTGACATCTTTTTCCTCCGCTATTGGTTCCTCTTCCTCTGCGTCCACCACTGGAACACTGTCACCTTTCCCGAAAGTGAGCTCTAATCTCTGTTCCTGGTCTTTATACTTTCTTCCCCGGTAAGTGATGTATGGTTTTCCTGTTGGTGTTATAGACAATCTGCCCCACAGGCTGAACCAAGTCTATGAGCTCCGATACCACTGTAATATCCCCAATGGAAATAAACAACAATATAAAGCACATAAACAAAGACAAACAACAACTAGAGAGATATCACATGAACAATAACCAAAATGGAGAACGCTGAGCCATTTTATTAATACTGAAAGATAGAAATGAGTACAAAAGGTGATCAGAATGATGGCACCTTGGCTTGCACTAGGCAAGCGTAGAAATACTCTCAGATTGTGTCCCAGAATGGCTGCTAACTCAAGACTGTGTAATCTCCAGTGCTGGTGGTGGTGCTGTTGCTATTGCTGGAATGAGAAGTTGATTTGGGGCTGTTCCCCTCCTCGGAAAATTATGAAACTCTGGAAATAGCCTCTCCACACAAAACCTAGAAAAGCCCAGAGAGCTTTCTGAAAATGGCTGACCCTTGAAAATACCTCCCTTGAGGCACTACGCTATCCCCAAAGGAGAAACGCTGCCCCTGAGTGCCCTGATGCAAATGATGGTCTCCAACTTTGTGAAAATGCTAGAATATGGAAGTGTTGATCCCTTTCCAACTCGTCCGGGCAAAATCCTGTGATAAACCCTCAATCCGGAACTCCCTCTATCCAAGACTGCGTCCTCCCTCTCATTGACTGCGCTGTCTCTTCTAAAGAATGCTCCCAACTGCAGATGCTGCTATCCTCTCCGGAAAAACAAGGTGGAACTCCTCGCCCGAGCAAGCACTCGAAGTCTCCCGGGGCTGAGGTTGGGATCTCCGAACAGAGACACCCGATGTACTGAACAGTACGTGCAGACTTTGCTAAACAACAAGCGTGATCAATGTCAAAAGACAAATCTCAAAGGTGCATAATTAGAATGAATGAGAATGAGGAGATGTAATATCCCCAACGGGAAATAGACAGTAATACGCAGAAATACAAACATGCAAATATATAGGAAAATGCCGGGACTGGAAAATAGAGCAAGTACACATAAAAATACCAGAACGCTAAGCCATTTTATTAATTCTGAGAATACATGTATGGGTACAATAGATAATCAGAATGAGTGCACCTATCCTTGCACAAGGCAAGTGAAGACCCTCTCAGAATAGGAAATGGCTGCAATAGAGACTGCGTCCTAGCTGCTGGAGAAATCTGCCGTAGAAAGCTGCTGCTACAATGCACTGGAACTAGGGGCTGATCCCCTCACTGGAATGAGCTGAAAATCGGTAGACTGCCTGTACTCACTGCTCCGGACCAAACCCAGAAACCATGAAGCAAATGCACCACCTCCGAAAATCCACCACTGAAGCCCTCCTCAAGAAAAACGCTGTCTCTCCCAAGCACAGCAGAGAGGCTCAAGAAAGATGCTGGAAAAGGGCCACAAATCCCCCTGTAAAACTCTCCAACTGAATCAACAATCCCTCCAAGCTGAAATACGCTGAGGTCTCCACGAAAATCACCCACAACAGCGCTGCACCAACACCAACTGCGTCCTCCCTCCTGGACTGCGCAGTCACTCTATGAGGCCAACTCCTCTGCAAAACGTCCACCAAAATCTCCTGCAAATC
Organism: Pinus albicaulis; assembly: GCA_034641835.2. Lineage (NCBI taxonomy): Eukaryota > Viridiplantae > Streptophyta > Pinopsida > Pinales > Pinaceae > Pinus > Pinus albicaulis. Next base: position 709,206,420 of record CM076578.1, on the reverse strand, counting down.
AACTGCTGAAACTGAAGGAATACCTTGCCCGAGCAGGCACTCGAAGTCCCCCGGGGCTAAGGGCGAGATCTTCGACCGGAGACACTCGGTCGCACTAAACAGTGCTGCAGACCGACTAAACAACCGGCGTGCTCAAGTAGACAGAAGTCTAGCTCACAATATCATCAACATATCAATAATGCCAAATGGAGTGAAACCCCCACCTTTTATAGTGCTAGCTCCCTCAAAAACCCTAACTGCGTCCTTGAGCTCCTCCTATGCCTGCGCAGTTGCCTTTGGAGTCTACGTGAGGCCTCTCTCATGTACGTGTGGACCCCCAAGGCTTTCCCCTTTAAGTTACAACGTTCACCTACTAGGAAGCACTTTATTTTATTAAAGTGAGTTGACCCCCTCTTTCTCACTTTATTTATTAATTTAACTATAGGCGGCAAAACTATAAAAAAATGAAATATTCCAATTAGCGGTGCTAATTAGGAATATTACAGGAGACCCTCCCTCCTTTTATGCTTGGTGAGCCTTTCCCTCACATAGGCCCCACCAATCTCTGCGCTGTCCCCTTGGGCCATGCTGTCCATCTCCCTTTGCGCTGGCTTGGCCCCACATTGTCTATGCTGCCCCTTTTTCCACGCTGCCACTTGACCACTAGGTCCCACTTTCCAAATAAACATGTCTCTTAAGTGACTTTAGGAAATACTTTTTATCCTAAGTGTGAGCTGAGTGTCCTCTTTACCCACTTTATTTATAATTTAACTTTATAAAGGCAAAATAGTCAAAATTAATATTTCCAATTAGCTATTCCTAATTGGGAATATTACACTTAGCAAAAGGAGTTGGGGGTGGGGACCATGCTAAAGAACTAGATCCGGTTGTAGGTGGTGGGAGAGGGAGAGGGATACTCGCAGGAATTGAGGGGAACCATCTCTGCATTACCATCACTTTTGTTCCTGCTACTTGACAGTCTGGGGTTGACCATCTCAGAGCTATGATCATTTCCTTGATATTCTGGATGAATTTATTCCATATCGTCTCCATTGATGATGTCCCTACTTTGAAGATCCTCCTATTCCTTTCGTTCCATATGCTGCGCATCAGAATGCCTAGTGAGATCCTCCAGATGCAGTTTAGAACGGGGCTATCAAATGTAGCAAGTTTCCAATATTTAATAGTGTTTTGTGGACTCTCTCGTATCCAATCCGATTGTGAGAGGGACTACTCCAGTTTTTTCCATAGTCATTCCGCATATGTACATAGACTGAGAATGTTTTCCAGGGTTTCGCTACTTTCCAGACATAAGGGGCATCTGGAGGGTCCTTGGAGACTTCATTTTTGAATGTTGTCCTAAGTGAGAGGCTTGTTCTGAATTAACAACCATACAAAGATTGATTCTTTTGGTCACAAGTGTTGGTTCTGGATTTTTATCCATACCTCCTCTACTTGCTGATAAACTTGACTTGGTGGTGGAGTTGAAGTTGTGTCAGTGGAAATTTCTGAATCTTTACTCTTTATGCAGAAATTATTTACTATTAATCTGGTTATGCTCCTCCTACTTAGACAAGTTATTAACTGAATAAATTCAAGTTAGAATCGAAGAACACATAACAGATCTCCACCAATCCAAATCTAGAACAAGTTCATGCAGACATAGACAAAGTGACACAGTTATTTATGGACAAATAGTCCCCGGAAAAACCTAATGTGGGAAAATCGGTCTGTGGCTGCTGGAGGGTTTTATTATTAAGAATTTTCTGAATACAACAAGCCTGCGTTCCAGATCTGGAAAACCCGACAAAGAAATACTAGATCTACAGCTCACTATCTAATCTAGGGCCAAAATAATGACTAATCCACACCCTCAAACGAGATTTACAGAACTCAGCCAAGATTAGGGCATAGAAACCCCAGCGCTGCCCCTGAAAGCCTCTGCGTCAGCCTCTGAAGCCCCTCTGACCCTTAACGCTACTCCGGAAAGGTCTGCGTTACCCCAGACTGGGTGACGCAGGCCCTACGCTGCCCCTTAGGGTCTCTGCGTAACCCTCTGAGGGTTTCCTGCTGAAAATCACGCTGTCCTTGGAGGGACTGCGCTGTCCTTGCTGCTGCAGCTTCCTTTCTCTTTTGCGCTGTCCTTGAGCTGATCTCTACCTCTTGTGTATTCTAGACCCCGGGATCAGATCATCCCCTTGGCCTAAATTCCCCTTTCTGTAGCTGAAACACTTCTGAGTATTCTTAGCAAACCCTGCCCTAGAATCTCAGCTTAGCTTCAGTGTTCTGCCTCTGTGTATCTTTACAAATGACCCCAAGCCTTTTCTTTATACTTTTCTCATTGGGAAACCAACGACCATGATCAGATCTTGAATCAATGGCTAAGCTTAAAAGAAAGCTTGATCCGTGTGACTTAAGACAATTTCATCACATGTTTAATTAAATTCACTTTAATTATTTAAGTTCCCTACGTTTTAACTTAGGAAATACATTAAAATAATTAATTAATTTAATATCTCCTAAACCAGATGAAATTTTCCAAATCAATTTCTGGGTCTTTTAGATCAAGTGTACTCTAGTCCCTCCACAAAGTTTGGGAGCTAGAGCACAACTGATGCTACCCAAAATACACAATCTTAACACTACCTCTTAGCATCAAGGGTGTGCTCTAGCAATACATCACACTATGCATTACATGATTTTGGGCACTGGTTTTGTGCTCCTGATGCTTGGCCTACTACCACTCAACTCTGCACTGCTGCTGCCATTCTGTACTATTGCCCATGACTCTGCCACTGCCACTGCAACATCTGTACTGCAGCTCCCTCTCAATATGCTGCATCTGTGCTACTCATAGCACTGCCACTGCTGATCTGCTGCACTGCAACTTCAGTTGTTGAGAGAAACAACTGAATCTCCTGCCCAATCTTTGACAGACAAGTCAGATGGGATGCATCCTCATCACTGAAGCTCGATAGGCTACAGATCTATGCTGGCATCTAAAGAACGATGCACAGCTACAGCTCTGCCTGCGTATTCAGACTCTTTATGCACTACTGAAGTCACATTAGCCCCTTGTGTTGAAATCTATCATGCTACTACTACATTGCGCTGTCCCTCTGAAGCTTTCTGCGCTGCTGCAGCTTTGCACTGCGTAAGCAGCTCTGCTCTGCGCTGCTGAGGTCACATCAGCCTCTGCGCTGCTACTGCTTCTATGCTGCTGCTGCCTTGCTCTGCGCTGCTCCTTCCAGTCTTCAGATTTGCCTCTGCTTGCTTCATCTGTGATCTATGCACCCACTGCTCCACTTGTCCCGCTATTGTCTTAAGGCTGTCGTAGCTCGCATGTGATCCAAGAGTTGAGCTGCTCAAGGATCCTGCCTCAATTTTATGTAGCTCCTCTACATATCCATGTCCCCCCACCTTCGTGGTTCATGAACACTCATGGTTGCATCATCTCCTGACCCATCATCTGCCACAACTGCTTTGTAAGAAGATGCTTCCTTATCCTTTTTCTTCTCAGGACAATTGCTGGCAAAATGTCCCATTTCACCACACTGGAAGCACTTGATCTTTGAGAGATCCTTCTTCTTCTTCTTTAGCTGCTTCTTTGATGCCAACGCTGCATCTTCCTCATCTTCTTTCTTCACTTTGCTCAATCCAGAGTTGTGCTGCTTCTTGGTGAATCTGCGGAGTTCTTCTTGACACAAAATTGGCCACAAGCTGTCCCAATCTGGGAGGTTTGCTCTGCCCAAGATACTTTGGACAAAGGTTTCCCACTCATCTGTGACTGCATTGAGGGCAGCCCTGACTATCACATCATCATCCACCTTTGCACCCATTGCAGTCCGCTGATCTCTGATTGACTGCAATCTGAAGAGAAAATGCTCCATGTCTTCTCCCTTGGTCATCATGAATGACTTCATCTGAGTCTCCAACAACATCTTTCTTTGGACAGATTTTCCCTCATATAGGGAGATCAAGGCCTTCCACATCTTGTTAGCTGTCTTCCTCTTAGCTCAGTGTGGTATGGTCCTTGATTCGGCATGCCCAGCAGCCTCCTTGTGATTCTGAAGGAGATCCGGATCTGTCGGTGTGGCAAGAGTTTGCTCTGCATAGTCTCTAAGATTGTATGCCTCAAGGACTATCAGGATCCTTGCCTTCCAAACTGAAAATTTTGAGAGGCCATCCAGCGTATCCTAATCACACAGTCCATGAGGAGCCATCTGCTCAGAATGTGTCAGAACTTCCTTTTCTCTTTGCTAGAGAAATGGATCTAAGGCCCTTGGTGAAACAGACACCTTCTACTCTCTCTGACAATTGATTTCCCTCCTTGGAAATCTACCAAATCAACTATGATTCAGCTCTTCTTTTGATCCTCTGATCAAACTGCAAGTTTTCTTTGGCTAGAAACTCTATGAGAAGCTGATCTCCTCTAGCTCTTTGTCACTTGTGCTAAGGCTAAAAAAATTTGAAAACTTCAGAAAATTAACCCCACTAGCGCCTTCTGAATTTCTGTAGCTTTTCTGCAGTCTTTTCTGGATCTGACAGATTTAGATCTGAATCACACTGGCTGGCTTCAGACCAATCCAACGCTGTTTCTGAGCTGCTGCGCAGTAATTGCATGGGCTTGCTAGGAGATAGCGTTAAACAACGTCACCCTTCCCTCTGCGTGAGTTTGCCTCTGAAAACTGCACTGTCCCTTCAGATCTGTGTTTCTGCTGCTTCCTGCAGCTAGATCCTTCAGATTCTTGTTGGTGACCCTCCTAGATCTGCAATTGCTTTGAAACCATGTGGAAATTTCTGAATCTTTACTCTTTATGCAGAAATTATTTACTGTTAATCTGGTTATGCTCCTCCTACTTAGACAAGTTATTAACTGAATAAATTCAAGTTAAAATCGAAGAAAAACACAGAACGGATCTCCACCAATCCAGATCTAGAACAAGTTCATGCACACATAGACAAAGCGACACAGTTATTTTTGGACAAATAGTCATTGGGAAAAACCCAATGTGGGAAAACCGGTCTCTGGCCGCTGGAGGGTTTTATCATTAAGAAATTTCTGAATACAACGAGCTTGCGTTCAAGATCTGGAAAACTCGACAGAGAAATACTAGATCTACAATTCACTCGCTGATCTAGGGCCAAAATAATGATTGATCCACATCCTCAAACAAGATTTACAGAACTCAGCCAAGATTAGGGCCTAGAAACCCCAGTGCTGCCCCTGAAAGCCTCTACATCAGCCTCAGAAGCCCGTCTGACCCTCAGCACTGCTCCGGAAAGGTCTGCTTTACCCCAGACTGGGTGACGCAGGCCCTACGCTGCCCCTTAGAGTCTCTGCGTAACCCTTCGAGGGTTTCCTACTGAATATTACGCTGTCCTTGCTGCTGCAGCTTCCCTTCTCTTCTGTGCTGTCCTTGAGCTGATCTCTACCTCTTGTGTATTCTAAACCCCAGGATCAGATCATCCCCTTGGCCTAAATTCCCCTCTCTGCAGCTGAAACACTTCTGAATATTCTTAGCAAACCTTGCCCTAGAATCTCAACTT
>CM076578.1:708987258-709200791 GCA_034641835.2 Pinus albicaulis | reverse complement strand
TGCTTTTTTGTCATCGACATGTTCTCTAAGATGGCCATTTTAGCGACCTGCAAGAATGGTATCACATCATTAGCCACTACTAAGCTCTTATTTGAACAAATGTGAGTACACTTTAAAATCTCATAGTCCATTATCTAAGATCGAGACAACAAGTTCCTGAGTAAATTTTGTTCAAGCCTTTGGTCGATGCTGGATACCAAGCTCACTAATTCCACAACCTTCCACCCCCAAAATGATTTCCAAACAGAGGTTGTCAACATGATGATCATGCACATTCTGCGCATGTACAAATTGAAGCATCCATGCACATGGGATGAAATCCTCCCATATTTCCAATGCAGTTACAAAATATATCTCCATATATCACCTGGCCATAGTCCCTTTTAGGCGGGGTTGGGATTCCATCCACTATGTCCCATTGATGTGGTTATACCATTTGTAGCTACTCAAGTATATTTGGCTCATGTCCAGTCCAAATTTGATAGGGCTAACAACTTCATTGAGAATATTCATCACATCATCCACCAAGTCCATGACATATTGGATAGAGCTAATGCTAATTACAAGCAGTGTCATGATCAACATCTGGTGCCACACAAGTTCTAAGTGGGCGACAAATTTTGGTTACATTTGTAGAAGGAGCTCCTCTGTAGGCCACCACAAGCTCTTTACCTCTCTGTGTGGGATGAACACAATGTAAGGATGTGGGGAAAAAGAAATTCTTCAAGCTAAAAAATTCCATAGTTTCTTGGCTTTCTTGACATTGTGTGAATGGGCGGGACCATATTTTCTCCCATTTTTGGACACATCTAAAATTTGGACACATCTAAAACATTTTTGAGCATTTGACACCATCAACGCTCAACCCAAGCTACATCAAACATGCCACAAGCTGACATGATTTGTTGGAAATATGATCACGAGTGTTGTTATGGATGTAGCCCTTGAATGAAAGATGAAGACATGTATTTGTTGACATGTGTTGTCATGATGGAAAACTACCCGATGAAGTTATTCTTGACCTAATTAACTTGGTAAATGATGTAAATCTGATGTGATATGATGTTTGTTAGCAATATGGTGCTGAGTGTTGTCCTTAAATGGCAACCCATTTGATGAAGATGATGACAAGTTACTTGATGAAGTTGTGCTTGCTAGAATATGTTCTTGATGAGCTAAATATGATGTATCTACAGTGTGTACAGAAGGCAGTGAAGAAAAGAAGTCAGCATGTGCTAAATCTATGATGAAAAGAGTATGTCTCAAGGCATACGCGGATATGTCTAGGGGAAGTCGCGTATGCACGTGGGAAAGAACGTGATAAGTCGCGTATGGGAAAAAGCGCTCAAAAGGTGCAAAACCAGGGGTAACCACCATGGTATTGACCCATTGTATTGGGTAATGATTCGTCTAAATGACCCCGTCCAGGAATACCATCGGAAGTAATGTAGTTTTGGGCTCATGTTATTGTTTTGGCTCATGGTATTGAAAAAGGGGCTCATGGTATTGAAAAAGGGTAAACCTATATAAAGAGAAGAAATTCATTGTGCAAATCATGAGTGTGGGTGCAAGATGTCTGAGCTTGAATGAATACTTCTCTGTGAAGTATATCTGTATGGAAAGGGTAAAGGTTTGATGATAGATCTGAATCTATGATGCACCTATGAAGAAATGATGAAGTGGGATATCTAGATCTGAAATGTATCTGTATTTGCTAGATCTGTTTATGGAGTGATTAGATCTGTGATGAGGCGAACATCTGTCTGAAGTAAAGGGTTAAATCTGAACTGAATGTCTGATCTGAAGAAGTATGTTGCTCTATGATGGTTGAAGATCGATACGCTACTTCGCCGAAGAGGAAGCGCGTATATACGCGGCTTCGCTGAAGAGAAAGCACGTATGCGCAATGAAATATACACTGAGGTATACGCTGGTTTGTGTGGACGGAAGCGCGTATATATGCGACATCAGTGAAGTAAAAGCGCGTATGCAAACTAGGGTTTGCTGAAGCAAGGGGTATGAAATATCTGATCTGTTCTGCTATGTTTCTGCTATCTGATCTGTGTTGTTAAGTATCTATTGGTGATGTATGTTTGTGCTTAAAAGTTTGGAAAGGGTCCAGTCTGGAAATATGATGAAATGTGGCCTGCAAGTGGTGTTCTATTGAAGTTGTTGGATCCAGTGTGAAAATTGATGAAACGTGGTCCAAGGTGGTGCTGAAGGTTGTAGCCTTCAGTCAGGGGGTCGTAGCTCCCTTCCAGGTGAGGCTGGTAAACGAGATCGGGGAGTCGTAGCTCCCTTCCAGGTGAGGCTGGTAAACGAGATCGGGGGGTCGTAGCTCCCTTCCAGGAGAGGCTGGTAAACGAGTCAGGGGGTTGGAGCTCCCTTCCAGGAGAGGCTGGTAAACGAGCGCAGGTGGGTGCCTGCGTGCTGGTAGGAGTCTGCACCAGCACATATATTGTAAGATGTTTTCTCTATAATAAAATATTGAAGGCTGAGCAACTGCAGCGGTGGTTTTCTCCCGACTTGGGTTTCCACCTAAAAATCCTGGTGTTCATGTGTGATGCTTTGTGTGATGGTTTATTCTGTTGTTACTGCACATGTTTACTGATAACTTAACATCAGATGAATGACTATTGCAAAGAACTAAGTTAATACATATCTGCATATTTAGATCTACATACATGAGATTATTATGATATAGTCAGTCATGTCTGTGAGTTTATAAAGAGAAATGGCGTATAGGTTTTAGAAAGTGAAAAATAAAGAAGATTTAGAGATATCAGATATAAAATGCGTTCACCCCCCCCCTCTCGAGTATTTTTCCCAACATGATCATGGACACATAGATCAAAGACCTCCATAAGGAAATACTCCCTATCACTCTGATTCTCAAGTAGACCAACACTTTCCAACATGAGGCAAAGTGATCACTGAGATCTTGTAGGCCACACTTTATTCCACAGACCTCACAGTCGGTTCCTTAGTTCTTATCATAGCAACATTTACTATTTTTAGAATTTTTTTGAGTCCTCAACTTCCAGAGTTGTTTTGAACCCCTAAACGATGTTTTTTAGGTTTGCAGGAGGCATTTAATCCTATAATACTCGTATATATATTTCCAAATAGGTATCATACGTGCAAAATAGATATCATATGACCAAGTTATGACTTCGGGAAGTTAGCTACCAAAATAACCCCAACGGGGCCCACAAACTCTTTGCATTCCATCTCCTGGGGTTAGGGTTTTCCTTTGTTGTTCAACAATAAAAATTCCATTGAACCTCATCGTAACACAGTTCAAAGGCATGCAGCTGCCACATTTCTTCTTAAAGATAAGCTACCTGTGAAAATTCTAAAAATCAGAATCCTATTGTAGCAACTGGTATTATTTCTCCTAATTTCTAATAAATTTAACAATGTATCTACTATGACCAATATCAAAATAAACATATTGCAACCTTCGCAAATAAAAACTAGTAAATATAAACGATGGAAGAAATTCTAGCACACACACATGAAAATTTACACAATTATTTTTGGAAAAAGGTCTCTAGAAAAACCCAACTTGGGAAAACCAATGCAGCAGTGAGGGTTTTATTTTATTATGAAGCAGTGAAATCTGAGTACATATATGGATTTCCAATTGGAAATACAAACAGAAAGAAAATTTGGGAAAAATAATGAAGGGAAATTACCCTTCTCCCATAAGCAATTTCTGGCACCGCTTACCTACCAAAACTCGGCCTCTTAGAGCTCTGCGTCAACCTCTGTGCTACTAGTTGTATGGCTTGCCTTAGACTGGGCTCTGATGAAGTTGTTATTCCTTTGGATGAAGAGAAAATTGTCTCTCTATCCCTCTTGGACTTCTTCCCAACCTTTGGAACTAAGAACGAATTTTCCTTCCTCCAAATTGAACTTCCTGGCTGAAGAAACTGTGTTGTCCCTCGGCACTGCCTCTCTGGGATAACTTGACCCTCTTGTTTCTACCTCTCCGGATCTGGAAATATTTCCTCAGGATCACTATCCCTTCTCCTCACACTACTTTGATCTCACTAACTCTCTCTTCGACAACTCAGTGTTACTACTCTGGAAATCGATTTTCTTATGAAATAGAACTGTTGAAGTGTATTCTCCATCACCACATAGACCTCCTCTTATAATCCTCTATTGGAGCACCAACGACCAATATTAAAATATAATTAATGGCTAGGATCATCTTGGATTCAATCCGTGTGTGTTTCTAGATCATTCTAATCTAATTGAGACACTTCTAGGAGGAATTTCTAGAAACGATTTCTATGTTTTGGAGATCACATGTATTCTAGCCTCTCCACAAAATTTTGTGGCTAGAACACATCTGATGATACAAAAACTAACACACCCTCTTAGTGAGGAATGTGTTCTAGTGTTGCACCTGCTGCCACAACACCATGTCTCTACATCATCTCCTATCACACTATGGATGTCCATGTACTGCTGCCCACCAACCATTGCAAAACTCTGATATGAGTTGCATATGTGCTACTATTGACCCTGTTGAACTACTTCCAACACTACATCTGCATTGCAACTCTCTCATCTGCTGATGTTGCCACTATACCATCTGCAACAAAAAAACATCCAAAATACTGAACCAATTTTGTTTAGTATGATGAATTTGTCACCCAAGTCCTGACTGTTACTAGCATCTACACTGTCACTGAGGAATATACATTGTTGATTACTCTACATTGTCCCATCTACATTGTTGCAAACTCTGCACTGTTCTCCCCAACATCTGACTGCTACTAGTCTCCACAACTGTCACTATGGCATATGACTGCACCAACTTCCACTGGTCCATCCTGTTGCTGAATATTTTGGTCCCCCGTAGCTAGGTATTGATCCAAGAGGTGGACTCATCAAGGACCCTTCCCATATGTAGCTCTCTGGGGCTACACAACCAAGTCACCCCACCTCACTCCTAGAGTTATGTCACCGAACATAGAGAAGTCTTCCTCTAGCCTGGAGGAAAGCCTTCCTATCTCTGCTAAAGCTTCTTGTTGGTCCTCCCTCTCCTCCTTTTCCTTATTCCTGAGAGGACATTGGGTATTGTAGGGCCCTAGCTCACCACATTTAATGCACTTGGCCTTTGATAAGTCCTAATTCTTCTTCCTATGTTTCCCCTGTACCCGAATGGTACCCTTAGATGTAAAGGCCACATTCTCCTCCTCCTTCACCTTCTTCGATCTGCTACTACTGCCACTAATGGAGATATTCAAAAGAGCTCGTCTCATCTCCTCCTAATGAAAGTTATCCCACAACCTGTCCCATCTAGGTAGTGTGTCTCTGCCCAATATACTTTGGGCGAAGACCTTCAAATCCTCTAAGACCGTATTGAGCACCAACTACACTATCTCTGAGGCTTGAGGTGCTTCCCCAACATCCAACAACTAATCCCAAACTCCCTGAATCTTGGTGAGGAAGGGGTCTATGTGATGAGCACCATCATTAGGTACATTTTAAGGGATTAATTGTCATATTTTTAGCCTAATTATTCTCTCTTTATCACATTTAAATTCATCATTGTCATATGTTTCTTAGTTAATATGGTGTATTAAGGGTTGTCATACTTCGAAGCCTAATGTGGTTTAAATGCAAGAAAATAAGGAGAATATGCCATTTTTTAGCATAATCAGGGCTCAGAGTAGATAACAAGGAGTGATTGTATGATGGTTAACCACCTGCTTAACTCCTAAAGGCAGCCAATATATCCTCGATATTCTCCTCCTACAACTCAAAATCGAAGACAACTAAACAAGTGAAAGATCATGGGGATCCGAGCTCCACTTATCTCGAGTCCCAAGGGGAAAAACACCTACTTTTTAGGGAGTCATAGGTAGCTACCCTCTAGGATAAATAGGCCAGAGAAAGGGCTCACTAGGATTCAATTTTTGGATGTAGCTAGAGAAATCTTAGCTCTTGTACTAGACATTTCTGACTTTCATATGTTATGTACAAGACTGGTTATGAAATAAAATGGGCATTTGTTTTCTTCTCCACTGAGCTAGTTTCAAGGATTTGAGCTCGTGGGTTAGGGCCCAATCCATTTACCTCAGTCTCTCTTATTTACTTTTGTTTTCTTTCATGTTTTAGTATTTAATCTTTTTCCATTTTATGTTTAGTACCTTATAAAATCTCAAAACTATGTGTTAAAGCCTACCTCTCTCACCTCTTCCATTGGAGCTTGAGGAGGGAAGATCTTCACCACAGACCAAAATTTCTTTTAGTTTATTATTTCTTGTAAAATTTAGATAGGTTGATTTTCTTATTATGGACATGTTGTAGATGCGGAGATAGATTTCTATTTCAATTTCATAGGTAGGTTTATTTAAATTCAACTCATCTTTTCCACCTTTGTTATGATAGATTTTTCAATGATGAATGCATGAACATGTAGTTTTCTTGTAGGTTTGAATAGATCAATAGAGGAGGACTTCCCCAATACCATTAGCTTCGGTCTCCACCCTTCATCAACCATCTTCCATGCAAGTCACATTTGACCTTGTTTTTGGAAATCTCCACCACAACCCCGAGATCCACCTTAGAGGTGCAAGACAAGATTTGTGAAGAGTTATGAGATTGACCAAAGGGTTGGCTACCCTTCATATACCTAGATCCACTTTTATTCCACCTCTCCTAACCCTTTCCTCTCCATTTATGGCCTTAAACTACCCTCATATTGTTTCATGTAGTGTTTCAGGACATCCTGTAGTAGATCCTATAGCAATGCCAACCACTAATTCCTTCAACCCAAAATCACTATTTCACCTCATCTAGGCCTAGCCCGACCTCCAACACACCTTCAGCTCTGAAACCTTGAGTCAGGAACCCTCTTAGGTCACCTCAATGCCTCCTTTTGCTACAAAAAAAAGTCATTTAAAAGTGTGATTAGCTCTTTGATAGATGCATTATTAAGCACAATAGTTAAGCATAAGATGAATATAACTCAATTATTCATTTGGTTCAGCATGTGTGCCTAGATTAGTTCCCATTTCTACAAATTCAATTCAACAATCTAAATTATGAATGCCACTTAGTTTAATTTCCTTTCTTGCATTAGCTTAAGTGTGAATTTTTCTTTCTTACAGATAGTTAGTTGAATCATTATGATATATAATAGCTTCTTTCCCTATTGATAGAGTAGTGGTCATGATTTATTTCTAGTCTTATATTTCATTTAGAAGTGTGACAAACTTCCTTTCCTAGAAGTAACCCTAGCATTAACACCTCATTAAAGAACTGAGAAGAGGATGGCATGAGTAGAACTCATCTGTTATACATATAGCACTGCCACCTCCTAGTTTGTACGAACCCTAGGTTAATAAAGTAAAGTTGAGTAGCCTCTTGGAGTTGCAACACTCTTGGTGCAATACCAGGGCTCACCACTATTCCTTCTCCTTTTAGCATTCGGATTCATCTTAGCTTCTCCTTGAGGTGCATCTTCTGATGTTGATTAGAAGTACCCTAATACAACGTGGTTAGAGCATCCCACATCTTCTTGGAAGTATCCTTGCCAGCTATATGTGAGACTACATTATCCTAGACTCCATCTAAGATCAACCTCTTCGCTCGTGCCACCTTCTTTCTGTACTCTTTCAACTGGTCTACATCTGTGGGAATTGCCACCACATTATAGATATTATGTGTTATTACCAAAAAAGGATCACGTAGCTATTTCTAACTAGGTGGATTGAAATACACCATGCAAGTTTAATTTTACTATAGTAAAATATCTTTCACTATAGTAAAATATCTTTCACTATAGGAAATAATTTAATAAACCGTGTTTTTTTAAGTTATTTCTGATTAAAACCCATGAGAATAATTACATACACCATAATTTATTTAATTTTATATAGGAATACTTATTAAATCATTGTTTGATAATTATTCCTTGTCACATTGACTAAATCACCTAGGAATAATTAAATAAATCACTACTTATTTATTTTTCCTTAACTTCATTCTTAGAATAATTGTTAAATCATTATTTAATAATTATTTTGTTTCACATTTTTCTTATTATTTTCGAAATCATTAATAAATCATTATATTTTTTAATTATTTCTAAATAAAGACATTTTACCATTTCGGATATATTTTCCTCTCCAAAAATACAAAAAAAGTATTCATAATGGTTATATCTAGATTTTGGTCAATAATATTTATTATTCTCCATTTTCGAGATCAAACCAATACTTTTATATAAATAAGAGGGCTTTTTCATTCATTTCTCACCATTATCATTATCATCATCTCCATACTTTTGAGCTCCCACTAGAGTTCTACACATTGTTTAGGTTTTCACATATTGAGAGAGGAATATCTAATACTGAAGTGTCAAGGACATCAAAGGACCCATCCCACGGAGGGGGATTTACAATCCTTTTCTAAATCTTCTTCACGAGGTGCTATCAATAAAGGATTTATTTATTTAAATTCCTTTGCATAATTTGGTTATTGCATCAAATTTATTTTGTTTTTTATCATTTTAGATCACATACATCTATTTTCTACAGGTTTTTCTCACATTTTTATTGCAGATCTGAAGTATAAGCATCCATAATTTTTGTTAGGGTCACTATTCACCTATGACCTAAGTGATATCCTTTTGGTACACCTTCCAAGAAATTTCATACTAACAATATGCCTTCAGGCCAAATTCATCTATAAGGAAGGAGATCCTTGCCTTCTAGATGACATAGTTGGAAGCACCATCCAACATGTCATGATCTCTCAGCCCAGTAGTGGCCATCCCTGATAAAATATCAAAAAATCCCTCTTCCCCTATGCTTGGCTGCTACTCTACTATTCGCACTCCCTCCTGGCATGTGTGGCTATGCTAGCTGCTACTATCGATATACAACTGGAAATTCAAACTTCCGAGAGTAGAAGTTCCTTGAGATAAATTTCCCCCCAGTGTGTGCTCTTCTTCCACTAGAAGTAGTTTTTGCACTAGAAAACTACCGCAAAACCCTCGACATCCAACTAGATATTTTCTTCACGAAAAAATATTGAGTTTCTCCCTCTGCCTCTCGAATCACTCGATCTATAAAACTTGAATTTTTCTGCCTCTCAAAAAAATCGAACCTCCACAAGTAACTCAGCCTCCTAGTAGAATGATTGGTTTGCTTTTGGGAATTTTGATCTGTTTCGGACACTGAACAAAGAAATTACTTCTTTCCACTTCTTATCTCTCTGAATCATCAACAGCTCTCTGATACCATTTGAAAATATGAAAACCAGAATGCTATTGAAGCTACTCATATTATTTCTCCTAATTGTTAATTAATTTAACAATTTATCTACTGAGTAAAATATCGAAATAAACATACTACAACCTTCACAAATAAAATTGCAAAAAATTAAATGTTGGAAGAAATGCTAGCATGCGTGCATAGAATTATCACAATTGTTTTTGGACAAAAGTCCCCAGATAAACCCAAATTGGGAAAACCGATGTAGTAGTGAGGGTTTAATTTTTTTATGCAACAATGAAATTTTATTACATCTATGGATGCCCAACTAGAAATCTAAACATCAATCAAATTTGGGTAAAATACTGAAGGGAAATTACCCTTCTGCCACGAGCAATTTCTGGCACGAATTTCCTACCAAAACTCGGCCTCCTGGAGTTCTGTGTCAGCCTCTGCATAATTGGTTGGATGAATTGCCTCGAACTGGGCTCTGATGAAGTCATTCTACCTTTGGATGTTGATAAATTGACTCTCCAGACCTCTGTGACTTCTTCCCAACCTCTGGAATTGATAACTACTTTTCCTTCCTCTAAATCAAATTGTCTGGCTAAAGCAATTGTGTTGTCCCTCAGCGATGCCTCTCTGTGATAACTCGACCCTCTTGTTGTTGCCTCTACGGATCTGGAAATATTTCCACCAGATCACTATCTCTTCCCCTCACACTACTTCGATCTCACTGACTCTCTCTTGGGAAATTGAGTGCTACTACTTTGAAAATCGATATTCCTATGAAATAAAATTGTTGAAGTGTATTCTCCATCACCACATCGACCTCCTCTTACAATCCTCTCTTGGAGCACCAACGGCCAAGATTAAAACATAATTGATGGTTAGGATCATTTGAGTCGATATGTATGATTTTCTTGATCATTCTCACCTTATCTCAATTAATATTGATTAATTAACCATATTCCCTAAGTTTATACTTAGGAAATATTTTAAAAATTGTTAATAATCTAATTGAAACACTTCTAGGCGGAATTCCCATAAACGATCTCTGTGTTTTGGAGATCTCATGCATTCTAGTCTCTCCATAAAATTTTGTGGCTAGAACGCATCCGATGCTACAAAAATCAACACTACCATCACCCGAGCTAGTTTATTTCCATTCTACTTGTAAGCATATTTCAATTCTTTGAAATTAATGAAATGAATATTCTGCATCTTTGTGTTTATGTTTATATCTATATTATGTTTCATTCCTACATAATTCTAGATTAGTGATATCATAGTCGTATGATATTTCTTTTTTTCTCCTTGCATGTCCCAAATGAGATCAAGGTATAAAGAGTTACGGCTCGAACTAATTGAACCTTTGCATGACTAGCCTCGAAAACCCTGATGGCCTCCAAGTGAAGAAGAAAAGAAATATCAAGGAGCAAGAGATCCTTTCAAAACAATGCTCGAGGAAGACCTAGAGTGTAAGAGTAACGCGATGATGGATAAATTTTCCTAGATACTTTGATAGTTACCCACAGGCAACACATCTTCATCCAACAGCCACTCTGGAGGCGCCACTCCCTTTAAGGTACAAGTAAACTTTGAAATTCCCATATTCAAAGGCCAGATAGATGCAGACACCATAGATAGATGGTTAAATATGTTGGAAGGATGTTTTTCAGTTCATGACTTTCCAATTGAAAAAATATTACTTTTTCACTCCTCAAAGTCACCCCCATGTGTAGGACTAGTGGGAAAACTACTATGAAAAGAGGGATGAGAGAGAATCCCCATTGTTTTCAGCCCCATTGCAATTATTTCTGAGACACCATCAAGGAATATTATTACCCTGTGGGGAGCTATGAGGATAAGTACATACAATGGATGACGTTGTCATGAAAAGGAATCAAGGTGTGCATGAGCTGACGAATATTTTCCTTACCCTGGGTACAAAGTTGGGTATCAAATATTCGGAAAAAAATTTCGTGCTCAAGTATTGTAGTTACTTGCAAAAATACAGTTAGGATGAAATGGATTTCCTCAACATCTCCTCGCTTGATGCATCATACCGCTACGTTGCAAATATTGAGCAAAAATTTAAACAAAAGAAATGATACGTTTGATCTATGAATCTGAAGCAAGCAAAAGTCGCCCCTAAACTGAAGAATAAAGGAAAAAACCAAGATAGGTCAACCCAACACAACCTGTCGAAGCCACAAGCAAGGAAAAACACCACGAAGACAAATAAAGACACATGGAAATGGTGTGAGTTCCATAAACAGCCCACTCACAACACAAGTGAGTTTCGAGCCAAGCAGTCACTAGTGTCGAGCTTAAGGTTTCTGAATGAGATGCATGTTCCAACTTGATCAGGTGCTTATAATTATTCTCAAAAATAAAATTTCTCATAATGACACGAAACCTGAATGACTGCGTAGTGTTCTTCATTCTGAATCCAACGCAACTCATTTCACGTGAAATGGACTCTGTATGGCTTCAAAAATTAGTTATGTTCATTTTCATAAACAATAAAATTTCGGAAAAAAAAAGAAAAAAAGGAGCCCAGTCAAGAGTTTGTACTGCTGATGTGGCATACTAACTAGGTGTTGAGTCTCAAAAGTGTTCTCCATATTTGTACATATTTCCATTATGTCATAACCATTTAGCTCTTATTTCATAACCATTTGACCTAAAACCCTACATCAAGTAACCATTTTCATAAATATATGGGTTAGGATCCTTGTTTTCCAAAGTTATTTATTTTATGTATTTTAAGTGAATTTATGATTAGAAACTAGAAAATTAACATAGTTTCATATATATATATATATATATGTGTTATGAGTTTTGTGACATGTGTAGGTCAAAAGGAGACTTCTAGAAGACCCTTATGTGGCACTCTAAAGCCAAATTCGAATTTGGTTGGAAAAGATTATGGGATCAAGAGGATATGTGTCTCACTTCCTTGTTGTATTGAAACTCTAAGAGGATATGTGTCTCACTTCCTTGTTGTATTGAAACTCTAAGAGGATATGTGTCTCATTCCTCAAGTTGTGTTAAAACTCTAGAAAGACATGTGTCTTATCATTTCCTATTTTGATTGTAACTCTAGAGATGGAGGGAGAGATTCATGGACTCTCATTAATGAGATGTCTCCTCATATTTTGTATAAATAGGAGAAGCTTTCTCCTATCATAGGTAATGAGAAAGTAATGAAGAAGTAATGAAAAAGTAATGAAGAAGTAGATTTGTAACTAAGTTCAAGATGGAATGGGATGTAGATTTGTGAGTTCTTTTTAATAGAGAAATTCAGTTCTTTGATGATGTTTTGATTACAACTTTAAGGAGCTGAAGGACTTCACCAAATTGGTAGCAGAGGGCCCCTGCTATCCAAGGAGGCTTTTACATGTTTTCTAGATAAGTTGCTTTCAATTCTGTTTGTCATATTTCCTTACTTAGATTGCTTTCTGAAATCATAGCTTTTAGCATAATTTTTCATGGCAGCCCGGGCATTTGCATATCTTTTGACTAATGACATGGAATCAATATTGTTCTACTGTTAATTTATTTTTTCTTAGTTTTTGTTTAATTCCGGTATTGTTTTGTTTATTTCAGTCTTGCACATTTACTTCAGTAGTTAGATTTAGATATATTAAATTGCTCATGTCATTTTCAGTTACCTCCGAAAGCCACAGCTGGACTGATGGTGAGGGATTGTATTATGAAATGTGTAGTTTGATATTAGTTTCCTTTCTGTAAGTTAGATATATTAAATTGCTCATAACATCTTCAGTTGCCTCCGAAAGCCACAGCTGGACTGATGGTGAGGGATTGAATTATGGATGTGTAGTTTGATATTAGTTTCTTTTCTGCAAGTTAGATATATTAAATTGCTCATAACATCTTCAGTTGCCTCCCAGAAACCCTGACAGGCCATTAATTGAGGGATTACATTATCACGTTCTGTGGTTGATATTAATTTCATTTACGCAAGTTAGAAATATTAAATTGTGCATGACATCTTCAGTTACCTCCGAAAGCCACAACTGGACTGATGGTGAGGGATTGAATTATGAATGTGTGGTTTGATATTAGTTTACTTTCTGCAAGTTAGATATCGGTTACTCAAGTTGTTTATGGTTACTTCCGAAAATCATAGCTGGACTAATGATGAGGGATCAGAAGACAAGTTGATGTAATTTGATTTAGATTTACTTTATTGCAACTTTTGGATTTCTTTCAACATAGTTTCTTTTGTGTTTAGACAGCAGCAAGAATAGTTTGGTTTCATGCTCACTAGTTCACTGTTTTGATTTATTAGATTAACAGCACCTTTTTCATTTCAGTAGCACATTTTCATTTCCTTTCAAGTTTTGTCATTGTATGTTTCAAATTCTTTTTTCAGTTTCAAGTTGGTAAATCATTATAAAGGACATCATTTCCTTGAATATCCATAACCATACTTGTCTTTTAGAATTTTATAAAAATCCAAAAACGACAAAAAGTAAGAGATAGGTTATCTTGCACATATAGTGCGCCACACTTCGTCAGCTTACGAATCCCTGGTTGATAATTTATGTTAGCAATTTAGGACACACTAAATTGACCAAACATTTTAGCGCCGTTGCCGGGGAAGTGTAACTAGGTAGCCTTATTTCTTACATCTAAAAAAAATTAATAATTCTTGAGTATGCTCTCCTCCTGCACTTTGTGTGATCTGGAGGATTAGAAAAAGGATTGTTATGTAAAAAAAAAAATTAATAATTCTTGAGTATGCTCTCCTCCTGCACTTTGTGTGATCTGGAGGATCAGAAAAAGAATTGTTATGTGAAAAAGAAAAAAAAAAAGAGGAGACAAAATAAAACTTCATCATTTCAATTGATTCAACAATTTAAAAAAAAAAATTTGTTTTCATGAAAAACTTTGATTTCAATAAATTGTTTTGTTTAATGAATATATATGTGTATTTTTAAATTTTTGAAAATATAACATACATAATTTTATTAACAAATCAATTTAAAAAAAAAATCTCATGGAAATAAGACCCACGCATATGCATGAGGCCATTCTTTGGCTTGGCTTTACACATATATGCAGACCTTCAATCCACACAAAGACCCATGCACTGCAATTTAAAAAAAAAAAAAAAAAACCTTCTCTTTTTCATATTCGTTTTTCCTCAAACAACAGTTATTAGAAATCATTTTAAAAAAAAATTTGCACACAATGAATGTATATCACATGAAGAAACTGTTGATGAGGAAAAGATTGCAAATTTTTGATGAGAAGAAGATTGCAATTTGCTGATGAAGAGAAGATTACAAATTCAATTGTAGGGACATACAATAGAAGTGTATCATATGAAGAAATTGCTGATGAAGAGAAGATTTCAGACTGTTGATGAAGAGAAGATTGTAGATTCCATTGCAAGTAATTGGAATGAGGAAGATCAATCTGAACTTCTCTGTGAAATACAAGCCATTACACTTCAAAACTTGCAAAATAAAAACAAATCAAACCACAAGTAATTGCCAGAAAACGAAATGCGTCATTGTCAAAAACACCCGATTTTAAAATGAATTTTCTGAGCAAACCAGGACGAATTAGAAAAAAATAAAACATGGGTTTTTTCGGGAACGGGGTGAATTAGGTAATCCTATAAGAACTTTCTGAAATTCGCAGCCATTTGGGAGAAATTCAGGGTTCTTCGGAGCACTAATTTGCAGTATGCGTGAGAAATTTTTTTTTTTTTTTATTATGAAAATAGTCACGGTTTTGAGAAATAATCAAGGAACTAATTTCCTTATTTTGAGGGAAAATGTGGCAGAATTCATGTGTGGTGGCACATGATGAATGACAAATGGATTATTTGAGGCAAACACATTATCACATGTGCATCAAATGCAAGTTGTATAAATTGAAAAGGACTCTGCCTTCATCTCCTTCATAGTTAGGAATTTGACTTTAGAAATTTCAAGCTTTTTATTTTTATTTTGCATGAAAGAGGCATTGGCATGACTTTGTTTTAAAAATATTCATAAGGACAATTATTTCATCCATGCTTTATTTCATTTAAAAAATAAAAATTAAAAAAAAATTCAAAATAAATAAAAAAAAAAATAAAAAAAAATCAAAAAAAAAAAAAAAATTCAAAAAAAATTCAAAAAAAAAAATGAATCAATGAAATGAATAAGTTATTTGCTCACTTTTCTGAAGGTATTGAGTAATTTTGGACTGATGATGAAAGATGAATGACTAACTTTTTATTCAAGATTTTTAGCAGCTGAAAAACCTCATTGTTCAAATCACCCTAACTTTCTCATACAAAATCAGATTTTGATGATTTAAGTATCGTTGGAAAGGTCTCAACAAGATCTATACAATGAGAAATTCATCATTAGAGTTTGAAATGGAAAATAATGAAATAAATTGCTGAAAAGAAGCTACATTCAACTTGAGGCACTAATTCCAAAACATGTATAAATTCTTTTGATTTTTCCTTTGAGAACTTGTTTCATTAATACAAATTCTTAGTTTTGTTTGTAAATATCATAACTAGAGAGATTGATCACCTCTCTCCCTTTGATAATCTTACATTCCATTGCAGAAGAAGTATTAGTTTTTTGCAGGTTCCAGGAGGAAGGACAAATGACTACAAGAGAATGGTGTCTCTCTAAGAGACCAATTTGTTTCATAAGAAGATGATCAGCAACAAAGAGGAGGAAATATGCTGATGCAAAATCAGATCCAAACACTTGAAAAACTTTCAGATACTATTGTCTCCATCACATCCATACCTCATAATAAACCATTCACCTCATTTCACTTCATGTTTTCCATTTACATTCACATCCACTTTCCATTTCTTTTTGTCCATTCATACCCATAAATAAAAGCAAAAGGCTCATTCACATGCTTATTGCCCATTTCCATTTTCATCTTCCATTTCCATCTTCCATTTCTTGTCATTTTCATTCCGCAAATAAGCCCTGCTTCAATGCAAACTATTGAGTCTATAGTCCTTTGAGTCTAAGTTCTTTGTAAAACACCTTGAGGTTTGCATGTCTTAATGGCAAGTTCTCATGCTGACAAACAATGGGAATACATTAATGTCTCTTGTTCGTCAGATCTTCTAGGTGACTCGACATCAGCAAAATCATTCGTACCTAGCAAGATGTGTTTGGGCATCTTGACTCTCATTGTCATCAATGGTGAGAGTTCTCGTGTTGACTAGTGGCATCCATTAATGGCTACTAATTCAACAATTTCCTACTATGTTCGACATCAGAACATCTTTTCACATAGTAGGAATTGTGCCAATGAGTTTTGAAGACATGAAGACTATTATTTTCAGCATTTTGGAGCAGATTCGGCAAGTTTTAGTAGAAGCAATAAAAAGTCATCTCATCTCTTTATCCATGACTCCTATTGTTCAGCCACTTGAAGAAGAATATGATCAGAATTTTGCAGCCACCACACATACACAACTCATCCACATTTAAGGTAAGTGAAGGTATGTTGTTTTCTAATTTTTAGCCATGTAATTCATTAGAATGCTAAAATTGTAACTTTGGAAAATTCCTCACTCCCTTTTCCACATTGTCATATCTTTAGTTGGGGGGGGAAGGGACATCATTTCATATCCACATGTCATACACTATCACACATTTTCATTTCATTTCCACCCACATATACTTCCCAACCAACTATTGTTGCAACATGATCAAAAAGATTATATGCCTTGCAAATGATCAATTCATTGATGAAGTAATTGATTCTAAATGTTTTCATGAACTTTGATGCAACAAAGAAAATAAAGCATTGTTACACAAGAACCAATGCTTAAAAAAAAAAAAAAAATGGTTGTCACACAAGAACCAACCATTGAAAAATAAAAAATAAAAAATTTGTTGCAATCAAATGTATTATACTTTGCCAAAAAGGAAAATATCAAGAAGCAAAGTTTGGAATGAATCTATATGAGTCAAAACTCATAAAAGATCAACTCATGGACAAATGAATCATTGCAATAGTTGCATGAGGACATGCAACAACTTCAATTGGGGGGTATGTTGAGTCTCAAAAGTGTTCTCCATATTCATACATATTTCCATTATGTCATAACCATTTAGCTCTTATTTCATAACCATTTGACCTAAAACCCTACATCAAGTAACCATTTTCATAAATATATTGGTTAGGATCCTTGTTTTCCAAAGTTATTTATTTTATGTATTTTAAGTGAATTTATGATTAGAAACTAGAAAATTAACATAGTTTCATATATCTATATATGTGTTGTGAGTTTTGTGACATGTGTAGGTCAAAAAAGAACTAGAGGCCATATCTAGCTCTAAAAGACCCAAATTCAGATTGGTTGAAGATTAACAGGATCAAGAGGATATGTGTCTCACTTCCTTGTTGTATTTGAAACTTCTAGAGGATATGTGTCTCACTTCCTTGTTGTATTGAAACTCTAAGAGGATATGTGTCTCATTCCTCAAGTTGTGCTAAAACTCTAGAAAGACATGTGTCTTATCATTTCCTATTTTGATTGTAACTCTAGAGATGGAGGGAGAGATTCATGGACTCCCATTAATGAGATGTCTCCTCATATTTTGTATAAATAGGAGAATCTTTCTCCTATCATAGGTAATGAGAAAGTAATGAGAAAGTAATGATGAAGTAGATTTGTAACAAAGTTCAAGATGGAATGGGATGTAGATTTATGAGTTTTTGAATAAAGAAGCTTAGTTCTTTGATGCTATTGTGATCTTATCTTTAAGGAGCTGAAGGACTTCACCAAATTGGTAGCAGAGGGCCCCTGCTATCCAATGAGGCTTTTACATGTTTTCTAGATAAGTTGCTTTCAATTCTGTTTTGTCATATTTCTTTACTTAGATTGCTTTTTGAAATCATAGCTTTTAGCATAATTTTTCATGGCAGCCCGGACATTTGCATATCTTTTGACTAATGACATGGAATCAATATTGTTCTGCTGTTAATTTATTTTTTCTTAGTTTTTGTTTAATTCCGGTATTGCTTTGTTTATTTCAGTCTTGCACATTTGCTTCAATAGTTATATTTAGATATATTAAATTGCTCATGTCATTTTCAGTTACCTCCGAAAGCCACAGCTGGACTGATGGTGAGGGATTGTATTATGAAATGTGTAGTTTGATATTAGTTTCCTTTCTGCAAATTTAGATATATTAAACTGCTCATAACATCTTCAGTTGCCTCCGAAAGCCACAGCTGGACTGATGGTGAAGGATTGTATTATGAAATGTGTAGTTTGATATTAGTTTCCTTTCTGCAAGTTAGATATATTAAATTGCTCATAACATCTTCAGTTGCCTCCGAAAGCCACAGCTGGACTGATGGTGAGGGATTGAATTATGGATGTGTAGTTTGATAGTAGTTTCCTTTCTGCAAGTTAGAAATATTAAATTGTGCATGACATCTTCAGTTACCTCCGAAAGCCACAGCTGGACTGATGGTGAGGGATTGAATTATGAATGTGTGGTTTGATATTAGTTTACTTTCCGCAAGTTAGATATCAGTTACTCAAGTTGTTTATGGTTACTTCCGAAAATCATAGCTGGACTAATGATGAGGGATCAGAAGACAAGTTGATGTAATTTGATTTAGATTTACTTTATCGCAACTTTTGGATTTCTTTCAGCATAGTTTCTTTTGTGTTTAGACAGCAGCAAGAATAGTTTGGTTTCATGCTCACTAGTTCACTGTTTTGATTTATTAGATTAGCAGCACCTTTTTCATTTCAGTAGCACATTTTCATTTCTTTTCAAGTTTTGTCATTGTATGTTTCAAATTCCTTTTTCAGTTTCAAGTTGGTAAATCATTATAAAGGACATCATTGCCTTGAATATCCATAACCATACTTGTCTTTTAGAATTTCATAAAATCCAAAAACGACAAAAAGTAAGAGATAGGTTATCTTGCACATATAGTGCGCCACACTTCGTCAGCTTACGAATCCCTGGTTGATAATTTATGTTAGCAATTTAGGACACACTAAATTGACCAAACAATGCACTATCAACAGCACTGCCTGCATCTGAAGTACCAAGATAGTATGTTCAAGACCATTTCTTAGAAAACATGGTGATATCATCCAAGTATATCACTACAAATTTTACTTGCTCTCCCACGAAAGCGATGTCCATTGCCTGCTGGAAAGTGGCTCCCACATTTATTAGGCCAAAAGGCATTCGGGCATACATGAATGTACCTCATGGTGTAGTGAATGCCATTTTATTTTGATCATCGGGGAGGACCGCCACCTGATTATACCTGAAGAATCCATCCATCATTGACATATGAGAGGATCCCACCACCTTCTGTAATATGTGGTCGATCTTGGGGAGAGGGTAGTTGTCCTTGAGATATGCCCTGTTCAAATTTCGGAAATCTACACATAGCCTTATTTCCCCATTCTTCTTTCTGACAGGGACCAGGTTTGCCACCCACTCAGAGTATCTCAAGGGAACTATGATCTTGGCCTTCAACAACTTTTTTATTTCTTTTTAGATGGAGGGAAGTAGCAGTGGATTAATTTGTCTTAGTTTTTTCTTATAGGGCTTAGTATCCCCTTTGAGCGGGATCTTATGTTGTATTATTTCCACATCAAAAATTTTCAAGTCTTGGTATGACCAAGAAAAAACATTTCTGTAAGATTGAAACAACTAAAAGTATTGATCTATATACTCCTCTGGGACTTCTTTAGATAGTTTTACAATTTTTGGGTTTCCCTCTGTCCAAATATTTATATCATCCACCTGTTCTTCTTGAGTCAATTTATTTGGACTAACAGGGACGTCATTCTCGTCAAATAATCTTTCCAAGGGCACAACACCTCTGGGTATAACATTCCCCTTCAATTGCAGTACCCAGTGTCCTGCCACTGTCTATTCCCACTTATTCTGAGGCTGCTCTTCAACTTCCTCCTCTACAACATCGAAAACCAAGTTAGAGAATTCTCCAACAGTCTCCATAAAGTGCTTCACTTGCTCCTCATCTTCAAACACCTGCCAGTGTTTGATGTTATCTGGGATATAGGGAAGATAATGCACTTCAACTTCATATCTCAGGAGCAGGTTTTGAGGTGGACGAAAATTACTTGCTGCAACAGCAAGGGAGTCAACGATCCTATTCTGATCTCTCGGCATGAATTGTATGTTGAAATATAGGAAGAAATTATCCACTAGATCTTATACTTTGTTCCTGTAAGCTCTTAGCCATGGGTGCTTAGCTTGGCACTGATTCTTGATTTTCCTCACCACTAGCTCCGAATCTTCGAAAACTCTGATGCTCTTAATATTCATGTTTTTACCAGTTTTTAGCCCCAAGAGCAGTGCTTCATATTCTGCCACATTATTCGTGGCTTCATATTCCAACCTGAAATAAAATGGGACCAACTGTCCCATAGGTGAGATTAGAAGGACTCTAGCTTCGTTTCCTTCCCTCAAATTTTCCCCATCAAAGTGCAGAGTCCATATGCCTTTCTATTCATTGCTTGTAGATTGTTCCAACCTCAAAGCTGGAATGCTGGTGCTTGTAAAAAATCCTCCTCTTCCTCCAGCATCAGACAGGAAAACTCTCCTTTTTTGTACACTGGTGAATTTACTGAGCCATCAGCTCTGGTCACCATCTTCACAAATCTGGATTCCTGATATAACCTCCTTTCTTGTCCGCCGAATACTAGGATGGTAGCATAAGTGAGGTCAAGCTTAATTGACCCACCTATCTTAGTCCCCCATGACCTGGACAACAAAATCCCAAATCGGGCTAGAATATCAGCAACCACGATGTCCATGACTACACTCTTGGTAGGGATCTGAGCCAAGTTCACCACCAAGTCCTTAATCATCCCCAAACATTTTACTCTTTTTGAATCAAAGGAATAAAGATATTTGTATGGGCGAGTGATCTGCAACCGTAGTTGCTCCATGAGTGACAAAGGTAATAGGTTGTGTGAAGCCCCTGATTCCAACATACAAATTTGCAGCAGCAAATCATGAATGACCAAGGATACATAAAATGGTGGGGTCAGAGTCCAACTCTTCTACATGTGGGCCAAAGACTACCATAGGTATTTCTTCTTGAAGGTTAAGACTATCTAGGGAAGGAGCTACTCCATGAGGGAGCATAAACTGAGACACCTGAGCCTTATAAGAAGGCTGCTTCAAAAGATCAACTAAAGGGAGGAGAATTTTTACTTTCTCTAATTATTTTTTGAGATTGAAAACAACAGGATATTTTTCTGGGATGAGTTATTTGGGCTCTTTAGGAAGGACTGGGGGCTTCATTCCGGCTGAAGTTTCTCTAGTATTTGCAGGGGGTTCAAGCACTGACTTAGATGAGGAAGAAGTGGTAGATTTTTGATGCAAGGGCTCTTCAACAGGCTTCTTACCTTGGTATCAGCTTTCTGAGGGGCTGGCTCTTTTGGATGTGACTCTTCATCTTGGTCTTGAGTACGAGTCCTCTTTCTAGAAGATCGAAGATCATACTTTTTGTGAAACTGAGCTTGCATGAAATCTAAAAACTATCTGCAATAATCATCAATGTCAGAATCTTCAATGGAGTTCACCTTCTCTTCTTCTTCCTCCCTTAGAGTAAGCTCTATCTCTTCCCCTTATGAATAAGCAAGATACTGATCATCTTGTCCATCAGGAACATCTTCCGTAGGACCTTCCATTTGCCCTTACAAATAGAGAGGGGGTTGTATATGATCTTTCTATTCTTTCTTGTCTCTTTGTAGTATTTGCAGGGGCGGCTTTTGATACTGTGGGTTATATCCCCTGTTAGGAGTGGCCTAAGCCGGCCGAGAAGAGGCATTCTTAGCTTCTAGCTCTAGTTTCACCAATTTATTTGAAATATTCTTTATCATCTTATTCCTTTCCTCAATCTTATAATCTGATACTTCCCTTTCTTGATTTGAAGAAGAAGCTTCTTATTTACCCCTTCGCCTGAAATCATGGTCCAGTCTGCCTTTTGAATTCCCTGTAGAAGCGAAGTTGGCTTCTACCTCCAATGCATCCATCTGGGCTTAGTCCAGTGATGCTGGTTTTCTTTCTCTTAAGGTGAAACCAAACTCAGATTCAAATGCTCCTACAAAAACTACCTTTGCTGCTATCTGAGGAGGTTTCATATTAGCTGGTAGGTTATTGTATAGCTTGTTGAATCTATTGATAAATTCAGACACATCCTCATTATGTCTCTTCTTTAGAGCATTGAACTTTGTAAGACAATGGACATGGTCTCTCTTCTCTCCCCACTTACGAGCGAAAGCATTTTCCATCTCCTTCCAAGTGGTTATGGTGTGATCACCAAGAGTTTTGAACCACTTTCGACCTTCCCCATCTAGATATTGGACGAATAGCCTCAAGAATACATCCAGGTGTTCCACATTGAAATTCTCAGCAAAAGCACAGAAATATTCAATATGCTTTTGGGCGGCGCTACTGTCTTCCTCGGTAAATCGGGGTAAGAGCTTCATATAGTCTTGAGGCATATCACTTAGAATTTGGGGTAATGCCAGAGGGGCGTATTTGTTTAACAGGAAGCCAGGAACCACCATGGGGGGTGGTGGATTTAGGGGAGGGTTTTGATGAGCGATAATAGGTATGTGCTGAGTGGTGGCTTGTAAATTTATTTGGGCAAGCAATATTTGAGGGATGGTAACTTGTTTGATCTCTTCATCTTCAGGAGTGGGATGTAAGGGGATCTCAGAAGTATTTACTGACTCTGCTTCATCTTTTATCTCAGGATGCTCTAGAATAGGGTTATCTGGTGGGTAATCAAGTACTCGGGTGGTGGAACCAGGGCCTTGGACTTGAGTTTGCTGAGAGGAGGACGGGGAGTCTTCTAGTGAGAATCTGGGTATATCAATCTGAGCTGGCTGCTTCTCTTTCCAGATTCTTTTGAATAATATTTTTTCGGGGTCAGACATAGAGGGTGTTCTCAATTGGGATGTATCTGACCTTATATGCAGCTTGTGATAAGTCAGGATTCCGAAGGATTCTATAACTTAAAGAACAGTGGAGTCGCCAAGGTGAGGGATCTACAACTCTTAACCCTTATTCCTCACATGATTTTGAAGGGTGAATTTGATTTTTCGTATCCTAGGGAAAAGTTCTTCAACTTTTTTCCTTGAAAATGATGCCAAAAATATGTTGTAACTCCTAGAGAAAACCTTGAGTTGTTAAAGACCAGTGCCTAGGACATCTTAAGACAAGAGGATTCAAAGATAATTTTGCAAGCAGATAGGAAGGAACCTCTTGTTATGAAACGATGATTAAAAGTTTTGGATATGGGTCCATGACATTAGAGATAGAATATTTAACAAGAATGACATCCATTTGTGCAGCATAAGGGTCTATAAGCATAAATCAGAAGCAGACATGAAAATGAATTGCTGTGAGATGGGTCGAACATGAGACCAGCGAGCAGTGACCAAGATAAATGGATATGAGAAACAATGAAAGAACATGAAGAAAATATCAGAGCAAGCTAGGATTATATGACATAAGAATCCACCCTCCACTAACACAAGAAGAATAATGGCATGTGAATAGAACTTGAAATAGAAATCACGCCTTGAGCCATATTTAAAATGTTACAGACAAGAAGATATGAGTATCATTCACGATAAATTCACATCTAACCAATTCGAACATTCACATTTCGAAAGCTACAATAACAGGAGAATGATGACAACACGATGCACATTTATATTTAAACACTACTGAGAAAATACATATTGTTACTCATCTCATTTGGAATCCACAACAATAATAGAATAGCTTCATTTCTTCTCCCCGAAGGGGTCTTCTGACATACACTATGAGAAGATCTCAAAACATTACAAAAGAGACAGTTCACAATTAACAACTTCTTCTCTGGAAATCTGGAACCTTTTCCTCTTCTCTCATGTCATCTTTTATAGCTACATAGGTGAGCTTCAAGAGAAGATATTTTCAAAACAAAATATTCTCTAAGGCTATTTTTTTTTCGTGGTCTCCATCAACGAAAGAAAACCAAGAAACTGATGATGAGGAAAAATGACCTCTCATCATATACAACCTGGCCTAACAAAGGCCCTACCTAAAACATAATAGTAAATGAAAAAATAAAGAGTGCATAGGGTGAAATCAAGATTTCATTGAGTAATTCATAAAAATAAAAGTAAATAGGCCACGTGGGCCAAATAATGAGTGTCATTAGTGATGGCGCTGAGGGGTGCTTGATGGCTGGTTATGTGGCTGAGATGATGAAGAAGATGACCCTGCTTTGCGACCAGAGGGAGGTAGAGATTGAGGAGTAGATGACGATACCAAAGTGTTGGTGTATTCACTACATTTCTGCCACGTTGTCTTGCCTGGAGCTGGCAACAAACATCTTAACCAATGCTTGCATATTTGTGAGTTCAATATAGTCTACTCAAATGGCTAAAAATTATCTAACCTAGCAGAGGAGGAAGAATTCCTTGCTTAGAGCGGCTATGATGGTATCTGCCTTTAAGCAGGAATTTTTTTCCAGAGGCAAGTTGGCATTGTTCATGAAATCTGACACTTTCTGTTCATAATCCATTATCTTGGAGAATGCGGAGGTGCCAGCATGATGGGAGGCCTGCCTCCACTAACTTATTCCACCCATGGTCGAACTTCTCGACTCCGATTGAAAGAAATTTCAAACAACCTAATGCATTTGTGCGAGCAGTCTCCCTCCCAATTGCTCTTCTGATTTCCATTACCCTTCAGGATCGATCAACTATTCCTTTTTCTTGAAATTCTTCTGGACCTAGTTCATTTAGATGTTGAATATACTTGTTAGCCATTGTGGCCTTTGATTCTCCCTTCGCTTGCCCTTCCTGCAATTATTCTTCAAATAAGAGAACTGCGAGTTTCTTATCATCCACCAGGGTGAGATATTTCCAATGTTGTCTGATCTCTGCCATTATATCGGTCCAGATTAGGCATCTGGCTTCCAAGAATGTCACGTTTCCCTTCATCCGAGTGGTCAAGTATTTGATGGTCTTGTCTTGTACATGTTTTTCTCTTTGAAATTTTTCAACCTCAATCTGCAAGGCCGATACCACTTTCTGATTCATAGCCAGCGTAACTTCCATCTCCTTTACTCTTTGTCGAGTCGTACGTGCTTCTCCTTCCGAAAATTTTAAGTCTAACAGGGCCTTAGTCAGTTGTTCTGGGGTGGTTCCGGTCTCATTGGATGTCGGGGCTACGCATACATGCTGGTCCCATTTTTCCTGTAAGTTAGACAATCCCTGTTTAAGACTTGCAATCTCTATAGTATTCTGATAATTTTCCTCTTGCTCCTTGGCTAGTGAATTGGTAAGAGCCAATTTTTCCTTTTCCACCTGGATCAATTCGTCCATTTACACATGTTCATCTCTAGGTATATTTAATTTCCTCTTCAGCTCAGATTTCTTCATTTCCAGATCAGTGATGAGCTTCTACCGAACTACATCCTTGTCGGCCCCTTTATCCTTTACTGCTTTCCTCAGGGTTTCTAGCTTATTTTTTATCGCTCGGGCGCTAGCTCTCTCCCTCTTCTGATTTTCTAATAATTAGGAATGCTTCTCCTCGATATTCCTCCAAGCGAGTGTGAGTTTCACCACCACATCTCGCAACATGTCCTCGACACACTTGTGCAGACCAAGCTTATCCGTTAGCGGGATATTTTCCAAGTTCAAGGCGATCTTCAGGGCTCGGTAATGGCTCCCATCAGCTGAGGGCTACAACACAACTTACGAAATGGAAAATATAAGATGTTCCTTGTCCATTTCTAGCTCAGTAGTAAGTCGGGTATGATATTTATCAATAAACCCGACCAATTCAGCCCTTAGCCTCTCTCGGGTGGTTTTTTTTCTGGTGTGAATTTCCTCCCTTACCTCCACTCTGTCAATTGAGACTACCTGTGATAGCCTAGAAGGGTCTGATGAAGAGGCACCATTGAAAGTAACCATGCAACCTACCTTTTTTTTGTCAGGAAACCCATATCGGGAAAACTTTTCCTGTGGTGGCTCCTCCTATACCATCTCTGGTCCTTCTGTCCTATGTTTCTTATAGGGATAAGACCCCTCATCTATGTTTGTGCCCTCTTCATTTCCTAAGGCACCTAAATCTTTTTCTTGTCCCTTCTTTTCTGTCTCTGCAGATGCATTTTCGCCCCTCCCTTCTGCAGCTGAAGACTTGGCCTCCCTCTGTGTTTCCCAAGGCCATGTATCAAGGTTAGCTCTCCACTCAATGAAGGGCCTAGTCTCATGTACATAAGTAGTCGACTTTATTTTCCTTTTCCTATTGGAAAGGACTCCCTTTGGCTCATAAGGCCAAACTTTTCCTTGTAGTAGGTCCATCCCTTGAAGCAACGTTTCTACTATGGAGAGGACATGCCTCGAATTTATGGTGAAGGGGCCAAAAAAATTTGGGAGTTTGAGGATACATCCTTTCTTCGCAGGCACAAAGTGGATCTGGTCAGCTTTCAGGGTTTGACGGATGAACTCAAGGGAAAATATTCGCATTGCTGGAAACACCGGAAAATGGTAGGGAGGTACTTTCGCGCCATCGACCCTAATTTTGGTGTAATCATCATACAGATACCAGTCCCCTGTGCTATCTTCCTCATCGAATTGCAGCCAGTCCTTATACTCAGGAAATATTATGGGTGGAGGATTGTCATATATTATGGCATAGGCTATGGACATGAATTCATTTAAGAACCTTGTATACCCCCTTCCCCCAAGCTGTTGACGAACAAAAATGTTCCATTCAAAGACAGTTCTTGGCTGGGAATTTGTCCTGGAGAGTTTCTCCAGGCCTAGGATTTCAAACCTATCAGCGTGTTCAAATAATAACAGGTAGAACACTAAAGAACAAAACCTGAAAGACCTAGTAGAGGGAAATTCTTGAAACTGGGTTTTTTAGCCGAAGCTAGGAAAACATGGATATTTTGAAGTGTACCCTTTTGCATCATGAGCCATAGGAGAGCTATACATTCTTTTGAAACACGCTTGACTTCTCTAAGACCTAAAAATATAGAAATAAGGGTTAAGACCTGCTACACATTGTCTCTAAAAGTGGACAAAGGAACAATGTCCGAAGGCGGAAGAGCTTTTAGGTGAGAATCTGAGAGGAAGCTGAGAAAGTTTCTTTGTTGCTCCCAGGGTAACTTTGAGAACTGAAAAGAAAGGGACAACTCAGAGAACTCAACATAATTTTGACTGTGAGGAAAACATAGGGATTTATTTATGAGTTCGGGCTATATGTGAAAAATATTATTACTTTGAGCCGACAGAAACACGTCCCTGTGCTCGTCATAAGCTTCGCACAGCCAACTGATGAATTCAGAAACTAGGTAGGTGGTTGGGGAGATTTGGTAGTACAGGCCCGACTCAACAACTCTGAACCTATCTTGACCCTTTAAATGACATTCGAATAGCTCAGGTCTGACGCGAGATACGCTGAAAGGGTAAACTAGGTCATGAATTTGTGCATGGGCGTCGATAAGGGGTTTAGGCCCAGGGACAACCCTGACCTCACGGGCTTGTGGGGTTTCGGGTTTAGACTTACGGGATTTCGTTTTCCCCATGACCATTTGAAAAGAAAAACATAAGGAAAATAGTGAGGCGGAGGAATGACTAAATACCTGGGAACAGTGTGGAAGCCCGAGGCGAAAATGACGCGGGGATTGAAAATGACCTGGTACTGGAGTTCAACCTTTGCTGCATGACAGATTCGTGAAAAGTAAATATTTTACCAAGTCTAGGAGTAAAATGAGATTAAATCAGACCGAGATTTGTGGAATACGAGGCAAGGATGACAACTCTAGGGAAAACGTCATAAGGACGTCGACAGTGGGACCCGTGGTGACAGGTTATTGGCTATGAGGAGCCGAGTAGGTGAAAGCCACGCGCCGGGTTAAGGCATGTACTAGTCTTGTACCGCCTTCCTAAAAAATTACCTTAACTTTACTTACACAGCACCAGATGTCCCCCTTGATGGGCCCACTTAAGTTTCTAGCGGAGGTTTAGGAGGGACTCCTGTTATACTCTACCACCCCGCAGAGTGTTTGTGATTGGTCCACCACCGGATGACGTCACCTCCTCTGGGTGTAAGCCTTCCCATCCTTCCACCTTTCTTTGGTACCCCTGGGATACCCTGCTCACACTCCTTTCTCTGGTGCCTCTGCCACGCAGCTTCCTCATTGGACTGTGTTACATATCAGGTTTCCCATCCGTACCTTCGCCTTAGGGAAATTTATTGTCAAAGCATCTTTCAACTTCTTTACCCCGCCATCCTTGTGGATTTCTTCTTCTTTATTTGGGTTTCTCCTTTCTCCTTGGTGCAAGGGCTGGTTAGACAACAAAGGACAACATCAAACCACTTTGGAGTCTAGGACCTAGCATTCCTAGGCTCAGAGAGGGCTCTTTCTATCTCTGATTTGAATTTATCATTAATATCACGAATGTTGATGTTAGGCTAGTTACAATGATAGTAGTATTGGTTGTTTTTTATTGATTTTGTTGGTTGGGCTATGGAGTCAAAGGATGGATTGGCACATCAATGTTTAAGAGCATCACAGGGAAATCTAACTGTGCTAAATGGATCTTTAGAGCTGTATGAATTATGAGGTGAAATAAATAGTAAGGTTCAACAGTGACTAAAGAGAAGTTAAGAATTCTTTAATCAAACTTCAACATAAGACATTAAGATTGTAAATGCATACATAATTAAGGTGCTCTGATAACAAATCTTAATCTAAAATTTCTGATTTACAATTAGATGAACAGATGCACAACAGGGAAAACAATGGAAACATTTAAAACAGAGAAGTAGCACATCACCATTTTAACACAGCTCAAGAATCCTATAAACGATCTTTGATTATTGATGTCCAGCTCCAAAATTACAGTGCTCTAATATATTAGTTCTTACAATGCAAGGGCTAACAATATCCAACCCTTCATAATGAAAATTCAATCAATATTTAACTAAAACTTGAGTTGGTTGACCTAATCTAATTTGGAAAACTTCATTAATTACAAACAAATTGACTTTAGAAAAGTGTGGCCATGCAAGGCCTGAGCAAAAATCTCTGACAAAACACTGTCTGTAGAATTAATTTTGGGCAGCTCTTCATCGATATAAGAACTTCTATGGCTCTTCATAAGATCAAAAATTAGGCTTGAAGGTGGCTGTGATGATCATGAAGAGGCAACGAATGGTGGCTCTGACATCTGGCTCTGCTTTTTAGAAAACTGGTGTTTGGTAATTAAATCTAGTGTAGTGTTAGCCACCTTTCATTTATTAGTGACTGTGCTGATGTTTTTTTACTACCATTTTCATTTCTACTGATACTCCATAACAATTCTGCATGAACGCCCTTTGCCCGACTCGACCTCCTTTGCTTGCACTCCTTGTTGGGGATTATTCTACCACAAGTCCTTCATGCTATGTTTTGGCCTATTTCTTCATAAAACATCGTACAAACTGCATATTCCCGGACTTGAAATCCTTTAGATTTAAGCTTGGAACTGCATCACATACATGCCAATATTTCACCTTGCATCTCATTGTTTTTAACTTTACCTTAGCACTTATCTTTTAAAACTTGCGATGTGCACTATGCGATCGAGTCCCACCACATCACATATTGCACTTCAATGATTATAACTCAAACCTTTCACACTTGAATTTTAGAACCTGCGATGTGCGCTATGCGATGGTTATATAGCAAGTTAAAACATTTAACTTGCGGGTGCTTAAAAGGAAATTTTAAAAATGTGCGAAGTGTGAAATGTGACGCGCTAAACGCTGGAAAGTGCGAAAAGGATAAAGGTAAGGAAAATGCGGAATACAAAGGTTTGCATGCACATTTGGGTACTGTATAAAGGTTGGATGGGTCCCACCAAATCGCATCGGTGGATTTTTATGTTTCGGCAATGAGTTAAGAAAAAATGTTACAACTTGCGGGGTGCGAAGTGTGGGAAAGACGTAATGTTTATGGTATAATGTTGTATAACACGACTATTCGATGGGTAGGCGGAGCTATAGAATTAAGACTTCGAACTTTGATATATGTGGGTTTATAAAGTGATAAGTCCGAAAGGTTATGTATGTGGGTCTATGGGTCAAAATGGGGTTTCAGAGTGTTGGAGTTCATAATTTGGAAAAATGAAGGGTAAGAAGAGGGTAGATGGAATGAATGAAGGCAGTATGGAGTTTGCTCACCATCGCACTTAACCAACAATATTTTCATCTTTCAACTGAACTGGTGGTAGATAGATTCATTTGATGCTTTTGATATTCAGGATCTCCCATTCTTTTTCTGAAAATAAATGATATCCAATGGAATATTATTTTCAGTATGAAAATTCTAAGAAATAATCAATCACCTCATCATACTGTGAAATACAGGAGTCTAACAATATCTATAATATATTTATATTAATATAATATTATATTATTATAATATATATATATATATATATATATATATATACATAGGCTCTAACATCATATAACTTTGACATGGTTGCTACATATATTAGTTGTGATTTTATACTTTTGCGAGGATATGTGTTGAGGTAGACCTTAGTAAAGGACTACTTGACCGCAACATTTTGACACACAACAACTAGTGTTGGACCCAGTTCTTAGATTATGAGAGCACGACATTTCGATGTCCTCTATGTCTACAAATTGGACATTTACAAACCACGTGTCCTTTGGCAAAGAAAGATCCAGGAAGAAGAAGAAACCAGTTAAAAATCCTAAGGGATGGAAATTCATGACAAAAAAACCTGAAGATGAAGAGGAAGAGGAGGACTTGGGATCAGCCACAACTGAGGAAAATTAAAATCTACATACATCCCCAATGAATGAATATTTAAACCAAGAAGGAAAATTTGTATCAATTTTTCAAAATCCAAGCGAGGAAGGATACACAGAACAAGAAAGGTCGAAGGAGAAGGATATATGAGGCTTTAAACGTCCTTATACACCTAAGAGCTCTGACTCTGATAAGGAACATCTGAGGAAGATAGAAGAGAATGCAATAAATATTGTCACAACCACTTCTAATCAAGGAGGTTGGCAAAAAATAGAAAAGAAAAAAGGGAGAAAAGGGTGACTAAGTCATGTTGCTTAGGCCCTTGTTTATTTTTTTTTTGGGCGCCAACTTCTTGAGTGGTGCCAGGAATGCACAATGTGCATCTACACATGTAAATTTTTATAAATTAATAAGAAATTATTATTTTTCCATGGAAAATAAATAGTTAAATAATAAAATAAAATTATATATATATATATATATATATATATATATATATATATATATATATATATATATATATATATATATATATATATATATATATATATATATATATATATATATATATGTTGTGATTGTTTTGAAAGGTTCTAGGCTTATTTTGAGGTTAATTTTTCAACAAAATCGTCACTAAAATTTTCGTGACAAAAAATGTCGCATAACATTCCTTAAGGATATGTGCAGGGATCAACATCGAGGGCCTATAGTGAGGATAAAAAATTTTATTGCCCTTGTAGTTATTGCAAGGGCTCTGAGCCAAGGATAATTCTAATAAAAACAACTAAAAATAATTGTAGAGACTATGGGCATAGTGAAGGCAGGCATCAATATCATCCATTTGTAAGCAATTTATTAAATGTCTTTTTTATTATAGATTATTTTTGTAAATGTTTATATGTATATTGTATTTTAGATTGTATGTATTTGTATTGTTAGATCTAAGTCTTTTTTGATCCATAATGTAGATAAATGTCTTTCAGATTAATCACACCATTAGGATTTGGTCGACGTTTCAAACCAACTAATGTGGTTCATCCTTAGGACTAGGTGAAGAAATAACCCGAACTCTGTGAATAAATAGTAAGGATGCAACATTGCTTGGTAATAATTGTTAAAACTAGCCTTTATTTGACTAGTTAGTCAATAAGTTATAATATTAAAAAAAAATTAAGATTTCAAGAAAAAATATTAAATAATAATGTTTATTATTTAATAGTTTTTCTTGAAATATTAAAAACTTTTTAATATTATAACTTATTGACTAACTAGTTAAATAACATCTAGTTTCTAATGGCTAGTTTTAACATCTATTACCGAGCAATGACACATCCTTACTATTTATTCACAGAGTTTGGGTTCTTTCTTCACCTTTTCCTGAGGATGAACCACATTAGTTGGTTCAAAACATCGACCAAATCCTAATGATGTGATTAATCCGAAAGACATTTATCTATATTTGTATTGTAAATTGTATTATCTTTCTATTGTAAATGTATTTTATAATATTCTTTTGGGAGGTGTTTGAACTATGTTGTCAACTTGATGTGGACTAGAAATATTATTTGATTATTTTTGTTAGGTTTGATTAAGGGGTTAGGTCGAGTTAGGGATTAAGTACTTGACGTTCTTAGGGATAAGAAGTTATAAATGTTTAAGGATTTCAGGGTTAGGGGTTAAGGGCTTAGGGATTAGGGATTTAAGGGCTTATGGGAATGGGTTTAAGTTGTTAAGGGGTTAATGTATGTTTAGGGGATTAATTTGAACCTACAATATTTAGAGTTCAATCATGAGCATTATTAATAAGTTTTAAAGTATATTATGAAAAATATGACATTATAATGATGAATGCAAAATAATATCAATATGTTTTTTTATGATGGTCATGACTATATATCTCAAAAAGTGTCTCACTTCCTACATGCCAAGAAAATTAGCATATTTCTTAGGTTTTTTCAAAATATTCTTAAATATCTTGATGAATTGCACAAGCATGATCATCGATTTGTTGTCTCTGTTTCTTGGTCTCACCTAATCGGTTGTCTTTCTCTTTGTCTTTGTTGTATTTGTTTTCCTTATATATTATATTCATAAATTGTTGTTATATCGATGTTTCAATATTTACTATATATACTAATATTACTTTATTGATTGTATTTGTATATTATTGGCTCCTTAGGGCATTGATTGACGAGGAAGAGGTGGTTGTAGTACAATGCTTGTTCAAGAACATGGAGCGATTAACATTGAGGATCAAGCTAATGATCCTATGAAGAATATAATGATGTTGATAACATAGTTGAAGAAGATGGGACAAATAGATTGATCCACGAGACATTTAATAATTTTGGAATCGATGATGATGAAAACTAGTATGATGACCATGATTTTGATTTACCTATACTTGAGATGGAAACTAAACCTCTTTATGAAGGCTAAAAAACATTTGTTCTCTTTGTTGTATTGTTGTTGGTCAACTTAAAGGCGTCACTAGCACATTTTCCCCAAATTTCAACGGCAAAAATGTCGCTCTTGCGACACATAGGCGTCGCAAGAGAGACGTTTTGAGGTTTGGAAAACCATGTTTTCTAATAACGTCAGACTTCCGACACTTGACATAACTGTCAATATAGCGACGGTATTTCCAAATTTTTTTGGCGTTGTCGCAATTCTGACGTTACACAATGCGTTGCTCTTTCAACGCTTCTAAACGTCGCTATACCGACACCAATCATCCGATAGAATCAAACATCGAACTAACAACATTATTTTATTTTATTTTATTTTATTTTATTTTATTTTATTTTATTTTATTTTTAAATATAACTTCGTTATACTGATGGAACTAAACGTTGCTATACCGACGCCAATCAACCGACAGAATCAAACGTCGGACTACCAATGGAATTTTTTTTTTTTTTTTTAAATATACCATCGTTTTACCGATGGAAACAAACGTCGGCATACCGATATTTAAAAAAAAAAAAAACGATGTAATACCGACAGAATCAAACTTTGGACTACCGATGGAAATAATTTTGTTTTTAAAATTGAACATCGTTATACCGACGGAAAGAAAATATTAAAAAAAAAAAATTAACGTCGTATTATCATCCTATGGGATTAATTGTTTCGGCCCTCAAAAATATAGCTTAGGTTTCGGCCTCAGACATCCAGCCTATTTCGGCCCTATTCTAGCACTTGCGTGAGCCCTAAATTATCCTGTAAAAATATTTGGCACTCCAAACTGTGATCCAAGCCCTTGATTGTTTGCAATAAAGCTCACAGTTAATTCGGCCCTCCATCTCAGAAGCATTTTTTATTTCAGAGAGAAATTATGGAGGAATTTATTTGGGAACCTTGTTCAAACAAAGCATTGCATACATCTTCTCAGTCATCTTGGCAAACAAATTCAGTGCCATAGGGTTGTAAGGCACAACCATTTAAGGCACATATCATTATTACTAAGATTGTCCGTTGGGCTGATCCAAGGGCACAACCTGATACAAAGTACCAACCTTAGGGTCTAATTTGGAAGTTTCCGACAGAGCAACTAATGTTGAATCTGCATTGTGATTGAAGCCTGTCCTTGAGAATCTTGTCTACAAATTGAGGTAAATCATGTTGCAGAAGTAAGATTTGGTATACCTTATGCAATTTTGACATTTGACAATGGATCTGAAGGGTATGTCTACAGCCCTCCTATAGGACATATTTTTTGTATAGTGGTGGCCTAAATAGTGTCCTTGTAAAGTTCTGAAGCTTATGCATGTGCTAAAATTCTAAGAAAACTCCTATAATTTCCATCAACCTTTATGTGAAGAATACAATATTGAAATTGAAGGTTTGAAGATTGCTAAAGCACAAACTTATGATCCCACTAAATTCAGTGTATTTGAATCTCCATCACTATCAGTTATCACAGATAGAGAAGGGTTTACATCTTCATAAATAAGAAGGTACTAGTGTATGTGGAACAGAATGTTAAAGATATAAATGAAAATATATCAAGGGTTTAATTCTAAAGCTTATGCTTTTGCTACAATTCTGAGAAAAAATATAATTAACTAAATGTAAGCGAAATACTGATTCACCCCTTCCCAGTGTTTCCTTGTTCCCCTAAGATTGATTAGGAGCAGAATGAGCATCCTGCTAGAAATTACTAAAAAAATTCCAAGATCTGTGGAAAATATTACACTTGAAAGGTAGTTGATGGTAATACAATTCTTGGAGGAAGATCCTCTCATCAAGCTATAGAGGAATGGCCTCCATGAGACCTTTATCCAACTCGACTTCAACACAAATACAAGACACAAAAATTGGCATCCCTTGTGTTTTACCACTTCAAGTAACTACCCAAAGTCACCATCGATATCCTTTAGAATATCCTTGTCCCAAAAGATCAACAAAAAAGGGGATGCAAACCCATACCAAAACAAGGAGAATTCCTCCATTAGATTGAATTTTAGAGACCAAGGATTTAGATACAGTGCAATAGTGCCTAGAATCCTATAAAATAAGGACCTGAAAAAAAGATTAAATCCTAATCTTCTTTAGATATGAACAAGAAAGCAAAAAACACCTCTTTAAAGTGAAAAAATAGAGAGTTGTCCCTACATATTGGAGCCCAACAATATGAGATCCATATATCTACTGCAATCGGACTATGACGCAACCCATTGAATTTACATATCAATGCTCATCTTGTGAGGATGGACACTTTCCATCAAGTTTCTGAGGTCTAGATCAACAGATATGGGATCATTGCCTTCTTCATAAATTGGCTTGTTGGGGGCAGCTTCACAGGCATCAATAAGGCAGCTAACAAATTTTCAAGAAATGTATTTGGATGATCAAAAGCAAGGTTGGAAAAATTAGTAGAGACTTGTGACATGAGCAGAATCATCCAGCTCGAGAAGTACCAAGGAGGGGTGTCCTAGCCCTAGGGAGGCAAAAAATATTCCAAATCAAATGCAACAACAACAACTAGAAACCCTAGCCAAGAGGAGATTGAGCGGAGCTAGACAACATATCATTTTCTCTCTTAATCAACCTATACCTTACAAATACATGCAAGATGTAAGTGCTATTAGTTATGTATTTAATGTTGAATGATCTATGACATATTCCAAGATGGTCCATTGTGTCTAGGTCGAGTGGTTGGGAGGAATGATCATTATCCTCCCCACCCAGCTTCAATTCTTGCAAGTGCAATGTTGGGCTCTTAATGAGCATATTTTTTTGATGGCCTTAAGCCCTTTGTTTAGAATGCCATGAGCTTCTGGGGAATGTGCTTTACCCTGGGTACCATCCTCGGAAGAAGGGGTAGTACCCGATATGTATTTCATGGAAAAGAAAAAACTAAAATTTAAATATAAATCTCTCTCTCTCCTCTTTAAACACACACACGCACTGTATATGTACATATGTATGTGTTTCAAGATGGCAATGAAACAGCCTAAAAGAATTGGAATTTATTAGGAGATTTTTAAAATTTCCCTTTACATTCTTAAATGAATAGACATGCATATGAAAGAATTTAAAATTCAATTAAATTATTTGCAATGAGGGAAAAATTAACCTAAAAAGAAATCACGAGGCTTGTGTACCCTTCCAGAGCATACATTAATTCAAATGAATCATATCACAATATGTTACTTGCATATGATTTTTTATGCTGCAAAAGACATCTTGAGTCAAAGTGATATGGTTCAAACCTGTCAAACACGTTTTGAAATATACACCAGTTTAGGGTCCATTCCAAAGTCTTCGTCAACATCAGGCAATTCTCAGTGCCATTAGCTTTATGAACCATAGGACCTACACCAGGAACCCACCGAGGAATAGGCATGGCAAGCACACTCTTGTTCAACATCCCGATTAAGAAATTTTCTTTGCGCATGATACACATTACGACATCATGAGATGAAAGATATTTGACAACACAGAGTCATTGAATGCTTTGAAATTGAACGGTCTTTTCCAACACAGATGACCAAGATATTGTTTGTATTTCCCGATCTGTAATTTTGAGGCTGCAAAAGAGGCACACACAAAAATGTCTCTAGTATTTTGAATTCATATTACTTAAATGCTAATCTACAATCCATTTATCAAAGAGAGAGAGAGAGAGAAAGAGGACCTAGTATTATAAAAATCATGGATCTCAAGTGTGTCTTTCAGCTGGGTGAAAAATCTCAGAAAACATAATATCCAGTATAATGAAAATATCCATAAATATACAACCACCACCCAGTGAAAGCAGTTAATGGCCTAAAAGGATTCTTATGGAATGCCTCCTTAGCAAGATCACAAGGCTTACTGCCTGATCCAACTGCAAGTCCACATTTTCTGAGACCGTGCCAATCCAAAAACAATAAGATCAAACCTGAGACACCAATGGTGAATCCCAAACATGAAATCTCAACTATCCACCAAGTCACAATACACCAAAGCCCCTTTTCACAATAGTAATTGTATAAACTTTCAAAAAATTGATCTAGATCTGAAATTGGCCCCACTTTTACTCTTTCACCCTTAAGAAGGTCCAAAGTATTTTCAATGTCACCACTTGGCAATCTTTGATAATCAAAAAGCTCAATCTCAGGGGGTTCACTACTTAGCAGCCCTGCTATTGCAGAAGCCTCGCCATGATACATTGCTGACGGCCATTTAAAAAACCTCCTTAACACATTTTCACTCCACCTCTCACTAGACATTTTCATTAACCACATGGTGCAGTTTGAATATAAAACGCCATTATACAAGGATATCACTTCCTATTGCAGGTTGATCTTAATTCTTGGGGCATTAGCCTACAAAAATAACAACATAGTGCACGACTATGTCATATAATTTGAGGTGCTAGATCAGAAAGAAATGTAATATTTCCACAATTAACTCTGTATAGTTGTGCATATCATAATTCCCAACACAAGTAACTTCTCATCCTACAAAGACAAACATATTCTCTACAGACAAAGTCAGAGCGTGATGACCCTTGTGAAGGTTTTATGCATAAACA
The DNA here is from genome assembly GCA_034641835.2 of Pinus albicaulis. Taxonomy (NCBI): domain Eukaryota; kingdom Viridiplantae; phylum Streptophyta; class Pinopsida; order Pinales; family Pinaceae; genus Pinus; species Pinus albicaulis. Next base: position 709,162,649 of record CM076578.1, on the reverse strand, counting down.
TCTATAACAACTCTTAGGGAAAATTATTTATTTGGTTTGCCATATTTCAATAACAAATTAGAAAATAGCATAGTACAAAATGCTAAGTAATTCAAGATTATCAAAGACACATCCACTGCAAGCATTTATACATTCACTAGTGATGAGATTCTAACTGCAGATTTTGACACACACAAACGCACAATGCAACTCCTAACATAATATTTATAGAGTGTTATAAGACTCTCAATTCTTGGCTGACTTAAATAGCCGATTTGAGGTCCACAATTTAATCGATCAATGAACGCTATCCCTAAGAATACTCTAAATATGTGCAATCTACCTACTACGATCCCAATATCCATAACTGCAGCTTCGATTCAAATAATCTCAAATATTTTGAAAGAAATATATAATATACAAAAAGAAAAAAAACAATGCACGAAAGTAATAGAACAATACACACAAGTAATAGTATCATCTGAATAGAGTAGAGTTAGTATAAAGGTTGACCCAAAGATGAATGCACAATTGTTCCCTTGACTATAAATTTACAATGATTTCATAAATTTACATGCTAAGCTCTAAAATTACTCTAATTATTTGTACTCTTTGAGCAAGTATCTACCCCCTACGTTGCTATAGAACCTATAACAATGAGGTTTTGGAAATGTATTTTCCATTATACTGTCTTTATCTAAACTTAATGGACAACATACCACAATCCCCACCTATGTATGGAACAAATTTATGGCCCTACATCTTTTATAGGAAGAGCCATTGCAGACATTTGATTTGTAGAAACTAGGGAAACATAGATCCTAGAAACTTTTAAACATTAATCATTTCTAAAAAGCTTGATACCCCTGCCTCTAGATCCAAGCATGCAGAGAAGTAACAAAAACCAATTTTTTAACCCAAGGGTAACTGGTAATGATTAACTGGTGAGGGGAATTGCAAGTGATCCCAGAAAGAATATTCAAACCCTCACACATCCAAATAAGGAATTTCAGATAATATTCAAACCATACCTTTGAAACATCTCGTTTCAGTTCAATTCTATGTAATAAGTAGATTCGTAGACTAAATATATGAAATATTTTATAGGAAAGGTTCATGAATATTTAAGCAGAGAAGAGCGTTATAAAATTATTGGAGAGACTTGACTTCAAATAAAATGAGAATTAATGAGGAAAAGACATACAACCATTCCCCCAGATGAGACCTGTTAACATCAACACAATTTCATGTAAATGTTTTTTATTGAGATCAGATTCATGAACATACCACAGTCAGTTGTAAACCATTTTATCACCATAAGGAGGAGACGTCGCCCAACTTTATCCATGAGCCATACAACAACTGCAGTCATGATGACCTGTACAATAGATTACTTAACATCCCTCAAACACAAAAATTTGACTCTAATACTTGGGATAGAAAACCAACAACTTGGATTTTTCATCATAGCCTTAAAAAATTAGTGGAGCTCTACAGGACTAAAAGAGAAAACCTGGATGGCACCAAGTCCAAGTGATGCAACATTGGAAGATGAAATTCCAGTAAATGTTCAAGATAAAGTGTTAATTCAAAGTTCAAACATTACTGAAGCCAATCCAAAGATGTTGATATTAACTGTTTGAGTTTGATATATATATTTCCCGAAATAAAGGTTTGTTATTTTCCATGCATTAAAATTTGCTGTGAGAAGTTCCTAAAAAATCCATAGATCCAACACATTTTTTCAAAATGCTAGTATAAAACAGAAAGAAACCCACAACTTGATAAACAACAACAATATGGAGAAACCTATGTCAGATGAGAACTCACCTGCAGATTTGAAAATGTTACTGTTGTAAGATATGATACCATTAATTCCACTTAATTGTTGCAAAATTAGCAGTCCAATGCCAATATGTGATATCCCATTTAGATTCACTAATGTCAGTATAGAAAACTACAGTTCATTCTCATTTCAGAATAACAAAGATGCCTCCACCTATCAAAGCAGATTTGCAAATCTGCCAAATCAAATGACATTCAAAATGTGACTCACGATCAAAGGAAGTGCATATCTGTGCTCAAAAAGCTCTGATATTTTGATGCTACTTTGTTGAGTGCCCGTCTCCATGATACTCTGAAACACAATTTTTTTTTATTAGTTAGAAGATAATTGTCCCAGTATAAGAAAAGGATTAATTCCTATGATATGTATTTTGCAATACTTAAAAGAAACAAGAAAAACACACAGAATTTTGAAAATGGAAATGGAAAAGAAAATGAATGATGGATGAGAAATGAATTAAATATTGGGAAACCATACAGACAGAAGGAAAAGTGTTAAAAACTGAATGAGCACATTTGGTGCATAAAAATACCCTGATTTCAACTGCTTCTAGAGAAACATCGGCATCAGAGCCTCAGAGAGCCTGTAACGAATCTTCAAAATTTTTATTACCAATCTTTTCATGCATGTACATGGCCATAAAGAATGAGACCTTACAAATCATGGATGATAGTAAATAAGTAACAGGGACACCTAAAGAAAATTTCATATCACTTCAGTGTACATGCTTGAATGTGCTACTAACTCACCAGCCATCTTCGTGATTCCGAGATAAAGAAGAGTCCAAGCAGAAAAAGGGCACAAGGAATTATGCCTTCCCAGTTAAATATGTCATTACATTCCTATTATTTGGAAAATGATAAAGGATATCCATAAGCTATCCCCAACAAAAATGAATTCAAGGTACCTATAATTGCAAGAGGCCTCCCGGAAACGAATAGTCCAAACATGTATGCCAGCATAATACCAACTGTCACTGAGAGCTGTTAAAAAAATCAACAGTTATGCTTAATATTGATATTATAATCAAACATCCAGGCCACCGAAGAAAAGGACAATGGAGGAGAAAGAAATCACTATAGATGGGAACATAGAGGAGGAAATTGTTTTAGTAGGCTTAAGTACCCTAACCAAAAATCAAGGAAGGAAATAAAAGAAAGCCCTCACATACTTTAAGACCATAAAGAGTAACAAGATTAGATAAGGGAAGACTCAACCTCCTTCTCCAACACCCATCACTATTGAGGAATTAGTCAGTTGTCAAAAGGAGGAATATAAGAAAGAAAATAGACAATAATTGCAAATAACCTCCAATAAAATCAAGTGAAAACAACCAGATATCTAAAAAAAGGGCTACGTATCAAGAAAACCAATATTTCAGGAAAATCCATTAAGCTATAGGAAGGACCTGTAGAGCCAGAGAAAAAAATTGTGTAGCTAAAGGAAGAGACAAAAAACCTACAAAATGGGACTGTGGGGTTATAGGAATAGGATCCCAAATTATAGGAGCTAGACCACTAGCCATATCATGGATATTACTATGCCTATATTGAGGCATGAAAGATACTCCCTAATTACTTTGTAGTCCAACTATTCTTGAATTAGAGAAGGAAAGGGTTAGGACTCATAAATGGATTCAAATTTCCAAATAAAAAAGGGTTAAATATGTGGGTATTATAGAGGAGAAAATGAAGGATATGGGGTAAGAGATGGTTTAACTTATGTTCAAGGAAACCAACATGTTCATGCATTCCATGTGCTAAGAGAACTTAACAAGATTACAAACCATACAGCTGACCAAGCCTCACCCTTTGGAGTCGTGAGTTTTGCATTTAAAACATATGATATCAAGAGTAGTTAGGGTAATTTTCAACTGTTATAGTGGGGCCTTACAAGCTTCACAGACCCTTGAAGTAGCATTTCAAAAATCACATCCCTATAAGTCTCCATGGGATATAAGTCTCGATTGGAACTCTATACCCTTGGTTATTACCAGAACACATTTCTGAAATTGGGATCCTTGGAATTGGTCACTCTTTTCAGCCTTTCCCCCATCTTCAAAAGGAAATTACTTTATCCATAGAATTTATCCCCTACATGCATCTAATTCTTTCTTACTTGGATTTAAGCTCCCCTGTGATGGCAGGAATCTCTCTTATTTTACATTTCCAACTGATAATACCTATCAAGAAAGCGCTTTTACAAAACGCTCTAGCTGAAATAAAAAAACAAATGCCCACCATAGCGATTGAGGAAGATGCATGTAGTGAATGCATAGTTGAATTTGTGCTTTCCTATGTACTTTTATACTATAATAGGATTTATATCCATAAATGGTTTTTCAAACCAGAGCTTGAAAACCCAATATCCTTGATGCCATCTGGACCCTCTCTGGCATGCGGTCATTATCCATGTGATCTCTATAGTTGCAACTTATTACTATGGTGGCAGGTCCCTTGTTTACCCTTTGTGCTACAAGGATTTATCAAAGAGATTATAAAATATAGATTCTTTGGCACCTATCAAGAAGGCAATATTGTAGATATTGTATGTTCCCACACATAAATTTGCTTTCTATTTCCAGTGGAATGCTAGGTGTCTAATTGAAACAGTTTTCTAGCAACCTCAATATTATCTCTCCTAGGTATCTCAGCTACTGGCATGAAATTTTTATCTAAGCACTTACTCATATGAAGGCTCTAGTAAGACAACTTAGACTTCTCTCACACTTTTCATGCAGGCTGGTCAAAGTAATTCCATGTGTAATTGTGATATTTTTTGTTCATGTTTATGTTTGGGTGATCCACTATTCCTTGAATGGATTAGTTTTGACCATTCTTATGTTATGTTTCCAACACCATTTTGATCATTGTTATATTAGATGTGTTCTATAAGTTTGAAACCCATTGGTTTCATTTAAAAGACTGGAAGGCTATGCTTGAAATTCCTCCAAGGGAGTCAACACAAGAGGTTTGTAAGGAGGGAAATGAAACCTACAACTATCATTTTATACTGCTACCTCTAAGGAAGTCCTATTTTTTGCCTCAAAGGGAGGCCTCTATACGTTTCTAAACCTACATTCATTTAATACATGGTGCATGTGGGAAGGTTCATCAAGTGTATACCCAATTATAAACCATTAAATAGGGTGATTACTCTTTTAGTACATATAAGAGAGGTATTATGATATAACAAAACCAATAACATGACAATCTTAATCTCATATCTGAGTGTACACATAATTGGCATTCCTATTATGATCTACCATCCATGAAGCTTTCCTTGTGAAATAAACATCAAAAGCACCATGGAAATGCCAACTCACAAAGGAATTAACATGTCCAAGAGTCTTACCATATCAAGAATGGAATGCCTGTGTACTAGTGATTAGCATGGTTACACACTCAAGTGATGGAAATATCTCATATAAAGACAAAATATATATTAAAATCACACAAATTATACCAATTAGTCTTATGCTACCATTACAGTGTAAAAGACTCCATGACTCAACTATATTTTGCAAAAATTTTAAGGAAAAATGCACAACTAATTTTAGTTGGTTAACACAAACACCAAAGTTGGATAATTCCACTAGTTTGGTGGTCAATGGGAAATAAGTTAGTGATGGTAATAGTGTTGAGCCACTAGATGTGAAGTTTAGCGATGACCATTCCCTTGTTACTGTAGAAAGATATACTTCCCAGTAATTAAAACATGGCTCCATTTCCTTGCTACTGTAGCAAGACACACTACCCAATAATTAAAACACAACCCCATTTCTTTGTTGTTGTAGCAAGGAAAACTACCCAGTCATTAAAACAGAACTCCATTTGCTTTCTATTGTAGCAAGACAAACTTCCCAACAATAAAACATGACTAAAAATATTTGATAACATCACCTTGTACCCTTTACTAAGGTAAATAGCAATATCAGGTATATCCATAAAGGATACCTCTGGAAATAATACGTGTCTATTATTTATAATATTATGTCCATTAAAAAATACACCGTGTTTAATGTTAAATTTAGACTAATACTTGACATCATTCCCAAGCATGAATACACCATGCCAATACCTTGACATCATTCCCAAATGGGATAGATTATTTTCATTTATTATCAGTTTGTATAAATGCTTCTAACAATGTAATGCATAACAATATCACATGATGGCTACATAATTAGGAAGCTACAAGTATTTCATATTGTCCTAGGTTTATTTCATCACCACATCACCAATGAGCCATTTCATGACGATACACCATCTACCACATAGGTGTGATGATAATGTACTCTTCTTACAAAGTTAAAATCCTGTGGTGACCAAGTACATGTGGTAGTCACCAATCTCATATATATTTGATCACTGTCATGAAGTTTGAAAGATCCAAGGAAAACAAACCTAAAGCAATACAGTCATCAATAAAATGTTGAAGCTAGAAAGAAACAGTGACATGCTTATAGCTATCAGTTCTGCATAAGGACCCGTGAAACTATAAGGACATCAATCCAAGGTCGGTGGAAATCATATACTTGAAAGAATCAGTAGAAAATACAATGTCACCACATGAAAAACCTTGATAAGACATGTCAAATAAGGTGTTGTAGACAATTTTGTCACCCCTAGAGACAGCCTAGATTTGCTATAGACCAGTGCCTAGGACATCTTAATATAGCAAGGAGCTCATAATATAGCTTGGATTGTCAGTCCAAAATCTCTCTTACTATCTCTTGCAGAACAAGAAAATTAGTTTAAACGGGACCAAACTCTCTCAGAAGATGATACAAAGATAAGAATAATGTAGGAACAACATGCAAAACTCCAATACAAAAGCATCAGACAGTTAAGAGACAACTTACTGCAAAGAGGTCCAGTTCAAATAATATGCCATAGAAATCAAATATCAGAAAGTGGATGCAGTGAAGAAACATGAAGAAGATACTAGTTAGCATGAGGCGGATACCTAGATACACAACAAAACCACATATGGGCTTATCCAACTAAGAATCCATACATGACAATGGCGTTTTAAAAGCACCCTCCTCAAGTAACTAATATAGCAGAAAATATGGATGAAATGAACATGGAAAAGTATATCATGACTAGGCCTATTTAAAGCGCTTGACTAATCCAAGTATGGGCACCAACTAGGATGAATCCTTACTTAAGATCAGTGAGCCACTCGCTTTCTAGAACATGTACAAGAAGATAAATGCAATGAAATGAGATATTATATTAACACATAAGAAAAGATTACATACTATGGGATACCAAAGACCAGAATCCTCATTACAGTTATAACTCCTCCTCACTGAGACCCTACGGGCTCTGAGCCTTCATAGAGAAGTGTTACAAGATGTATACAAGAACTTCTCACTGCACAATTTACTGATAGAAATCTGGAACCCTTACAATGTCTTTCTTTCTAGTTTTTATAGGAGAAGGAGAAAACTCTAGAGAATGAGGTAGGTGAAAACATTAAATTTCTTAATTTGAACAAAATGGCAGAAAGATGCCTGCCCATACTGCTTGACGACGTTGTAGTGCTGAACGTACTCTGTGGTTGCTCCATAAAATAAATGCAGTAGGAGTATATTTTTCTAGAGACAAAACATGGGGAATAAAATATGAAACATTCTGTACTTTTTCTGAGAGAAAAATCTATTGAAGAGTGCCCTGGAGGATCTGATTTATTTGCATTTGTACTCGAGCCTTCTGGATGTTAAATCGACTTTTGAAATCTTTGGTTCCAACCATTGAATTTCTTGCTCTCTAATTGATATTCTTTGTTATGAAATTAATGTCTTCTGCTACCAGGGTCTATCTTTTGAATTGCTCTGAGGGGTTTGATAAATTTCTAGCCCTGTTTCATTAAATAGAAGTCTTGTCGACAATATTTCCTCGGATTTCTGCTTTATTATCCAGCACATGTTGAATGGCTCTTTGAGATGCACTCGTCCTCTGTGATGCAAATCCCGAATTATAATGGTTCTTCAACAACGAACACTTGCAAAAGTCCACAAACTCATCAACGGACACCTGACGTGGGGATGGGCATACAATGAGGGTGGTCGTGTGACAAAGTGTCGTGACAACAAGGGTGGCGGTACACAGGGTGGTGGCGGAATATACAGTAAAACGGTAGAATAAGAATAGGGCAACGATATGTAATACAAGCCATGTAATCAGACACAAGAACAAGAAATATAAGCGGTGGAAGTGAACGCATATGACACGTGGAATGCTGATAGGGATGTACGAAAGACCAGGCGGAGAGGGCGACATGGAAGTGGACTTGGGCGGTCAGCGGGATGCATGAATGATCCAGGACCACATGATCAAAAATGAAATCAACGGATAAAACGGCATCAACAGACGATGCGTGGTGGGCCAGGAGCACGATTAACTTGAGTTAAACCACGTGCAACTCTAGAGGATAATCATCGTTGGATCAAGCGCGTAAGATTGGACGACGATGATTGATTCCGTTGCGCGTCCATTGGCTGAACAATAATGCGCGAAACAGCAGCGGTTTTGCGACGTACATGGGGACACGCGTCACCCAGCGTATGGAATTGCTGGGTCCGCGGGAAATACCGCCTACCTTGAATGGGTGGTGCGGAATAAACAGCTGGTTTTTGAGCAGGTGCGGGGACCACCACGGTAAGCAAACTCCGCTCCGTCGATTTACTTCTGATTGGACGGTGACGGGTGCCCCCGAAACTTTGAATGATTAGCTCCTTTCCACTTGGCGCTCGGTCTTGCACCCGAGTCACATGGGGGAATGAAACAAAGAGGGCTAAGGCTAAGGGGCTAGGCCCGGTAATACTTTCGAATATGGATTTCAGCCTTTGTGTAGCATATTTTACGGGCAGAAAGGGGGACGATTTGTAGGATATGGGGGTTTTTGGCCACGATAGCAGGTTTGAAAGGTTTATATGGGGTGGTAGGCCAAAAATTTAAATGAGGGAGGAAACATGGATAACATAAGGGATAGTGATTTTTCACCTGTCCACATTTAACATAGATACATTGATAAGAAATCCAAAGAAGTGGAATATTGTCAGTTCTAATAAAAACAAATAAAGTGGAACCCATCTATACCTTAAATTGATAAGAATTTTCCTTCCATTTCTCCTTTGTTGGATGTACACCTGTGGGATTGTGAGCACAAGGAACCATTGGGAGAATTATGTACACAAAGAACAAATGACAAGAAGGGAAAAACCTAGTGAACTATAAATTGGCATGCTACTCTATTCGTCCAAATGTCTATCATTTGTGATGAATGGAACAAGTGAACAAAATGAGGGGAAAAAAAGACTATCCTAGTTTGAATAATGTGAAGGCTTATACAGTGAATAATGTGAAGGAATATTTGGAGGGAAGATATCTCAAATATTCATATTCCAAAAGTTCATATTGGAAGCCTTCAAGTCCTTGTCTCTAGTGACTATGTTAAGCCCTATTCAAAGGTTCAAGGTTGAGCTGGATCTACTTTAGAAGTTAACAAATGGAAGAAGAAGTCCTACAGAGTATGACATCTCTAAGAGGGCTTCAAATATCTAAAGAAATAGGCTCCAAACCTATTGATTTGAGAACAAGGAAATTTTGAAGCTAATAGCTTGAAACATTTTAGCGGCATCTAAATTCATATTCCAAAAAAGCTACATTTAGTCACCTTGAGAATCTCTCTTGAATCATTCTACACTTGAAGCATTCTTGGTAACCTCGCTTCTTCATCATATCAAGAAGAAGAGATTGGGATTAATTTTTTGGTTTGTAATTCCTCTCATTCAAGAAGAATCTAGGGTATCCACCAAAGAATCTAGGGTATCAAAATGGACTTATAACCAATACCAACTTTTTAATGTTATAAACTGTATCCTAACTCGAAAAAAAATAACAATGATTTTGTTTCATGTAGTGAATTCTTGGCATTAAAATGAATCGGTAGAGCGACTTTAGATACCTTGCGTAGAATAAATAGTTAGTGATGATAGATTGATGTTTGGAGGAAAAATCCAGGCCAATTTTCCATCATAAAGCCATCCTTATTTTTGGTCCCCTAGCCTTCATTGTCAGCCCCCATAGTTGGGGGTGACAAGTGTCCTATCCATCATTATATTTATCGGTGGCTTATCCCCTTTTAGGATGATGAGCGTGAGGAAATAATATAAGATGCAATAAGATAATTTTATTAGTGTCTAAGTGACCACAAAACTAGGTCAACCTAACTCAAATTGAGATTGTGATCTTCAAGAAAATTTATCATCATCTGAATGAGGAGGAGGTTATATGTAGATCTCATTGTATTCACTCAGTACGATAAACCTTGTGTTGGGTGAACCCTTCAACCTTGCAAGACTGGGCTGAGTGGGGATATTTGAATCCTGGGTGGAAATCATTTTACGTACATGGAGTAACCCCTAGAAAAAACTCAAGGAATCAATGTAATTTATTAGATCTAGGTCCAACTTTCTAACCTACACCTAGACCTACAAATGAAGGTTGGAAACTTGACACATATTATAACACCACCATACCAAGTAAATTTGCTGCAATTTTAAGCATTTTTAAATAAACTTGTATCTAATCTTTCTTTTTTTTCCATATGAGATATAATATTTCAACTCCAAATAATTGGCATGTTTTTTGGAACTAAATTACCCAAGGGAGTTTATGACCTAACATAATAGACTTCCAAAAAATGGTGGTAGGGAGCAATTATCTACAAATACTCTAGGTCCACTCCTAGGCTAATATAGCAGATATACAATTACCAGAATAGGGGCGCTCATTCTACTATAAAAGGGGTCATTGGGCTGGGGAACCCACATATATTAAACTTATGTTGTTGGCCAAGAGGAATGTCATGGAATTGGAACTGGTTGGAGTTTCTTTGTACCTAACTACAACCCAAGGGAATGCGATAAGATGGATACAATACAATGGTGGTTATATCACCATAAATATAACAAGTAAGTATAAAAATTGTGTTTCAACGTTTAAAATCATGTTCAAACTTACAATCAAATAGAGGATGTTGTGGTTCCTGTGTTCTGCAGGTTTGGCAATACCAAAAGACAAGACAACATAAAACTACTTTGGGATCTCAAGATCTATCCCTCCCAGATCCAGAGAGGGATCTCTCTATAAAGGCAAAGAAATATGTATCTTTGAAGTTCAATTTGAAGGTATTAGGCTAGTTATAAGGTACAAAGGTTGTTGTTTTGTTTGTTTTTTTTTTTTGGTTGGGAATCATGAAAGAAGGGTTAAATGTAAGACAAACAAGTGAGCAAAGAAGGATTTTCGGCAATGGGGAGATAATTCAAAGAAAATTCAAGTCCATTGGGCAATGGGGTCATAAAAGGGTTTACTTGCAATTCAATATCCAAGGCTTTCGAATGGGCTAGTCATCTAAAACAAAGGATCTCTAAAGATGATAGTATGGGATGAAACAATAAGGAAATGAAGGTGAAAGACAAGGAAACCTTCCAAGGTGACCACTTAGGAGGAAATCTAGGGACAGGGCATGCCTTAACCGTCTATGATCAAACTCCTATGAGGCTAACTCTTCAGACAATAGAAAACATTTAAGATTTGACACAAAGTGAAGCCTAAGATCAGAGAAATAATTTTAACTTTAAATGCTTTTGAAATTCAACTTAAGGGATCTTAGAAAATCCAAACTATTGGAAAAGTACCCTAGTGAGACAGAACCAACTCTGAAACTCCCAGTATCCCAATTCTTTCAACTAAAACCAGACAAGAACATCTAAAAACAAACTCTAAATTCATACATCAATAAGCAGGGAGAACCAACTACTATACTGGTTAAATTATCTTAAATTTGTTCTTAGATCACACGATTAGTAGAAAACATAAAATATAAGAAGAGCAGGAAGCATTAGGGTACATTACAGTAGTATATCCTAAGCTCGATTACTGATTCTTATCAGAGAAATGAAATATGATGAATAACAGAGAGAAAACATTGACAAAGATAGAACACATCACCACTGATTTAGATCAGGATCCAACGAACATGCTTTTCATATTAAAGAGCAACACTAGTCACATACATCATTTTCCAACAGCTTGATATCAACTAGAAATCATCTCCCAAACTATTTTACAACTAATACACACAGAACTCTATCTCAAAGAAACAACTTACAATCCACGGATAACCAACCCACAAAATGTATTTCTCATGAGTTCTTATATCTGAAAGTGTGGCAGTAGAGGTAGATAGAAATTTAAATGAAACATTAAAATAGAGGAAGAAGAGTACTTGAGGCCCATTCTGTTTTAATATCCCGTATTGACTTTCAGTACTCTTTGGTGAATTAGTAGTCTTCGACAGGCGGAAAATAACTCCAAAGGTATGTTCTTGAAGTACTCTCTGGCAGTTGGTACTCTATTTGTACACTGGGACAAGTAAGGTAGATAAATTAATTTCAGGCCTTCCATACTATGTAACTAATGCTCTGGAAATCTTAGGACTTTTGTCAGGGCGGTGATCTTCTCAGGAACTCGATGGAGAAATAAAACATTATGGGAACTTTGTCCTTTCTTGGGAAAGAACATTCTTCTAATGTGAAACATTGATATGGATTGTTTCATGCGCTTTAGGCCTTATTAGGCCTTTTGGATCATTTATAAGGTCTTCAATCTGAATCTTCATCCTTTAAACACTGGATTAAAGCATTTAATCTTCAATAATGGGCTTTCAATCCCTTTAAACTGTCACTGATAATTTTTCCACTTCTCTTCTGATCTGTCTGTGAATATTGCAGGTTTTAATGGTGCTGGAGGGTTTGAAACAGAGCTAATAACTCTGATTTGGATAAAAACATGCTTTGAACCCTTTTTGGATGTCTCTCCTGCTATCTCTGGTTCTGAAAAATGGCATTCTGTGCCCTGTATTACCCTGTCTATGATGGTGAGACAAAGAGAAATTTCCACCATCTGTAATCCTGCAAAATACAATAAACATGTTAAGAAATCCATGCAGGAGGGAGGATGGATGCTTTGGAGGCTCGAGGAGAATGGAGAGAAACAATGAAAATGGTGATAATAACGAAGATACAGATGAAAATCATGGGAAAATGGTGAGAAACTGAGCTGATGAAGGCTTGGTGCGAGGACGATTCTGGACCGTTGGATTAGATCAGACAGTGGCGATCAACTGTCAAGATTTACCGGAGGAGTTATTTTAGAAGGTTAGGTGGAAGAAAATAAATTTCAGTGTAAAACACAAAAGTTTAATGTTTTGTCGAATTACAAAGGAAAAAGGGCAAAATGAATGATTTCGAGGCCTTTGGTGGTGGGACCGAGAGGGCGGAGGAAGAGTGAATGTGGACCGTTAGATCATGAAAGAGATCAATGGTGGAGATCTTCTGATGAAGTCCTTTGGAAGGTCCGACGAAAGAAATAAGGATGGGAACATGATACCATATGAGCCGTTGATATAGATCACATAAACGGTTGAGATTAAATGAAGGATCATATCGGGGAGGAGCAGTTTTTAGAGGAAAACTGCTAGTTTTGCGTGGCTCCAAAGTGGTTTTGAAACTTCTCCAAAAAAACGCGATATGCCTCGCTGCCTGACACATGTCCCTACCAAAACCGCTTTTATCGCATGATTTTGAAGCATTAAACCTCAGACGCAGAAATCACCCGATATGCATTCTCAGCCGTTGGATGAAGGGTGGAGAGATTTGACGGTGGGGATGAGAGCGCGATATGGAAAGATGCGCAGGAGATATGGTGGGGAGAGCTAACAGCGGATTAAAACTTGACCGTTGGATCTGTAGAATGGACGGCCAAGATTTGATCGGGGATCAGCATAACCGTGGAATGGAGAAAGGGGAAGGCAGTTTGCGATGTAATCTAGACCGTGAGATCTGTATGGATGGACGGTTGGGATTTACTGGGCAGGGTGATGATATTGAAATATGGGCAGAGGGCGATGCGATCCTGACCATTGGTTCTTGTGGATTCAATGGTCAGGATCTAATCGCTGGATCGGCATCGGAGGAGGCGAAGAGCACGAAGAAGAGAACTTGTGATTGCCAATTATGCGAGTTAGCGCAGGCCATTGGATCAGAGGGCAGATCAATGGTCCATACACCATCGGAGGGGTAATGAAAAGAGGTGATGGGCGAAGATGAATAAAGCGCCGACCGTTGGATTTCAAAAGATCGACGGTCAATATTGCAGCGGAGGTCGATAGAACAAATGTCATCGCATCAGAAAATTTGGAATAACAAAGGAAAAGGTAGTAAAGGAAAGATCCAATTGCGATCGCGCGACAGGCTTAGCACTTGTTCCTAGGCGCGGGTCATATGCGGAAAAGGGGCTAAGGGCTAGGCCGAAAGGGGCTTAAGGCCTCAATGCAAAAAAAGGGATTTTTAAGCCAAAATGACGGTTTTTTTGAGGTTTTCTTGGCTTTCGGTAAAGGGGAAAAAGGGTGATTTAAACCAATAAAAGGGATTTTTAGTGGCTTAAAAGGATTTTGGAGGATTTTTAGAGGGATATGGAGGTTCTAAAGAGGAAAAGGAGGCTTAATGAAAATGAAGGGAAATGAGTGAAAATGGGCAATTAAAGAGGCCTTTTGAAGCATTCTTTTTCACAAAACAACAGGGTTCTTCAATGGGAACAACAATGAGGGTCTTTTAAAGGATAGAAGATACATGGAGGCTTCAAGAATGATAGGTTTTCAAAGGAAATTTATCTCTTGAAGACTCATAAACATATTTAGCCACGTGTTTTCTTGACAAAAATTTATAGGTGAAAAAACACATACAAAAAACCAGATAATAATCATGAACAAGCTTCATATTGAATTATGAACTGTAAAGGAACTTACAAAATGTGACACTATGAACCTGGTCAAGCGCACAAGAAAAAAAGTCCTGGACATGACCCTGGTTGACAAGTTGTATTTCTCATGATGCAAGAGGATTTGTACTTGCACTGCCAGGTCATTCAAAATCTATAATTATCTATACAATAAATACAAGTAATTGATGTAGTATTTTTTACTCTAAGATGCATTCTTATGATAATGTTAGAACATATGTTCACAATGTCAAAACATACCTGAATAAGCTCCTCTTCATTTCAAGAACAATTTATTGGAGTCTCCTGAACTTGGAACAAGCCTCCCACTATCTGAAAGAGTAGCAACTAAGTCAAAAATGACTTTTTTGTTGCTACGTTGGATCAACGAAGGTTTGCTCCAAGATTAAATTGCTTCAATAAATTATTCTCTACTAAAAAGGGCCAACCAGGTGAATGTGGAAGCTATTATGGCCCCTCACATCACTCTCAATTCCCCAATACCCAATCTATATTCCATTTTTTACTTTCATGAGCAGAAAAAAAAAATATTCAATAACTAATAAAAAAACAATGCAACAAAAAGTACGCAAGAAAACATTGAAAGTGCTTGACATAAAAATAGTATGATAAATGAGTTTTATATAACGCGAAAAAGGTTCCAAGTATGGTAACATTTGTCTTATAATAATACAATATTTTACATTATCAAAATTTATTTTTCTTATTCCTACTTCTAAAGCAGCTAACTACATCATCAACATCATTGTGCTCTACTTCTGTTTCGTGCATTTCCTGCATAACTGACCTAGTTGTGTACTCACAATGTCTGGTCTCATGCAATGACAGGGCATCGCCTACAAAAATAGATAATATTAAATTTTAGTTTTCAGTTTTTAAACATCATTGAACTAGTTCGGTAATATTAATAAAAAAAAATTGCAATGAGATTATTTACCTAGTGTACCAGTTGTCACCGTTGGAATCGTTTCCCTGTGTTCCTCTCTGGTGCTAGGATGCTCAAGTACAACATTCTCTATCATTTAAAAAATAAATGTTATAAGGACACAACCATCAAGGTATAATTAGAAAAAACTCTAAGTGGAAATTAATTACTGTCATGGCCCTCACTGATAGTAGCATTGTCGGTCCTGTCCCCACTACAATGATCAGGTTGCACGTGAGGACAATGTACTTCTTGCAATTTTTCACTCTCAATGCACTGCTCTACAACTGGGTTATTTGGCTCGTTGAAAGTGTTGCTACCTTGATTTAAACAAAGTTGTTAGACATTAAATTTATGGAAAAAAACAAACATATTGAAAGGTTAACGTTTTACCTTATCAGGCATTCTGGATCTTGGGACCTGTCCCAAGCTTCTACGACGTTCAACTACGGCTTGATAGCCGGAACGGAAAGCGATATCTCTGTCTTCCTCTATGTTTTCTGTTCCAAAGTCATCACCCTACATTACATATAATTGTGTATTTTTAATGTTATTTGATGGGATTACAAAAATGTTGGGAGGAGATACAATTAATTATAAGATATTTAGCTACTTACAATTCTTGCGGCTAATTTCAAGTAGCCTCCCTAACCTAGCTTGTGATGGCATTTTTTTTCAATCCTAGCTTTGGTTGCCTTCGAGGTGTTAGGAAAACTATCATTAAAAGCTTGAAGTCAGTTATGTAGCACACTTTTATTTTAGACAAAGAGAAAATTAAATCTATTGAATTAAAGTTGTAATTTACCTTGCAGGTTCAGTTAGCATTTTTCCTTATTTCTTGGCCTTTTTCTCTTTTCCTTCATCGACGAGTGCTTTCCACTCCCTCTCTGGAACTGTGAAAGGATGCTCGTATGTAGAGTTAATTTGCAAGTGCATTCTATAGGTGTCCCTGGTATATTTTAGATATTTTCCAACTACCCAAGCGACCATTGTTTTATCAAATGTGCCCACCCCAAAAAGGTCTTTTAGATAATTTAGAAGTTATTTTTTTAGGTTGGAATTCTAGGAATTCCACCTTGTGTGTAAGGTTGGGCTAAAATTTACCAATGCCTTGCTCTCCAAGACCCTGTAGAAATCATTGTTTCCTACAAAAAAAAAGATATTATCATTAATTTAAAAATAAAAATCATGATAAAATATGTTTTAGATAGAGTACATGAAATAGTTAAAATATTAAAACCTTCCTGGGAATTGTACTTGCTTTATAGGAACACCTTCATCGTTCACCAAAAAAAATGCCTGGAATGGTCCCCGTGGAGGTGACACGTGTAGCTCCAGGAAATGCAATAATATAGTTGGCCATACTAGCCTCATCACTCCCAACACGTTCAGCGGTTGGTTGTGTGTCTTCTTGGGCAGGGTGTGTTTCTTGGTTGCCACCTAAAGGCGTAGAAGGTGTACAAGAGGTTTCCTCGGCAATATCTTGCCTTTGTGTCCCACTACCACAAACACCGAGGGCAACAGGTGTCAGAAAATGCTACATACAAAAGAATTTTTTTGTTAGTTTAGTTAATTTAAAATTAAAAATAAAACTGTCACAATTGATCTCATGCAGAACAAAAAAAAAATATCCTTTTGATTTTTTACTATTACCTTATATGTTTCTAGGTGGGTCATAAGTTGTCTTATCCTTTTTCCTAATTCAGGTGTTTGAGGCATAACATCTAGCAAACACTCAAGTTCCATGGTTGCTTTTTGCGACTTTTTTTGCAACAATAACAATGGACATGGGGATGAAGAAAACTCTTCCTCTTTGAGGGAATCATCGGGCGCACCATGGCTAGGCATCTGCATATTTGAACAAAATTAACATTATTTCAATTATGTAAAGAATAAAATACCTGAAGATAGAGCAAGGTTTGCACTTTACATGTTCTTTGGCTGGCCCATTTCCACTATCATCTTGTCTTAGGGTTGTTCCTGTACTGCCACAATTAGTCTGCCACATTGCAATAAAATTAGAAATGTGAAAAATTGAAAACAATAACTATCTTGAAAACAAAAAATGAAAACTGAAATAATTTCTAAATTTACCTTTCTAATACATAGAATTTTTGCATTAAAGAGCCCCTCGAGTGGTTGAGCATAATTAAAAGTAAGGGCTATAAGCCAAATTTTAATACTTACACCTTGCTAGTAGAAAATTCTGCAAAGTAGGTAGATTAGATGAGGCTAACGAGATTTTTAGTGAAGCTTTAATGAGGGGAATAAAGCTAACTGTAGTGACCTATAATGCATTGGTCAATGGATATTGCAAGGGAGGGAAATTGGATGAATATTTCCTTCTCCTTGAAGAAATGAATGAGAATGACTACATGCCTGACATAATTACATACAGTACCATAATTTATGGGCTAATATAAGAGAACAAGATCTTAGAGGCTTTGAAGTTGCATGATCAAATAGCAGACAAGGGCTATGAACTATATATGAACACAACGCTTTCTTATATGTGGTGCCCTTGCCAAATCCTCATAATGAGTGGTCGCATTACTTGTGGGACGATTAACTTTCTCAGTCAGTAGTCGGCTTAAGGTGATTTTGGGTTGTGTGTTTTTAAAACTATAGTTACACCTGGGCCTATAAAATTTGATTACATCATAATATATCAAATCTATGTTGGATAAAACTACACTGAATCATCTATCAATGTGGACTTATGGAAACTTGCATGAACGAGCAGTCACTAATGTGCATGATGGAGGGCCATTTTTGATAGCTAGGCAACTTCTTCAGATGGACTTACCTCTTAATTTGAACTGTGAGGAAAATGGGCTTATCATAAGAAATAGTGAAATTATATTATTCAATGGTGATAAAACACAATTGTATAGTTTTCTTACTCAAATTTGTAATGCAATTGTTAAGTGCAAAGGCTCAGTAGCAGAAGTGAAGTGCTTGAATTCAGTTCAATTTTTTTTTTATTGAATTTTTATCCTTAGATGCTTTTAGTGCATGTTTGGATGATTTGGTTCTTGCTCGTTGTGGTTCTCAAAGAAATATATTTATGAATGAGTTAGGAAATTATAGTGGAAATTCAAGATCCTCTATGAAAGTGGTTCAACCGCTTGCCTTCTTAGGGCTGCAAATGTTTCAAGGGAGGAAAAATTTTCCTAGAGATTAGCTTAAATATATTTGCATGATAAGGATTTTGTTTTGATTAATGGTCCTCCAAGTTTCCACAAACATTCATTACATGGATTATAATCATACATACATCTGGGCTCTACAATGATTATTAACCCTCTAATATGGTGGCCACTTGGTGCAGATTTTGATGGGGATTCCATTCATATTTTTTATCCCCAATATTTAGGATCTCAAGATGAGCTTTCTCAGCTTCTAAGTGTGGATCAACAAATGTTTAGTTCCCATTTTGGAGAGGCAATAATAGCACTAAGTGTTGATACTTGATACATTGTTGTATGCCAATATTTTATCCATTTACATGAAGTAGAATCATACCATCAAGATTGGAACAAAGACCTTGGGCTTTGGAGGCACGTCACTCATGCTACCCCTCCTAAGTTGTGATGGAGTATATCACTATCTTACAATTACTACGTCTTCCCATTGGTATTAGTTGTCTTCTTGGTGTATATTATGACATATCCACATTGCATTTGCTCATGGCTATGAGCATTTTCATGACATGGAATCGTTGTGTACTTTTTTCATGGCCATGGTCTTGCATATTATTACACGGATCCACAGTGTATTATGTTGGAAGCCATGCTTTGTTTCTCTTCTAAGCATCGGTATGCCTATCTATTTGTTGACAATCGATTGCAAGTACTCACTAGTTCCTTTATCTTTAGCTCTTTCCTTGGAATTCCTCATAACTTATGTTTATTAGAATGTGTTTCGACCATTGGTTCCTCTTCTTACCTCACACATTAGGGGGTGTTGTTACAACTCTATTTTCCACCCTTGAATCTCACTAAGGACCCATTGCATAGACCAACATTGAATGAGTTGAGGAAATCAACACTAAATGAATCGATTCTCTTGCACTAGGAGATTTTGAACTTATTAGACTCAAGCTCCTTAAGTTCGAGAGCTCTACAACCATCTTATGAAAACCATCTAAGACCCCAAAATGAGAACTTAATCTACATTCATATTTACTAAATTCGTACAATATGGTAATTCACACTTCCACAAAAAAGTCACCTTCCAAAGCTTGCTTTGGATATTTACTACCTTCACCTTTGGATGTCGTTTATGAGCACCCTAATAGAGAGAAAAATACAAGAGTTGGAAAAAATTGGATGGAAAAATCTGAAGACCAGGAGAAAACCCATATCCAAGAAACACTAGTTTCCTTGCATCACAACCTATCCTTAATAAGAAAATAAGTGTAGTGTTATGCGAAAGTAGATGAAAGCTAAAAATCCAAGCATTGAGAAAAGGATTTGGTAGGATAGCTAAGTAATGGGAGATAATTCTCCAAGAACGAGAAATAATACACCAAAAGAAAAAATTTATATCCTTTTCTCATTAGCCTATGCTCGATAATGACTCATGCTCAACAAGATTTCTCATAACCAAACTCCATAACCACTAAGCAAGATCTTTGAAACCTCCATCGAAAAAAGGAATAAGAAGGAAACCAATTCAATTTTTGTACGATATGTCCTCCCCTTTTCATGAACATTAGACGCCATGTGGAAAATGACACCAAGCAAGGAGTTACACCAACAGAGTACAAGTTTCTTAGATATTTAGGTAGATTCCTGGGCGTCAATGAAGAAATTCCAGAGAAGTTATATAGAGAGAGAATAGATTAATGAGAGGTTCAAATTCATGGGGAGAGATTGATGAGGGGCTCAAATTCATGAGGGGACACAACTTCCATAACCAAGAAAAGATCACCAAAGAAATAGACACAAAATAGAGGAAGTAAGGGGTTTGTTGTGTAAGTTTGAAGTCCAAACCATAGTACTTTGAAGTTCTGTAGTGATTTAATCCTCTATAATTGTATCATTATGTGACCAATTAAGGAACAAGTTTTGTATCAATTTAACATCATTCTTGCAAGTTTTTCCAAGGTTAAATTTTGAGTCTCTTAGTGTGTTTTAATCCTATTGCAATTGTGCCATTAATTTCTCCTTGTTTATTACATAATTTTTTTTCTGAAATGAAGAACAAAGTATATCATAAATTAAGATATACTAAGATGATCGAACCATTGGAATATCCAAAGTGGATGCTGATCAATATTGCATTTATTTAGGAGATGATACGTGGGAAGATTATAGATCTGTGACTTATCTCATTATACAAAAGAATATTACTTTGTAGTTGTGGAAAATATTACTACCGTAGATCCATCTTAAACCTCAAATCAATTAAGTGTTGAGATGGATAAAAAACCTTAGAGTGTGTTTCATGGTTTTGAAGTTAAGATGCATCTACAATAACTTTTTATTTTATGAAACTAACATTTACACCCAATGTCTCATAAAGAAAAAACACTACATAATGGGAATCTCTCCCACCCAAATTTTAGAAAACTTCATGTTTCTTGGCATAATTACAACATTGATGAAAAATGGAAAAGAGGCCTATGAAGATTGGAAGAGGTAAACCTTGTTTACCTTTGTGCAATCCATAGGTATTTTGATATACATCATAAATGGCATGTTGAATGCCCTTATATCTTCTAGCCAATATAATATCACACAATCTTGTAGAAACATGTCACAACCGACTATGTAAATGAAGGGCACTATGGTTATCTTGATTGTGCAATCACAAACTTTGTAGGCTACCCATTTTCCTTGATTCAAACAAGGTGCATAGGGCTGTGGATGGAAATTTGGGGCAAGCATTATTGTTGAAATAGGTCCTATAAGTTGAAATTTTTATTCCACCATTGTCAATAATGCAACAACCCAAGAGAATATTATTCTGATGGTTGTAACTAAATAATGCCTCACTATTTATGCACGAGTAGTCATCGATCAAGTTTAAATTGATAATTATTAACCAATTGTTTGGTCTTGATTCATCTCTTCCTTCATTGTCACAATAAGTTCAACCTTTTGTGCCTTTCTAGATTTATAAATTCTCCACTTGAATGAAAGAATTAAGAAATTGTTACATTTCAGTAAAAAGCAGAGGTGGGAACCAAAAAAATTGCTCACATCATGTTATTGGCACAAGTGTTGAGTCTCATTTTCTAGTATATTACCAGCAGAAGGTGAATTTTTTCCTATGTGGAGAAATAACCAGCACAGAGAATAAGTAAAAGGGTTCCTCTTGATGCAAATAAAATATGCAAACAGACTGAACAAGGAAGCATTGTATGCTGCTACAAGGCAGCATACAACCATCTCTGAGGCATCTCTTGTGATAATAAATACCATTAAACTTGAAATCCATGTGACAGAGTTCACTCAAATATTTTGTCAAACACTTTGGTGACAGACTCAAACAAAACTCAAATTTAGAGTTATAAGGTGAAGTAGATGCATGTATCTTGTTTTCCTTTTTTTTTTGGGTCACAAAGAACAGCTTTAGTCTTTGCATATGAGCTTGTAACTAACATGCTATGACAAGAAGTGAACACTACTACATGTGTAGCAATTAATTCAAGAGTTTCTTCAAACTTTTTGCATGCAACAAAACTATATCAAATAAAAAGTAGTAGCAAATGAAGGAATTATACATCAACCCATAAAAAATAAAATATACATGAAGCACAGGAGTACATGCACAGAAGTTTTGAAGCCAAACTGAACAATTTTGAAGCATGAAGAAACCACATTACCATTTTTCCGCTTAGCCTTTCAATGTGGCCCTAGAAGATTAATGTTTCCTTTGACGTGACCCTATTAGATTAATGTCTCCTCTGATGCAACCCTAGAAAATCAATGTCTCAACACTTGAATGGGTGGTGTTTATGTTGACAAAGAGTTGTGTTCATTTAATTTGGAGCAGCCTCAAGTGTTTGCGATGGCAGAGTATTCGATTTTGTCCCCGCGTAGAGTTCAACGAAATTTTCAAGTTATGTGCACATCATTTTCCAGTACATAGAAAAAATCCATATTCAATTCGTTGAACTGAAATAATGGCGTCTATTTGGTTCCTGCTCGGTCAATCTTGATTTAACAAAAACTTGCCGCTATTACTGATATTGAATAAGATTCACAAGAGAGTCTCAAGTCTGTCAATGACTCTGTGGGAGATGGGTGCAGATAGATGGTCTGGCTGCGGGGAAGGAGATTAGAGCGGGGTCTGATTCAAATAGTAGATAGATGGTCTGGCTGCAGGGGAAAAAGAATAGAGCGGGAAAGAAACAAAATAAGCCTTAGTAAAACTGATGGTTGTGAAATGTAGTGAAGCCGGCCTTTTCACCACACAAAAATTTCATATTATACCTCAAACATTTCAATGTTATACCTTATGCCAATGTAAACTCATGATGTAATGTCACATTTCTTTCCACAATGTCACACTTTTATTAAATTTTGTCACAAGATTCAAGCCCATGGTTATACCATAATGCCATTAACTTTGTATTATCACACTCTCTCGACATCAACAAGTATCACCTTACCCTATAACCGTACAATATATCATTTTGTCATGTAGTCAAAAATTTACTATTTACCATATAGTTATGTAATTATAAATATTTTGCCTTATTTCCATTTTTGTTGTTGGACCAATTACATATGATACTAATTTGTGAGATAACCAAGCATTATTATCCATTTCCAAATTTTTTTGTGTGCCAAATCATACTATATCTATATCACAAGTTTCATGTTCAAAATTTATTCATATTTGGAACTTGAAACTATGTAAAAACATCCAAACAATCTTTACATCATGATAACAATATTTCAAGTATGCATCTTTGAAAAAAAAAGGTTTATGTGTCAAATAATAATGTAAACTATAAAAATGAATTCAATCATTCATAATACTTCAAATAATTGGATCTCACCTAACTTTGCAACCTTTAACATAAGTGAGCTATATATGGGTCAATACGTTAGATAGAGTTTTTACTTTGTTTCAAACATATCATGAATATCCCCCATCATTGGCACAATATTACTCTTGGTCAAGGATGGAAAAGAAATCATCCATGTTCATTTCTAGAGAAAATATTTCCAATCTCCTTGATTTTTATCGGAGTCACCGTTCAAAAATTGTTCCCACTCTCTTGTCTTTTATTCTAGTTGGAATTGATTGGTTTTCTTAATAGAGGTCTATATTCAATAAGGTGACCACCACCCTTATAAATTAAAAATATATATAATAAAACTGACATTGTAAAAGGAAGCTAACATATAGGTTGTCATAAATATTTCTCATAATGTCATCAAGAGATGTGTGTTATACAATTTCTATGAGGAACAAAGTGGTCAATCCCATAAGATAGATGGGTTATTTATTGCACTCTTTTATGCACTAGTGAATGTATGGAGGCATCAACAACAATGCCTTATGAAGATGTGGTCCAAATGCACTCTTGGTAAGAACATCAAGGGATGGTGGTGCTCTCTGTCATTTGTAGCAAATATTAGTTATTGGTGTAGTAGAAAATATTATAGGGAATGGGTTAAAGATATGAACTGATTCATTACATATATTTAAGTTTCCCACTGTGGAACAAATCATTCTATAAATGGTCAAAATCATAAGGTAATTCCACCTAGGTCGTTAATAAATTTTAGAACCTTCTTAAGTTAAAAACCATTCATTTGGCCTTTTTGAAAAAAAACAACCATAGTGTTTTGAGACATCCATAGGCTATCAGATATACTTCATGACAATTATTTTCAATCCAAAAATGTAAATGAAAAAAAAAATGTAGTTAGGCAATGAATAGCCATGCAACTCAATCCATGGGGTCCTAAGGTCTCTATGGCCTAGGATTTGGGACAAAATTTAGTGGGGTATGATACACCAAATACCATAACATTCCCTAACATTGTTGTTTTTTATATTATCAACATGAATAACAACTTGATATCTTGAATATCAACATGACTAGTTTAGGGGGGATTTTATTACCTTGTGTGTTGCCTTTGGTATACTATTCCATGGGTCCTTGGGAGGAACTGTTTTTTAAACTCCTCGGTCAATCTCTCCTTGTGTAATTTATATAATGATAGATACATGTGAATGGATGGTCATTTTATTAAACCCATGCATCCTTGTGATAAGCGTGAAATGCCACAACCTCAAGCTCATATAATCTCCATTAAATTATAAACATCAAATGCAAATAAGTAGGAGGAAAACTGAGAATAAAACCATGAAATCATGTGTTTACATTATGGATAAACGTTATCATGTCATTCTAACAACACAAGATATAGGGAAGATTCTTAAACCTCATATAAAAGAAAGGCGTAGTCTAATGAAGCCATAATTTCTGTTGGGAAACCAGCTCCAAAAATAGAAGAAAAGAGATATCAACGCCTTAGAAATAAGCCACTTCGAGGGGGAAACTTCCAATACATTACATGAATGAAAAATTCTTGGATGATACAGATTAAAAAACCTCCTTTCTATATATAGGAGTCCATGGGGCCACAATGTAATCCTAGCTGACCTAGCAATAATAATTTAAGGGCACAATAATAAAAATATGGGGGTTACAGGGGTACAATAATAACAATAAGGGGGTTAAACTAACAACAATAAAGGACTATATTAGTAATATAGGGACCTAACATGCCCCTCTCCTTCAAAAAAGTGTTTTCCTCAACGCTTGAGTAGCTCTAGGTGCTTTTATATAAAATTCGTATCCTCCCATGTAGAATCTTCAGTGGGTAAGTTCTTACACTTGATGAGATACTCTGAAATTGATCAATTTCATAGTTTTCGAGTTCTTGTTTCCATGACCGCTTCAGGTTCAAATATGATTTTCCTTCCTCATCGAGTTCTGGCAATATTGTTTGAACTGGAAGATTTTCACCTATAACCTTCTTTAAGCATGAAACATGGAAAACTGGATGCACTCGTGAAGAAGCAGGAAGCTCCAATTTGTATGCCATAGTACCAATCTTTTGCAACACCTTGTAAGGACCATAGTACTTTCGCGATAATTTATTATCCTTCTTAGCTTGCTTGAGGGACATTTGTTTATATGGTTGTAGCCGTAAAAATACCCAATCTCCTACATCAAAACTTCTCTCGCTGCGATGTTGATCTGCCTGTTGTTTCATTCGATTTTGTGCCAAATTAAAGTTATCCTTTAAGAGTTGGAGAACTTCTTGCTGATGCTCGATGTGATCTTCCACTGCTTGAACCTTCGAATTTTCCCTTAAAGATGATGTGATCGATGGTGGATGATATCCATAAAGTGCCATAAATGGGGTCATTTTTGCTGCAGTATGGAAGGAAGTGTTATACCACCATTCAGGAAGAGGTAACCACTTGACCCATTGTGTTTGTTTATCAGATACAAAACAACGAAGATATCCTTCCAAACATTTATTTACTATCTCAGTTTGACCATCGATTGAGGATGATAAGATGAGCTATGAGCTAATTGAGTACCCAAACAAGAAAATAACTCCGTCCAAAAATTTCCAGTAAAAATGGGATCTCTATCGCTCACAATAACCCTTGGGCTTCCATGTAGCTTTTGAATTCTATCCATAAATGTAGTAGCAACCGTACTTGCTTTAAATGGATGAGATAATGCACAAAAGTGTGCATACTTGGTAAGTCTATCAACTACCACCATGATGACACTCTTTCCTTCGGACTTAGGTAAACCTGTGATAAAATCCATTGAAATCTCATCCCAACATTGACTTGGAATGGGTAAAGGTTGTAGAAGACCCAAGGTCGTAATTGTCTCAACTTTATTTTGCTGGCAAACCAAACATTCCGCCACAAACTTTTGAATATCAGATTTAAGGCCATCCCAAAAAAATTCTTTCTTCACCCTGTGGTAAGTTTTTAAAAATTCTGAGTGTCCTCCTAAAGGAGAAGTGTGCAATTCCAAAAGAATCTTTTGTTTTAGTTGGGAATTCTTACAAAGATATAAGCGATCTTTGTACCATAAGGAATCATTTTCCAACTAAATGTATCAGATGTACTAGGATCTTGCTGCAACTTTTGAATGAGTGTCCACACTTCTTCATCCTTCTTCCATTCATCTCTTGCTTCGGTTATCCAATCTGGTTGGATAATAGAAATGGCACAAAGCAATGCTTCCACCTCTTCATTCTTTCTTGAGAGTGCATCTGCAACAACATTAAGCTTCAGTTTTTTATAGATTATTTCAAAGTCATAACCCAACATCTTTGTGACCCATTTTTGCTACTCTTTTGAAGATAGTCTTTGTTCCTAAAAGTGTTTAAGACTATCATGATTAGTTTTTACCTTGAAGTGTCTTCCCATTAGGTGATTTCGCCATTTCTTTAGTGCATGTTGTTAGACTCCTATACCAATAGGTGTCATTATTCATGATTGACTTGATGAGATATGCAATATGTTCATACCTTTTTCTTGTTGCAAAGGTTTTCCATATTCTCAAAAAATAAAAAAATCGAAAAAAATAAATAAATTTAAAAAATGTAAAGAGGGTATACCCTAAAAGAAAAATCAAAGGGTGAAAAGAATAAAAATTGGCCAAAAAAGTGAAAGAAATGAACCCCACCAAAAGAAAGGCCAAGGAAAGTGTGCAGGTCTAAATGCCACTATCATTTTTATCTCGATGTAATAAATAATTGTGTGCAACTTTGTATTCATGCCACAATTTATGAGCATTCAAACAGCTTTTAAGCTTGGCTAGTTCATTTTTCAATTTTATGTTTTAGAGATAAGAGAATAAAACTGACCAAAACTATTAAATCTTGCGATAAGTAGATAGGTAGAGTAAATAAAAGGAGCTCAACAGTTTAATCTGAGCCCTTGGATGTAATAAGGTTAGAATTAGATAGATTTTCATATGTAAAAGAAAAAAAGTGTGATAAGGGTTTGACAGTCTAAGTGCACCCTAATAAAGAAGAAAAAATGGTAGGGTAAAGTAGATAGGGTAGGTAGATGAGGTTGCAGAATTACATGTGATGAATGATGGCTTTAGTTGTGGTAAATCTTTTACTTTCATCACAAGTGCATAGGCAGACAACTCATTGAAGAATTTCAAGCAATGCAAAGTCAGATTATTAACTTCCCTTCTCATATTTTCCCTAAAAATTTCACTAATTTCCCCTAAGTACTAGGCATTTAAAGATTAGAGGGGCTCAAGGCATTTCCTTGACTTTTGGAGGGACTGGACCCTCGGCCCAATAATTGGAAAAGTCTAAGTACTTAAAATCATTTATCATAACATTCATTCACCTCTAAAAAATCTTTTCCTAAGTAAAATCCCATTTTACTTAGGAAAAATCATGTAATATTTCACATAAAAACCCTCCTCATAAAAGCATAAGTTAAAAACATTAACCTAATGTTTACACTTAGCGCTTCTTTCATTTTTTCATATTAACTTCTGATTTTATTATTTTCCTTGTAAATTCCCCTTTTCCCGTATTATTTTAATAATAAAATTCCCAAATAATAATATCCCGCCCCTTTGGTTGAAAAATAACCATATTAATGTATTAATCATGATTAATTAGTCAAATATTTGATTAATCGTGAGCGCATTTCTCTGCCATATCAATAAGGGTTAATTAATCCTCATGGTTAATTAATAACTTGAATCTGCCAATCAAATCACCCCCAATGCGATTAATTCAAAATAAATTACATTGGGCCCGC
Organism: Pinus albicaulis; assembly: GCA_034641835.2. Taxonomy (NCBI): domain Eukaryota; kingdom Viridiplantae; phylum Streptophyta; class Pinopsida; order Pinales; family Pinaceae; genus Pinus; species Pinus albicaulis. The sequence goes on along the minus strand of CM076578.1, from coordinate 709,134,220 downwards.
TCGTTATCTTTCCGTCATCTCGTAACCCCTACCACCGTTCGATCAACATATATCAGATCTACAGTTGATATCAATATCGCTATCCATCTTCGTCCGAACAATAACGCGCGATGGCCAAGCGGTTTTCTGAACAGTATCGCGCCACACATCATTCATCATATGGAATCGCTTGCCCTCTGCCCAAAACCACCTTTCCCCAAAAGCGATGCAATCGCGTACCGCTTACCACCTTCCACTAACGACAAAACTTCACATCGTCAAGTCAACGCCATCTGTCCACTGTTCATTCAAAGCTTACCCACCAATATCACCCGTTTACCCGTTTAAACACAAACACCCTAGTGTTGCTCATTTTCGCCTGATTGCGCAGTAAAACCCTTTGTAACCCAGCTGCGCCACCTGAAGCCTCTGTTAACCAATTCGAGCATGGTTTACCTCCCAAAAATCATTCTAGATTCACTCCACAGACCTCTCAACATCAAATGAAACATTTTCGACCTCCCCTGCAAACCAATGATTTCTTAACAATTTGTTTTGTTTTACAGGTCATCAGAAGACCACATCCTTGGATAAACAGTCTTAATATTAGTCACAAGACTTTTTTACTCCAAGAGTGTTGTCAAATCTATTCAAACGGAGATGGAAGATAAAACATACAATTGAAAGACAAGCAAAGGAAACAGGATATTAAACGATTTACTGTTGAAACAGACAGTAAAAACCTAAACTACACATTGAAGGTAAAAGGACACAGTAAAAAATAGTCAAAGAGTATCAGGATTAAAGAGTATCAGATTGAAGACCAAGTCAAGTAAATAAGCTAGCACGAAGATAAACAACAGGGAAGACAGTTACAAAACAGAACATACAAGTTCATGACAAAGTGAAGACAAATAAAAAATAGAGCGGTAAAAAGTAAAAAGTAAACAGTAAACAGTGAAAGTAAACATGAAGATATTAAGAGTTAAAAAAAGATAAAAACACTTTCTCCAGCCACAATGAAGTTTATCCAAAGTAAAAGTGAAAAACAGTCAAAAGAAGTTTAAGGTTAAAAGATGAAATTAGAGCAAAAATGGTACATTATTCAAAAATTTCCTGTTTAAGTCATAGTTTTGCAGAAACTATTGTGATCAATACAAGATTAATTATGAAAAACTGAAGGAGGTTTATTTTCTTAAGAGTACAATCTACAAAAACATCTCTCACGTTTCTAACAGCTATTATGGTTTTAGAAATATTAAACAATGTTGGAAAGCACTTTTTGCAGAAACTTCCCGTTAAGTCATCATTTTGCAGAGAATATTGTGGCCAATCCGAAATACATAATACAAAATTGAAGGAGGTTTTTGTTCCTAAGAGAACCATCTACAAAAACCTATCTCACTTTTTGCACAGTGATTTCAGAATGAGAGATACATGCACATATTTACAAGCTATTTTTCAGACTTTGTAAAAATCTGTTTTACACATATGTTTACAGAGCCTATTGTGCACATCTGGAGAGGAATTTGAGGAAACTAAAAGAGGTTTATCTCACCAACATATTAATACCCAGTAAACTCTTTCACTTTTTACATATCTACTACGGATTGAGAAATAAAAAGATATCATTGGACCCCAAGTTTGCAGAATTTTTGGAGCAGAATGCACAAAGAAAGGAAGCAGTTAGTGACTTGGATTCCTCATCATCAACTAAGAGTTGGATAAAATTCGAATTATTCTCTTTTTCATCACCTATCCATAAGAAATAGTGCCAAATAGATGCATTAGTTTGAGTGTCCTTTACTTAAGTTCTATTTATGTAAAATAGTTGGAGAGATATGTGAACTAATCTTGATATTTTTTCAAGATATTTTAGTTTAGAATTTGTATAAATACTTCACTCTTGGAAGTATTTTGGGTGGATTTTTTAGACTTTGCTGTAACATTGACTATTTGGAATAAAGTGCTATTGGAGTAATTTTTTGTGGCTAAGTTGGATGATGAATTGAAGCGAAATACTTTTTACAGGATTCATGTGTCAGACTACGGATCAATAAGTCATCCTTCCCTTATGTTTAAAGTTTTTATATCTGTTTATTATATCACTTTGTTTCATTTCTGAATGATCAATGAAAAGGAATAAATCAGAAAGTACTTAAGTGTAATCTGATTTCAATCATTGTTATTCTAAATGTTTTCTTCTAAACTGGTTTTAAACAATGAATTCTTAATTGCTCCTGTTTTTCTAGTTTAAGCATTTTGATTATTTAATAAAGAATTCTTAATTTCTCTTTGTTAATAATCACTCAATTTTCCCTCTTATGAATGTGTTGAAATATTCTTAATTGCCTTTCATCCATTTTAAATCCATTCCATTCACTTTAGATCTGAAATTGTTCTCTGTTTTATTATCTTGCCCTGTGAAACTATCTTTTGTTTAGAAACTTAATCCAGTGAAGCCATCTTTTTGACTCCATAGACCAATGGCCTAAACTACTCAATCTTTCCCTTAGCTATCAAATTCCACCACCCAAATTCAAACAAAACCCTTGGACTTTATAACTAGCCTAATATCTTCTAAAAACAAACCTAAATTTTAAAGAGAGAGCCCTCTCTGGGTACAGATTGGCTAGATTGAGTACCTAAAAGATTGGTTTGTGGTTACCTCGGACCCCTTTCTTATTTCCAACAACTTCAAGGAAAATCTAAGTGATAACATAGTGGCGACCATACTAGGGATCTGAATAATTTGATTGTTACTTTTGTTTCCTTTATAAGCTACAGACGGAGCCTGAAGTTAGCCAGATAGCCTTTGAACTGCTTTTGCTCTGCAATTGCATAGTAAATAAATGTTTCTTCAGTCTATCTCCGGTTTAGTTTATGAACTGAACTCTGGTTTCAAATACTTGATTAGTTCCTCTTGTCAAATAAGTCTTTAAGAAAATTTAAATCTCATATCTAAAGCCTCTTATAGAAATCATAGAAGTTGTTTTGAAAATTCATAAAAAAAAAACAAAATAATCATAAAATACTCAAAATCTGGTTTCCTGAATAACTAACTTTTTCTTCAGAATTTTTTTACAGGTTTAGATCTGATCTATGATGGTGGACAGGGATCAGACACATAAATGTTAAAATCATCCACCTGGCGACTCCAAATCAATTTTACAATCAAGACTCCACTGGAGGAATGAACCTCAAAGAATAATATGGAAAGACCAGGCTTTCAACTTGGATCTTAATCCAAGACATTATGTTCTTTCTCATTAAAAAAAAAATTCAATGTATATTGTATTTTATAGAAGATCTTAGATTAGTTTTTAATTATTTTCCTTCGAAGATTGTAAGTAATAATTCTCCTAATCTATTTTAGCATCCTTCTTATGAATCTAATGATGATAATTTTCCAATTAAGAAGTCTCAAATAATCAAGACTGATCTTACAATCCCTGTACATATCCCTATGCCATATAAAGTTCCAGATAGATATAAGCCCCTTATTTTACCTCCTATACTCCATGATTTTCCTAACAAATACTACAAGTATCTTCTTAGATTTGATGGAGAGAATGGTATCACTGCCCAAAAACATATTCAAGGTTTTGAAAATTATTTGGATTTATTTGAGATTGATGAAGATGATGTTAAAATCAGACTTTTTTCTCTTTCTTTGCAAAATAGAATAAAGAGATGGTTTAAAAATCTGCCTAATGCTAGCATCTCAGATTTCCAGCAGTTTATCAAAATTTTCCTTGATAGATGGATAATCAAAGTTAATCATTTTGTGATCATGGAAGAATATAATCAATTAAAAATAAATTCAAATGAAACAATACAACAATTTTCTGACAGATTTAATCAAGTTTATTATTCAATGCCAGAAAATATTAGACCTCCTCATGATTCAACTTTCTTGCATTATCCAAGTGCCTTTGATCCAGAAATAGAATTTTGGTTAAGAGAAAGAGATCCAAAAACACTTGTACAGATGCAGAACATTGCAGTTGATGTGGAAGTTAATCTCCAAATTAAACAGGAAAAGTTGAAAGTAGAAGAAGAGAAAAATAAAAATATTTCAGAGGTAAAACTTAGCCTTTGGTAAGAAAACTAGATGAAAGAAAACAACAGATCACTATGAAAGATGATTTTTTTATTCAAAATCACCATGAAGAAATAGAAGAGGTTGATAGCCATGAACAAATTTCTCTTAATTGAAATTATCATAGATCAGAAAATGAATTTATAGATCAATATGAGGAAGAGGAATCTGCTAATCTAATGTGTATGTTTGATGACATTCCTTATTTTGATTATTTGCCTAAGTATGATCATTATGATGATAGTTATGTTCTCCAAAGTCAAGCTAAATTTACAAAGCAATCACAAGCTATTTCGTGGGATGAAGAAACTTCGTTTCAACAGATTGAAGACAGTGATCAACCAATACAGATCAGCCATGAGAGTGAAGAAGGAAGAGCAGAAAATGTGGAAATAAGTGAAGGTTCTTTACCTCTTTTTTTTGCTTCATTTCAGTTCATTAGAGACAAATTTCATGCCATCAATAATCGGCAATCTTTAGGAATTGTGATTGATAACAAAGAAGATAATGAAACTATTGATCAAGATTTTTTAGTTTCACAATTGCAGTTATCAGTTGCCATTGAAGCAAATGATCAAAGAACACAAGAAATTTCCATGCCACTATTTTTTGAATCATTTCAGTGTTTAAAGGAAATGTGGTATAACATGTTTAAAGAAAAGGATGGGAAACTTGTTGAAGTTTATGAAGTCCCATGGAATTTTATATGTCATAGGCTCCAGCAATTTTCCCAAGTTTTTCAGGATCCACTAGTAAATATCTAGAATATTGAAGGCATTCAAAGCATTCCTCTATTAACTAACTATGATTTTCAGAATCAAGATGATAAAGGATTCAACAGTCAAACATTACAATCAGTAGGAATATCATCATAAATTTTATCTGAAAGTTTGCAGGGAGATAAAGACTAAAATAACATTTCAGATTCATGGCATGGAGGCCATCCAGAGCAAATGTATAGTTGTTTAGATCAATTAAACATCAATGTATATATTTTGGAAGATCCTTTTGTACAATTTCTAGAGTCAAAAAAGGAAATCAAGTGTTTCCTTATCCTCTCATTTGTTGACAAGTTTCTAATAGGTTGCAGAAGTACAATTTTGATAATCAACAAGAAAGTGAAAAAAAATCTATCAAAGTACATAATTCTTGAATGGTTGCATTGGCTATTTCATTTTACCTAAATAGCAGTTGAACAATAGATTGAGTAGGTAGATGAGTGCTAATAAGCTCAGGATTTTGAGCATTTTTCTTTTTTAGTTTTCAATTTACAGCTAGTTTTTCATTAAGTTGGTTTGAAAATTTTTGTGTGTTGTTTTAACTTTCAGATCAGATTTCAGGTTGCAGAAAAAGGAATATATTCAAATCAAGATTTCCAACCACAATAAATGCATGTTTGGGATTGGACCAAGGCAGAAGATTTCCAACTGCGAAACAAAGTTTTTAGTTTTGAGGATAGTACCCTAATCGAGTTGAAGCTCCTGAGAGTGCGCCTTAAGCTTCGTAAGTATTATTGTCATACATACAATAAAGCAAATAGAAAGATTCCACTGTTCACTTCATAATCATTTTCGAGGCCAACTATAATAAAAGTCTTCTCTTGACTTTTCACTTCAAGAAAAGCCATCCCCAAGGGAGCTGTTAGACTCCTATAAAAATAGGTGTCATATTTCATGATTGACTTGATGAGCTATGTAATATGTTCATACCTTTTCTTGTTGCAAAGGTTTTCCATATTTTCAAAAAATAAAAAAATTTAAAAAATGTAAAGAGGGTATACCCTAAAGTAAAAATCAAGGGGTGAAAAGAATAAAAATTGGCCAAAAAAGTGAAAGAAATGAACCCCACCAAAAGAAAGGCCAAGGAAAGTGTGCAGGTCTAAATACCACTACCTTTTTCTCTGATGTAATAAACAAGATGTGTGCAACTTGTATTCTATGCCACAATTTATGAACATTCAAACAGTTTAAGCTTGCCTAGTTCATCTTTCAATTTCATGTTTTAGAGATAGAGAATAAAATTTGAGCAAACTATTTAATCTTGGCAGATAAGTAGATAGGTAGAGTGAATAAAAGGATCTCAACAGTTTAATCTGAGCCTTTGGATGTAATAAGGTCAGAATTAGATATATTTTCATATGTAAAAGAAAAAAGTGTGATAAGGGTTTTCCAGTCTAAGTGCACCCTAATAAAGAAGAAAAAATGGTAGGGTAAAGTAGATAGGGTAGGTAGATGATGCTACAGAATTACATGTGATGAATGATGGCTTTAGATGTGGTAAATATTTTACTTTCATCACAAGTGCATAGGTAGAAAATACATTGAAGAATTTCAAGCAACGCAAAGTCAGATTATTAACTTCCCTTCTCATCTTTTCCCTAAAAATTTCACTAATTTCCCCTAAGTACTAGGCATTTAAAGATTAGAGAGGCTCAAGGCATTTCCTTGACTTTTGGAGGGACCGGACCCTCGGCCCAATAATTGGAAAAGCCTAAGTACTTAAAACCATTTATCATAACATTCATTCACCTCTAAAAAATCCTTTCCTAAGTAAAATCCCATTTTACTTAGGAAAAATCGTGTAATATTTCACATAAAAACCCTTCTCATAAAAGCATAATTTAAAAACATTAACCTAATGTTTACACTTAGCGCTTCTTTCATTTTTTCATATTAACTTCTAATTTTATTATTTAAATCCTTGTAAATTCACCTTTTCCCGTATTATTTTAATAACAAAATTCCCAAATAATAACATCCCGTCCCTTTGGTTGAAAAATAACCATATTAATATATTAATCATGATTAATTAGTCAAATATTTGATTAATCGTGAGCGCATTTCTCCGCCATATCAATAAAGGTTAATTAATCCTCATGATTAATTAATAACCTGAATCCGACAACCAAATCACCCCCGATGCGACTAATTCAAAATAAATTACATTGGGCCCGCTCGTTATCTTTCCATCATCTCGTAACCCCGACCACCATTGGATCAACAGATATCAGATCTATAGTTGATATCAATATCGCTATCCATCCTCGTTCGAACGATAACGTGCGATGGCCAAGCAGTTTTCTGAACAATATAGCGCCATGCGTCGTTCATCATATGGAATCGCTCACCCTCCGCCCAAAACCACCTTTCCCCAAAAGTGGTGCGATCACGTACCGCTTACTGCCTCCCACTAACGACAAAACTTCACATCGTCAATTAAGTGCCATCTGTCCACTGTTCATTCAAAGCTTACCCGCCAATATCAACCGTTTACCCGTTTAAACACAAATACCCTAGTGTTGCTCATTTTCGCTTGATTGTGTAGTAAAACCCTTTGTAACCCTACTGCGCCACCTGAAGCCTCTATTAACCAATTCGAGCATGGTTTACCTCCCAAAAATCATTCTAGATTCACTCCACAGACCTCTCAACATCAAATGAAACCTTTTCGACCTCCCCTGCAAAACAATGCTTTCTTAACAATTTGTTTTGTTTTACAGGTGATCAGAAGACCACATCCTTGGATAAACAGTCTTAATACTAGTGATAAGAATTTTTTACTCCAAGAGTGTTATCAAATCTATTCAAACAGAGATGGAAGATCAAACATACAGTTGAAAGACAAGCAAAGGAAACAGGATATTAAACGATTTACTGTTGAAACATACAGTAAAAACCTAAACTACACATTGAAGGTAAAAGGACACAGTAAAAAACAGTCAAAGAGTATCAGGATTAAAGAGTATCAGATCTACGGTTGATATCAATATCGCTAGCCATCCTCGTCCGAACTATAATGCGCGATGGCCAAGCGGTTTTTTGAACAGTACCGCGCCACGCGTCGTTCATCGTATGGAATCGCTCACCCTCCGCCCAAAAACACCTTTCCCCAAAAGCGGTGCAATCGTGTACCTCTTACCACCTTCCACTAACGACAAAACTTCACATCGTCAAGTCAGCGCCATCTGTCCACTGTTCATTCAAAGCTTACCCGCCAATATCAACCGTTTACCCGTTTAAACACAAACACCCTAGTGTTGCTCATTTTCGCCTGATTGTGCAGTAAAACCCTTTGTAACCCAGCTGCACCACCTGAAGCCTCTGTTAACCAATACGAGCATGGTTTACCTCCCAAAAATCATTCTATATTCACTCCACAGACCTCTCAACATCAAATGAAACATTTTCGACCTCCCCTACAAACCAATGCTTTCTTAACAATTTGTTTTGTTTTACAGGTGATCAGAAGACCACATCCTTGGATAAACAGTCTTAATACTAGTCACAATACTTGTTTACTCCAAGAGTGTTATCAAATCTATTCAAACAGAGATGGAAGATAAAACATACAGTTGAAAGACAAGCAAAGGAAACAGGATATTAAACGATTTACTGTTGAAATAGACAGTAAAAACCTAAACTACACATTGAAGGTAAAAGGACACAGTAAAAAATAATCAAAGAGTATCAGGATTAAAGAGTATCAGATTGAAGATCAAGTCAATTAAATCAGCTAGCATGAAGATAAACAGCAGGGAAGACAGTTACAAAACAGAACATACAAGTTCATGACAAAGTGAAGATAGATAAAAAATAGAGTGGTAAAAAGTAAAAAGTAAACAGTAAACAGTGAAAGTAAACATGAAGATATTAAGAGTTAAAAAAAGATGAAAACACTTTCACCAACCACAATTAATTTTATCCAAAGTAAAAGTGAAAAACAGTCAAAAGAAGTTTAAGGTTAAAAGATGAAATTAGAGCAAAAATGGTACATTATTCAAAAATTTCCTGTTTAAGTCATAGTTTTGCAAAAACTATTGTGATCAATCCAAGATGAATTATGCAAAACTGAAGGAAATTTATGTTCTTAAGAGGACAATCTACAAAAACCTCTCTCACTTTTCTAATAGCTATTATGGTTTTGGAAATATTAAACAATGTTGGAAAGCACTTTTTGCAGAAAATTCCAGTTAAGTCATCATTTTTCATAGAATATTGTGGCCAATTCGAAATACATAATACAAAAATTAAGGAGGTTTTTGTTCCTAAGAGACCCATCGACAAAAACCTATCTCACTTTTTTCACAGTGATTTCATAATGAGAAATACATGCACATATTTACAAGCTATTTTTCAGACTTTGTAAAACTCTGTTTTACACATATTTTTACAGAGCCTATTTTGCACAGCTGGAGAGGAATTTTAGGAAACTAAAAGAGGTTTATCTCACCAACATATTAATACCCTATAACCTCTTTCACTTTTTACATATCTATTACGGATTGAGAAATAAAAATATATCATTGGACCCCAATTTTGCAGAATTGTTGGAGCATAATGCACAAAGAAAGGAAGCAGTTAGTGACTTGGATGCCTCATCATCAACTAAGAGTTGGATAAAATTTGAATTCTCCTCTTTGTCATCACCTATCCATAAGAAATAGTGCCAAATAGATGCATTATTTTGAGTTTCCTTTACTTAAGTTCTATTTCTGTAAAATAGTTGGAGAGATTTGTGAACTAATTTTGATATTTTTTCAAGATATTTTAGTTTAGAATTTGTATAAATACTTCACTCTTGGAAGTATTTTGGGTGGATTTTTTAGAATTTGCTGTAACATTGACTGTTTGGAATAAAGTGCTATTGGAGTAATTTTTTGTGGCTAAGTTGGATGATGAATTGAAGCGAAAGACTTTTTACAGGATTCATGTGTCAGACTACGGATCAATAAGTCATCATTCCCTTGTGTTTAAAGTTTTTATATTTGTTTATTATATCACTTTGTTTTATTTCTGAATGATTAATGAAAAGGAATAAATCAGAAAGTACTTAAGTGTAATCTGATTTCAATCATTGTTATTCTAAATGTTTTCTTCCAAACTGGTTTTAAACAGTGAATTCTTAATTGCTCCTGTTTTTCTAGTTTAAGCGTTTTGATTATTTAATAAAGAATTATTAATTGTTCTTTGTTAATAATCACTCAATTTTCCCTCTTATGAATGTGTTGAAATATTCGTAATTTCCTTTCATCCATTTTAAATCCATTCCATTCACTTTAGATCTGAAATTGTTCTCTGTTTGATTATCTTGCCCAGTGAAGCCATCTTTTTTTTAGAAACTTAATCCAGTGAAGCCATCTTTTTTACTCCATAGCCCAATGGCCTGAACTACTCAATATTGCCCTCAGCTATCAAATTCCACCACCCAAATTCAAACAAAACCCTTGGACATTATAACTAGCCTAATATCTTCTAAAAACAAAGCTAAATTTTAAAGAGAGAACACTCTCTGGGTACACATTGGCTAGATCCTGTACCTAAAAGATTGGTTTGTGGTTACCTCGGATCCCTTTCCTCTTTCCAACAACTTCAAGGAAAATCTGATTGATAACACATGCAATATTGCTAACATTTCCTTCTCATAAATAGGTTTCTGTAAATATTTTCCTTTGATTGGACGACTTTCAAAAGCAACGGGTCTTCCTTCTTGTATTAAAACAACACCAATTCCATTTCCCGAGGCATCACATTCCACAATAAAGGTTTTTGGGGAAGCCTCTGGCGTAGCTAAGACCTGCATAGGGCACATTGCCTCTCTTAAGATGTTCAAAGGCCTTAGTTGCTTCTGTGAGTCCATGAAAATGCAATTTTTCTTCAATAATTTAGAGGTGCGCTAGTCTCCCATAATTCTTAACAAACTTGTGATAATACCCTGTTAACCCGAGAAATCCTCGCAACTGCTTTATGGTTGTGGGGACTTTCCATTTCTTAATGGCTGTAATTTTGTTAGGGTCTACTTTAACACCCTCGTGAGATACAATATGACCCAGATATTCCACCTCTTGTACTCCAAAGAAACATTTGGATGTTTTTTCATATAATTGTTTCTCCCGCAATAGTTTGAGCACCCTTTCAACATGTTCAACATGATCCTTCCAAGACCTGCTGTAGATTAGTATATCATCAAAAAATACTAGAAAAAATTTTCTAAGGAAGGGTTTGAAAATGGAATTCATCAACCCTTGAAATGTAGAAGGTGCATTGGTAAGGCCAAAAGGCATGATAAAAAATTCATAATGACCTCATGAGTTCAAAATGTTGTTTTCGGAATATCTTCAGTCTTCATTCTAATTTGATGATATCTTGAACGAAGATCCAACTTGGTAAAATAAATTTCTCCATGTAATTCATCCAATAATTCATCAATCACGGGAATGGGAAATTTATCTTTAAGGGTGAGCTTATTGAGCTCCCTATAATTCGGACACATGCGCCATGATCCATCCTTCTTGTGTACCAATACTATAGGAACAGAGAAAGAACTTTGACTAGGTTGAATTATACCCGCCTCTAACATTTTTGCAATCATACGTTAAATTTCGCTCTTTTGGACATAAGGATATCTATAAGGCCTGATGTTTGGAGGAACACTTCTCGAAATCAAATGAATAGCATTATCATGATCACGAATAGGTGGGAGTCCTTTGGGAGTTTCAAACACCTTGGAATGATTGTCCAATACTTTTTGGAGATCTTCAGAAATAGATGATTTTGATGTTGGAACTTCTAGTGAGCATAATTGTGCAATTACGCCTCATTATTCTTTCTTTAGAATGTTTGTCATGACATTAGAGATTATTATCTTTCCTGTCTTCCCTGCAATACCATTTAATTCAACTTCCTTTCCTTCTGAAAGAAATTTCAAGAAAATTTCTTGAAAATTAAAAGCTACAGTCCCTAAAGATTGTAACCATTGTACTCCTAGTACAACATCAGCACCTCCCATAGGAATGGAAAGCATTGGACTATTCAATACATATTCCCTCATGGTTAGCTTGATATTATGGAATTTTCCAGAGAAATTTATAGTTCCTCCATTTGCAACCATCACTTGACATTCTGGTGCTGGGTATAGGAAACAATTCAATTCCTTGGCTACCTTACAATGAATAAAATTATGGGTACTACCTGAATCAATCAACACTATTACCTTTTTCTTCTTGATATGTCCTTCCATCTTGAGAGTTTGAGGAGTGGTAATTCCTGCCAATGCATTACACGATATGGTCAGACTCATTTCTTCCTCTTCTAGGGCTGGTTCCTGGTGTATATCCTCTTCTTGTTCATTTTCTTCTTCCTCTTCACAATCTATGTAAAATAATTCTTCTCAGCACACTTATGACCTTTAGTGTATTTGCTATCACAACTGTAGCAAAGCCCTTTTGCTCTTTTTTCTTCCAATTGTTGTGGTGTCAACCTTGTAGGTTGTGGAAATCTAGGAGTAGCAACACTTCCATATTTATAGAAGTGAGTGGTAGGCTTCCTTGTCGCCATAATTTTACATTCAATTTTTCTTGCCAACCTGAATGCCTTCTCCAATGAATTAGGTTCCAAAATGCGAACTTCATGTTGGATGTTATCCTTTAAAGTACCTATGAAGAGATCAATCCTGTGTTCCTCTGGAATATCAGTTACCCTTATATTCAATTTTTGGAAGTCCTCAATGTGCTCCCCCACTTAACACTTTTGTTTGAGATTTATCAATTGGCTAAAGAAAGTGTTGCTCTTTGTATCCTCATAATGTGCTATCATTTCCTCTGTAAAAATTGACCAAGTGACAATTTTTTCACGGGAGAAAAGCCATCGATACCATACAAATGTATTTTGTTCTAAATGTAAAGTTGCAATGCATACCTTTTGTGTGTTTTGCACATTATTTAGATCAAAATATTGCTTCATATGTAGTATCCATGTTACAGGATCCTTTCCATCAAACTTCCTCATATCCATCTTTGGAATATGGTGGTTCTTCCCTCCAACATTAGAGTTTATGAAATCACGATTAACATTTATTTTCTTCTCATCATGAGTTTCCTCTACTATCTTTTCACCATTAGGAAACATTTCTTATATCAACTTTATCAAACCTTCCATGTCTACTTTTAGATCATTCTTCATGTTTTCCATCTTAGCTTTCATGTCATCCATCTTAGATGCCATGCCAGCTTCCATGCCATCCATCTTAGCTTCCATGCCATTCTTCAAACCATCCATCTTAGATTCCACGTCTTTCTTCAAACCATCCATCTTAGTTTCCACACCTTTCTTCAAAATTTCCATGTTATTTTTTGTTGCTCTTTGCGAGAGCGAAATTTGTTGCACTTGCTCTTGTAATTTTGATATGTCATGTTGCCATTCTTCATCTTTATAAGTCATAGCAGAGCCTTCTAAAGGCTTAATGGGTGTTAAATCCTTTTTAGGGGCCATTTTAGAATTCAATACTAATATCTATTCTACAATATGCGCTTGGAATCAATTCAACTTGATTCTTCAAACAAGACTTATGCAATTCGGAAAAACAATAAACACCTTTTACTTGATTTTGAGGATCTCGATATTGAAATTGACTTATCTCTATACTTACAGATCCTCAATCTCTGAAATTCGGCCCTCTAGTAGTCCTCTGAAGCTTCTTTCAAATGCCATAGGTCTAACTTGATTTGGATTCTTCAAGACAAATTTATGTCCAATCTCCCACAATGACCTAATTATGGATTGGTTCAGTAGAGAAAACTTGTATGACTTGCCACGTGTCATTGTTTTCTCCTTTGGATTTGAAATTTATAGAAAGGAAACTACAGTCCATGTAATTCTAGTCACTTTTTACAAAATTCCAATCCGATGCTCAGAGAGAGAGTTATGAATATTTTCCCACGATCACCTCTTTGAGATGAAATTCGGGAGCCTGAAAAAGACCTAACTTCCTCAGATCATATCTCCAAACATATTGCGAACCAAGCTCTGAAATTTTGCGAATATGTTCTTTAGGAGTTCAGCTTTGCGCTCTAACAATTTCAACTTCTGAGGCTTCATAGAAAAAAATTTATAGCGAAAATTACGCAATGACCTTTTTAAGTGAAATTCAGGAGCCTGCAAAAAGCCCTAACTTCCACAGATCATATCTCCAAAAATGTTGCGAACCAAGCTCCGAAATTTTGCGACGATGTTCCTCAGGATTTCAGATTTGTTTTCTACAAATTTCATATTCTGCACCTTGGTAGAAACAAAAAATTATAACGAAAATTCCATGATGATCTGTTTGGAGCAGCGAAACCCAAGAATCCAAACCTATGATACCAAATGTTGGGAAACTAGCTCCAAAAATAGAAGAAAAGAGATATCAACGCCTTATAAATAAGCCACTTCGAGGGGGAAACCTCAAATGCATTACATGAATGAACAATTCTTGGATGATACAAATTACAAAACCTCCTTTCTATATATAGGAGTCCATAGGGCCACAATGTAATCCTAGCCGACCTAACAATAATAATTTAAGGGCACAATAATAACAATATGGGGGTTACAGGGGTGCAATAATAAAAATAAGGGGCTTACACTAACAACAATAAGGGACTATACTAGTAATATAGGGACCTAACAATTTCATCTATAAAACAATAGAAATTCTAGCATGATTTTGCGAAAATTTGGTGGAAGTTATTGAAAATCTAGGTTATAGTTGTCAATATTCAAGATTTTGGGTGCCCCGAGGGTCCTTGATGGTGTTGAATCCATTTTCGTCATCAAAAGAACAATTTAAACACTACCATAGTGGGATATTCTTAAGAATTTATTGTCATATTCTAGCAAGAAAATGGTCATCTAGACAAAATTATGGCCTCGTTGGAAAATTCTTAAAAGAAATGCACTTTTATTCTAATATAAAGCTAATTGTTCCATTAGGTTTCACCATAATTAAAATTGGGCATTTCCAATGATGAGATTCCATGTGTGTTAAGACTTACATTATGTAAAGGAAAATGATAAAATTCCATGTGTCTTAAGACTTATGTTATGTGAAGGAGATGATTGCTAGCATTGTTTACAAGGAAGAGGTTAAAAAATGTTCCAATTTGAAAATTCTTAAACAAATGAAAAATAAAATATAATTTCTTTATAATGCTATTTAAAGAGTGAAAAAGAGGATATTAAATGAGCGCAAAAGCATTGAGGATGTCATTATAATTGAAGGTTTTGTTAATGATCACGTCATCTTGTTGTGAAGGTAACGACCTCTTCCAAATCCTATTACCTCATATATTTATTGCCAAGAGTACAAGCAATACCTATTTCACATTATGTGATCGACCTATGAAAACTCATATTATAGGCTAAGAAAATCACAAGTCTTCCTTGGCTAGAGCAAGGAAATGCAGGTGGGGGTTGAGTGTACAAGTTTATTAATGAGTATAGAGGAGGTGTTGAGTGCCTGAGAAGTGAGGAAGAATAGTTTGCAGAGAGTACTATAGAGCACACGTGAGTGAAAATTGAGCAAATTCGTGAAACATCAATAACAATTATACTATGAAATCATTTTTAAAACATGCAACATGGTATATATAATTTAGATAATTATATATTATATTAAAGTGCAACGAAATATTACATACCACAAAAATGTGTTAGTCCTGGGGCATCATGAATTGTCCATACAAGCATTCCACGAAATTGAAATCTCTTCTGCTTGATTGGTTTAGTGATGTCATACATAGTGATGCAATTCCATAACTTTATTAGCTCATCAATAAGAGGCTCAATATATACATTTGTATTTTTGACCTGGTACATACCTAATTGTTCAAAATTACGGTACATAATTACTACCATGATATATGTATATATAATTAAGTAAATAAATAAAATATATTATGCAAACAACGAGAGAAATGAAAATGTTACATTCTAAAAAATAATGTATCAAATACCTGGAATAATCATAGTCAACATTATGTGCTCCCTCTTTATTTACATCCAAGGAGGAATGTTATTGTTGATAATGAAAATAGGCCACACTGAGTAAGTAGATCTAAGCTCTTCGAATGTATTAACATCATCAGCTGCCAATGAAAGCCTGACATTATGAGGTTCATTTTTAAAATCTACATATTTTTCCTCGATTTCCCTAAATGCAGAACCATTTGCAGGCATTCGAAGAACACCATCTCCACTTCTATTCTTTGAATGGTAATCCATAAACTGTGCTATGCTCTTATACCTGAACATTTACTACAAACGTGGAATTATGGTAATATGATGAAGAACCTTTTGAGGCACCTTTTTTGTTAGTTGATCTATTCGATATCTACTGGTACCACATTTCGGATATTCTGTTTTCGACGCATGTTCTCCGTAATATATAATATCATCTTTAGGACATGCATCTATAATGTTATATTCCATTCCAAAGTCTTTCATAATTTTGAAAATTAAAATCGAATAATAACGGCTAGTTTTATTTATTTATTTAATTAATTGTGATAATATATATATATATAGTAATTAACAAAATTACTACACTAATATATGAAATAATATATTAAATCTGTAACAAGCCTCATATCGTCACCATTCTAACATTTTGTAAATGGTCTTTTCATATCGTGGCTATTCCGACGATCTCAATAGCCTATGTCGTGCTTCTGACATTTTCTATCCATGGCGTTATTCAAACGTTTTGTGAATGGTCTTTGTGAACGTGTCAGGATGCCCTAGGAAACGTGTTCGGGCGGATCGGGTCATGTGAGGGCGCCAAGGGAAACGAGTTCGGGTGGGTTGGGTCGGGTTGGGTTGTGTCGTGTGAGGGCGCACAAGTAAACCCTTGAGACTGTCATATTCTGATTTTTGTTGTAATAAATTGCCATTTTTTATACGACCTCCCTCACATGATTCGACCCGAATGTGTCTCCTATCGCGCCCTCACACGGAATGACCAGACCCACCCGAATGAAGGCACGACGAAGATCAAAACAAAAAACATATCGCAAAAACGTGTAGTACAAGGCACACAAGCGAGCACAACTTAGAATTTTTGATACGACCATCCTCACACGACCCAACCCACCCGAACACGTTTCCCTAGGCACCCTCAAATGACCTGACGCGACCCAACCCGCCTGAACGCATTTCCCTGGGTGCCCTCACACAACCCGACCCGACCCTCCCTGACCTGCGACAAATGCGTTTCCTTGTGCGCCCTCACACGACCTGACCCGAACCGACCCGGATGGATCGAACGCGTTTCCTTGGGCACCCTCACATGACCTGACCCGACGCAACCTGCCTGAACGCATTTCCTCGGGTGCCCTCACACAAAACGACTCGAGAAAACCCACCCAAAAGTGTTTCCCTGAGCGCCCTCATATGACTCGACCCAACCCAACTCAACCCACTCGAATTCGTTTCCTTGGGTGCCCTCACATGACACGACCCGACCCGACCCGCCTGAATGCATTTCCTTGTGCAGCCTCACATGACATGACCCGATTGAACCCTACCCGACCTGCCCGAACGTGTTTCCTTGGGCGCCCTCACACGACCCAACTCGGACGCATTCCTTGGGCGCCCTCACATGACCCGACCCGACCTGACCTCACAAGACCCGACCCAACCTGACCCGACCCGACCTCACACGACCCGCCCCAACCCAACTCGACGCGACCTCACATGACTTGACCCGACC
This sequence comes from Pinus albicaulis, assembly GCA_034641835.2. Classification (NCBI taxonomy): domain Eukaryota; kingdom Viridiplantae; phylum Streptophyta; class Pinopsida; order Pinales; family Pinaceae; genus Pinus; species Pinus albicaulis. The sequence goes on along the minus strand of CM076578.1, from coordinate 709,116,618 downwards.
CGACCTAACATCGCGACCTAACGCGACCCCACCCGACCCGACTGGACTCACCCGGACAAAGGCAATTGGGATCATGGAAAATTTTAGGGGCTAATATTCGCAGGTGGGCTAATTTTCAATGATTTTTCCAAAAAAAAGATTCGCCAATTTCCATTTTTTGTAAAAATGATTCGCCCAAATTTTACAATATAAAATTATTTTACCTTATAAATAGCCAACATTATATAGAGACTATATATAAAATCATTATAAATTTGTATAATTTTACAAACATATCAATAAAATTTTATAGTTCACATATTAGGGACTAGTGAAATTTGCCAACGATTTAAACTTCAAGATAATTTTCCATCATTAAAATTATCCATGATTGGGATTTGAAGCTTGTAAAAAGGCTAAAGGGATGACATGCATGAACATAGGAGAGGGTAATAGAAAGTTCGAGCAGAAGGCTAGAGAGGGAGAGCTATTAAAGGTAGAGAATGGCTAGAAGGCCAAGTCATTAAGTTCAAGAGGCCTTCGCTGAGAAGCTGAATCACAAAGTTTATGACACATATTGCAATCCGCATCGAATGATATGCTCTAGCTAAAAGGGATGTTGATCTTAAATAACTTTGCATGGTCATGTTAATTAAATCACATGAAGGTATTGGAATGCATAATATTGTTGAGATTGAGGGAGATCACATTACTATTATTCGGGCACACTGCATGATTTAAGGGTGTTTCACTCTACTTGGAGTTGCGATGTATATTGTGCTACGTGCCAATGCTCTTGTTGCACAAGGTTTCCATGGTGGCTGCTTCCTCGGTGAAGTGATTAGGGGTGTTTTGACAATGAATGAGATCCATCATATTACCATTATGATACAAAGTCTTCACCATCAACGATGACGTGGTTATGTGCGAGGTTATACTGGCCGCGTGGCACAAAAATTAAGTAACGTTGAAGGCAAAATGTCATGTTGAAGTGAATTGCCAAGGTGACGCGCACGTTAGTTAGTACTATGCGAGTGACATTCATGAATCAAAACTCTTGAAAGTGTGATCTGTCACCATGTCAAAGCAAGTGGGGAGGGCCCACATTGGGCTACGATTTGTGGGGTAATCACAATACAAATATTGTAATGAAAAAAAGGTAAATATTCTTCAATACACGGGACATTATATTTTGAAAAAGTTATAATAAAACTTCTAATTTATTCATTCATTAAATTTAAAGATAATTTTTTTTTTTATTCATTTTTAAGATTAAACATGTTATAAGTTCAAGAGAAATTAATAACAATTAAATATAACAAATATATTATTATTTTTGTTAGCTTGACCTAGCTAACATAATAATTTTCAATTAAAATACCATAGTAAACAAATAACAAATATATTATTATAATCCTATAAAAATTAATAAAATAAAAAAACAAATTACAAAAAAAACCTGGCTGCCTCTGCATAATCACAATCTCCCTACCTGTTAATGATCCAAAGGAAAAATACAAATCAAATGTTAAACACTCTCAATAAATCTGCATTTCATTACATGAAGCATTTGGAGTCGTCGTCCATGGAAACCAGAACATCTCTTTAATGTACCTACTTCAAAATATTTTAAAATACGCAAAAAAAAAATCATTAACACCATTCATAATATTGGGAAAATATCTAAATAAAAATATAATGGTTTATTATTAAACATTTTCATTTAAAAAGCTATCAATATTTCACACTTAAAAAAAAATAGTAAATAAATTAAATTTTATTTCATCACATAATTTAAACTCACTATTTAAAATATAAAACTGGTCTATATGATACTTTAAGGTATGTTGTTGTTGTTTTTTATTTTAAAAATTGTATAGGACATGATTGAAAACTTAGTCAAGAGTAGAAACTACATGTAATTGAACGGATATCGAAAATGAAGACTACAAAATTGGTTAAAATCTAAGGAAAATTACAATGTTTACTGTCATCGCTATTACGACGTTTGGTCAACATGTCGCAACACTGAAGTTTATCCTCTAACCGTCACAATACTGATGGTTGTCCTCAAACCATCGCAATACCGACGGCCGAGCCCAATTCCATCGCACTATCGATAAGCGTTTCTAAACGTCGAAATAGCGACGTTTTTCCCCAAACCGTCGCAATACCAACTGTTGTCCTTAAATCATCGCAATACCGACGTTTGTCCCCAATTACGTCGCATTACCGACAAGTGTCTCTAAATGTCGAAATAGCGATGTTTTCCCCAAACTATTGCAATATCGACTCATGTCTTAGAAACATCGCATTTCTGACATTGTGTCCCAAAACTTCGGTATTCCGACGACGTTCCTAAAATTCGCAGTACTGACAATGTCCCTAAATGTCGGTATAACGACGTTTGTTGGCGGGATTCAAAAAATTGATAAAAATTGGGGAAATTTTCGACAATACGTCAAAAGTGTCGGAATTTTGACCAAATGTACTAGTGGGGACTTGCAAGGGAGTCAGTAGAATGCATACCCTTGTCATCTTTCTTGTGCTTATTGGGGTTGCTTCACCATTGCTTGATTGGATTTGATTTGAGCTCATTCTCACTGGCGAACTGTGCCAGGAATTCCTTGTCATAGACTTTTTCAGGGTCTGGGATGTGCTACATCAATTTCAAGTATTTGGCTTTGAAGGAACCAATCATAGTTCCTCTACTAGTTAGAAAATTCTTGTCCCCAATGTTGAGGTTATCAATGATACATATTACCATATTTGTGTATGGTAAGATTTTAGGTCATGTCGCAATTCGATGCATGAAAGATTAGCTACTTCTTCTGTAGTGGCTTTTGAGTAATCAGAGGCATTGAAAATAGCTTTCCTTTGAACTTTGTGAGGTTTCTCATCCTCAAATAGCTTGTATATGGATTCCCATGAGGAGGATCCAATTTCTGGTCCACATGTAGTGTCTATAAATAGAGGAAGCATCTCCATTCTCTCGGTTGCGGCAGGTTCAGGGTTTGCATGGGCCATCTGCTTCTTATATTTCTTTAATAACTCTAGATATCTCCAAAGAATTATGCTTATTTGGTCTCACCTGCGAATAAATGGGAAATGATAAGCGAAAAAGAGAGAATTTTGATTTTACAAATGCACAAGTACCATAGTAATAGAAATGATTAAACGAATGAGACTTGACATGCTGCTAAGATATGAATTCAATGCTTCTTACAATCAAATCATTATGGAGGCATGGGCAACAAAACCATTAAGTTATGGTGTTAATGGTTGATATGGGTTGATGTGCCCATATAATCATTTCAACATTAAAAACAAGATTTGTCGCGTCGCAATATTTCTCATGTGTAAATATTCATTTAATACCGACAGGTTTAGTTTTTTTTTTTTTCTGATTGTGATATCACAATAGCAATATCGACAAAAATAGATGGAATGAAAAGTGTTTGTGTTGCGAAAGTGAGATATGTGTTTGTGGTAGACTATATCGCATCGGTGAACATGGCGGGGGGGGGAAATGATTATGTTTTAGGAAATGCGATGTGATGGAGTATATCGCATCGGGAAAACATGGAGGGTGACAATAATGTCATTGGGGTAGATTTGCAAAATGTGAAATGCGATTTTCGATGGCCTACGTGGCAAAAGTGGGTCCAGAAGGCTTTCCCTTATAGAATTCGCTTGGAAAAATGCCTTTTCCATTTATAAAAGTGCTTTTGTTTATACATATCACACCACAATATGTTTTAAGTGACTTTTTAGGAGTCATATGTGCTTCGTTGTAGTATTTCAAATGCAATAATGCGATCTTTCTCTGCTTTAGTGCTTTTAGGGCCAAAATTCATGATTTTATCCCTTTTTTATTCTTATTTCTATCTAATGAATCACTCTAAGGGTATTATTTGTTTAGCTCTAATTTTTTTTAAAATGGGTCCCCATTATTTTCTAAGGTAATTAATGCTAAAATAATGGGGGTTGTTGAATCACACAACACACGCTTAAAGAAAAATTTCAATTTAAGAAAAAAAACAGGGTTGGAAACCCTAGCAGAAGTGGTGGGAATGGAGTCACCTACTGACACAATTGAAAAACTATGCATGGGTTGTAGACAAATACTTAAGGAGGAAGATTGTGAGGAGCTAGCCATTATTTTGATTGGATTTCAAGTGGAATAACATGATGTGGATGTCTAGACTGCTATTCCATAAGAACCTATTGATGATGTTGTTGGTACACATGAACTGGCAGCTAAAGCAAAGCGGGATGGAGAAAATCAATTTGTTGTTCCACAAGAAGTTGTTAACGATGTTTCTACTCCATAAGAACCATTGATTGAAACAAATAAAAAAAATTTCTCCACAAGAACCTATCAATGATGTTGCTAGTCCACAAGAACCAAAAACTGATATAGTGCAGCAGAAGGAGGTGGGAAATGAAGATATAGTGCAGAAAGTTGTTGAATTTACCACTATAATAACAACAGATACAACTCAATAAGAATATGAAGAGTCATTGAAATAAAAATTCTTTCTTGAGGAGTTAGATAAATGGAAGAGGTTGGAAATCTTGTTGAAAAGTGAAGTTACCCCTTCGAGTAAAAATAAGGATATTATTGACAATATTAAGAGGACTTTGGCTGAAAATGTGTTGGTTCAAGAACTTGTAAATATTAAAGAAGAAATGAATCAATCAATATTGTAGGTAGTAGAATTGCAGGAAGAAGTAAAGTTGTTATATAAAGAGAAGGAGCAGATGTATAAGCTTGCAAAAAATGCATTGAGTTGCATAACTACTTTTCCTTACCTTATATATTTGCAAGAAAAAAATTTCTTCTTCCAATTAACAACAATTTAAGAATAATGGCTATATGCATTAAGGGAAGTTCAAGCCTTCCTGGAAACTCTCTAGAAGGCTAATTTTTCTGAGCAACATCTGTCATGTGAGTTGTATGTACATGATCTTGTTTGTTTCGGAAATGTTACACCCTTTAATATTACACCCTATTTTGGAGATCTTCAATTAAGGGATTTCACGTCATTTATGCAAAATCAATTCATATAGAAGGTTGCTTGTGATATTGTAATATAAAATGAGGGAGCTATGAAACTGCTAATCCAAAGTGAGACAGATCCCACTCAAACAATTTTTGTGGCATATAATAGGATGTGTAAATAAACAACCACTAAAAAGATGTTGATGGAAGTCATGAAAAAGGTTCTGGAATATTGTCTTAGGAGTATCGGCGTGCTGAAACATAATGCATTTGAAGGAAGTAGGCTTAGATGGGAAGCTTGCAGGGAAGCATTAAGGAATGAGGACCCCTACTGCTTTAAAAATTTTGTGCATGCACTTTATAAGGTACCTCAATATGTAGAGTGTATCAGGAAAGGTTGGCCTAGTTGGTATGGACTTAGATTCAAATTTCCACTTATTTGGCTCCCCATTTACAAGTATCAACACTCGTACCAGATAGATGATGGATTGTGGGAAGTGGAATTGTTTGTCTCTTGGGGATACGAAGTACCAATTGAGGACACAATAGGGGCATTTTATTTTTTAGAATTCCATTCACAATATATCAAAAACCAGTTATAAGGGTTTGCATGAGGACATGCAAATGTTTAAGTTGGGGGTATATGTTGGGACACAGAATTGGCATCTTTTTGCACCTATTTTCCCTACCTTTTCTTATTATTTTGACTCTCAAAGCCATGCCTTGTCACTCTGAGAACCATCATTAACTAAAGTATGTTTCCTTTTTATATGCCATCCTTATTATCTACTTTTTCTTGTAATTAACATAAAAGATAATTGCTCTAGGCTATTTTTTAATGAGTTGACGAAAGGTTATTTCTAGTTGTGTGGCTAGTTGAGATGTTGTTACAAGACAACATTTTCCCCAGTTTTGCCTCGCCAAGGATGGAACAAAGACTTTGTTGACACTATGATACACACTAAGCTTATTTTAGATACGTTGTTCTCCTATGCTTAGTAATGAATATTGGTTTGGACAAACACCCAGTCAAAGCCAACTCGACCATTGAAAGGAGACATCCATGGACAATGCAAATGACTCAGTTGAAAAGTTAGGATTAACAAATGATAAATCATTGTAATTTAGAAAAGTTATTACAACTCTGTTTCAATTAGGGTAATTTGTTACAAGACAATTATTGTATATTCTTGATTTATATCCCATGATTATTGAGAGATTCTCATGATGAACTTGATTTTCGAAAATAGGCATATACTCTGAAATTATAAAATAATGCACTCTCTTCCCGCGAGGCATGCATAGGTAGGATCAGAAAGGGAGTACCAACATTGTAATATTGTACTGCAACTTTTCATTAATGTGAATCTCTACCATTCATGGTTACATATCTTTCTCTCGATTAGCTTGCATTTTGTGTAAATCACTAGCCCATACTGAGGAGGAAGGGCCCTCCTTCTTAGCATGGATCACTGTTTAGAGAGGTTTTGTACCTATCCATTTATTTTATCTTAGTTATGATTCATGTGTGATTTACTATTGTTGTTACAAATCTTGTTCATGCATTAGGTAGTTGCAAAATTATAACCTTTATTACTGTGTAACAACATAGGTCATGGAATGATCCCTTCATTAGCGTGATATTTATTTGATTAATGTTACAACTCTTTGGTTTGTTTATTACATTGAATGGGTATTTCAACAATTGTTCAAGTGTTGAGTAGTTTCCAGGAGTGTTGTTTCTTTTGAATAGGAGTGTTTGTGTGATAAAGTGTCATTTATTCTTCAACTACGTGTCTTTTCTTTTTGCAAGTGTGAGAAATATTTGGGGTGTGATAGCAAGTGTGCTTTGAGTGTTGAGAGTGACATTAAAACAATTGGTTTCAAGATTCCATTAGTGCTAGTTACCATATTTTCATGCATATACTTTGTGTGATATCCTTGAAACTAAAAGCCTACTTGGATTGACAATTTATGTGTGAATTGGATTGGTTGTTCTGAATAAAAAGGATAACCGATTCACCCAATTGTATGGCTCTACAAAAAGTTGGGAATCACATATCCTTTTGGGTTAATTTTCAACTCTCCAAATGTGACCATATTACCCTTCTCAAGGTCATCCTTCTCAATTTCATATATTCCCAGAGGAATTCTGAAAAAAATACAAAAAATGTATTTCCATTTCCTCTAAACTAGATCAAGGAAATTTGTTAGTCTCCCCCTAGTTAAATGGGAAAATGTGGCTAAGTTAAAGAAGATAAGAGTGCGGGGTATAAAAAATATCTTCTTTTTCAATAAAGCACTAGGCACTTGCAACCTTTGGTGTCTGACACAAAACTACTCCCTTTGGGATTGGGCCATGAAAACAAAATACCTCGCCTCCATGTCTTTTGATGATTGGTTTTGTCAACCTAAAAAATCTAGAAAAATATCCATTGTATGTAAAACTCGTGTCTTGGCATTTCCCTTATTGGTTATCAGACTACCTAGGTTTTGGAAAAGACACAAAAGTAAAGTTAGGTCTGTACCCTGGCTTGGTTCTGGTAATGAATTCATATTGTCACCCCCATCTTAAAATTAACTACATTAGGATGGCACATACACTCTTGTAGATGCTAAGGAATAATATCCACAATTATGGGGCCAAGAAATATGGAAAATAGATGAAAATATTGGTCTCTTTGGACATGAAGCATCCAAGTGGGACACTTTTGTTGGACTACTTGACTTTAATTTCATCACATTTAAAGAGGACACTATAGATGACCTAATATGGCCAAAAATTCCCCACAATGGACAATTCACAACCAAAATATGTTATTCCACCTATGTTGAATCCATTTACTTTGAGGCTCCTAGGTCGTGGTAGAAAACTATATGTTCCTTCAAAATGAAAAATATCTCTCTTGTTGACTATGAATAAAATTTTTCTCACTTGGGGCAGCAATCAAAATAAAGTTGGGTTGGACTAAGTAGATGTTTCCTATGCAAAATATCTAATGAATCCGTCACTCACTTATTTATATGTTGTACTTACATAGTGCAATTTATTGGGAAAGTTCCTGCATAGCTGGTTTCTCACATTATTTGGGCGCACGTTTATCTATTGGATTTCTACAAGTCTTGGAAGGACAACTAATTAACCACTCATTTTTAATGTTTCCCATGCTTTCTCATTTACAATATCTGGTGGGATAGAAACATAAATGTTTTGAACTCTAGAGAAATTTCAACTAATGTCATTTCCAACGCAATTTATAGATTTTGTTAGGATTTTACGAATGTTGTAAAAAAATATAAAAAGCATAATCTTATTCATGTCAACACTATTCAAACACATCCCATGGGGATATTTTGACGGAGCCTGCTAGGGTCATCCTTCGTATAGTGGTATCAAAGTGATTTTATGCCCCAACCAATCACAATGCATGTGGGTTAGATACTCTTCTAGCTGTGGTACGAAATAATAGAGTGGAGTTTGTCACCCTCCAAACTCTACTATCCATTGCTTCACTCAAAAACATCATGATCCTCCAATTTCTTGGAGACTGCAAAAAAATGATTGATTAGGGAAACAATAGGTTACCATAAAGAACATATACATGCAGTCTCTCTTCTTGGACTTACAAGAGGCCTTGGGCTCTTTCAAGTGGACATCTTTCATTCACATTCTTAAGGAGTTAAACACATAAGCTGAATATCTCTCCAAAGAGGCTTTAGAGCTACAGATAGGAACTATAATAGTTTTTGAATTGAAAGATGGGATGCATAGTGACTACATGGAGTTTCATTTCTAATTCATTTTAGCTTCTACATTTCCTTTTCATAACTTCTATATTAGCAGAATATTTCCCAAACATCTCAATGATAGTTTATCTCTTCCTGCTTGATTGAGTGATTGTTTATTGCAGCTTTTAACCCGTTGCACTTCACACTCCACGACTTTTTGCTCCATCGCATCTCCGCCATCGCACTTTTGTATTTGAAAATGGATGTTGTAAGAAGATGCAGTAGCCAAAGAGTAATGGCTATGTTGGTCTCTGTTTTGTCACAAAAAGAAAAGAAAAGAAAATAATTGGAAACTTAACAAGATTCAATTTATCAAAGCTAGCAATAGGTATATTCATCTCTTTTTAAATATAAAATTTTTTTATTACGAAAAAAATTATCAAATAAAAACCCATAATTAGAAAGTAAAAGATCTTTTATGTCGATTAGTTTTAGAAAATAAAAGGTAAGAGAGAAAGTAAATTTGGAAGAATATAAATGTCTTTGGCTTTGATTTGTTAGTCCTTATTTTTTATTTTTTCCATTTCCACATAATCATTATATATACCAATTATAATTGTGTTCATTGGAACCAATTCCTTATACTAATAATGGCAATTGCCCAATACCATAGTCAAAATTCACGGCTTTTAAAAAATAAAAAAGTAATGAATAGATAATTTGGATGATATCCATTGGATCGCCTAACTAGAATATTTCTCGAATATTCCAATAGATGACATGATTGATTCCTATGCAAATTGCTTGTAAAGTCCTCTTAGCTTTGGAATTCTATCATAATATTGTCTCACACAGGGTAGGAAACTAAAAATTTAGTTTCATTTTCATTACAAAAAAAACCTATAACTTAAATAATAATAAGAAAAAATAAAATAAAAAACCATCGACAACTTTCAACAAAAGCAATGTCCACGTGTCAAAATTTGCATCAAGTATACTCTATTTACAACAAAATTTATCACTTAAAACCCAAAATAAAATCCATGTATCAAAGATTGCAAAGTATCCTATATTTTTAACCAATAATAAAATTGAGTGCTCCTTAAAATTACTCCTAGTTTGGTTGGGCACTGTAAGGCTGGCCACCCTATACATTTATATATTGTAAAATATAATTGATTCCATTAAACAAGTAAGTGATTTATTATTAATATTGGTTTGACCCATGGGGGTTTTGAACTTTGAATCTCACGGTTTAGATAATCCTTCGTAACATAGTGATCACCAATTGAGCTCCGCCGCATGGGCATATTATTATTATTTTAAAAGTTAAATTCCATTTCATCGTGACTAAAAATATGTAGAAACATAAGTTCCATTTGCCAAAATTATGGGGAATCATAATGATTACAAACAATTTCTCTTGAAAAAATAACATACAATATGCAAAACAAGTGGTAGGGTCCTTGAACATTTTCATAAATAAATTTATTTTTATTAGGGATACAATTAGCACCGTTAAATTTAGTTGCATTTAGTTAACCAAGTGAGTGTGAGGAATCTATCTCGCCAAAGAATTTTTAAGATATGCACTTGGCACCAACCTTTGTTTTGTGCATAAACACACATATAGATGCACAAGCACAAGCACTAGCATGTCACTTGGTGGGACTTGGATCCTAGTGGGACTATATTAGTTACCTATCTTCCAACTAGACAAGCCTCCATAGACATCTTACCACTATTTTGAATAACAGGTGGTAGAAAAAAAACATTAAACACCTACCTATTCATTTTGGCCTCAATTTTCCAATTATGAACTCGTATAACAAGAAGAAAGTCAAATACATATCAAGTAGTTCAAGAAGTCATGGTTGGTGAAGGAAAAATCAATCACTATGTTATGAACATAAAACGTTTAATGAAAGAAGTGTCAGTGATTCAAAAGGGAGGGAAGAGCCATTTAATGGGGGGATGTTGAGGATTTTAAACACATTCTATATTTATGCATCATTCCTTTCACCCATTCCAAATGTATGGAGTTCATGCAACACGGTTGCCCTTTTGACTAGCTTGGAGAATGAGTAGAAGCATGGGTAGTGACTAGTGTAACCACTCTTCTTAGAATTTAAAAGAGGATGGAAGACAAAAGAGGTATGTGCCTTGTATACTATAAGGAACATATTTTCTAGCAAAGATACACTTCAAAATCCTTTGAATTAAATTATGAGTTATGATCACTTTGTCATTCATTTCATTCTAACTTATCCTTTGATTTATTCCCAACTTCAATCCCATCTAATTACCATCTCCTTTTCGAGCCATCCATGGCGAAGAATATTTCATTTGCTACTATATTTCATGATATATGAGTAAAAATCTAGAGTATATGATTTTTTAGGGTTCTGATGTTTTACATATCATTCTTCTCATGATTTAATTTATGTTGCATTTCTATTTCCCATCTAGATTCTAAGATGCTTTCTTCTATGTCTGTCGAGCCTTATAAACTTTTGGGGATAAATGAACTACATTATGTCTTGCACAAGTGAAGCCCACCTTTTTTTCACTGTTTAATACACAAGGTATTTGACTTGAGCCAATATTCCTTCAATTCTTGTAATGTACATGTGTTATTCAAGTGCACGTTACCTCTTCATCTACTCATTTATGTGTAATGAATTATGATATGATTCTTAGTGACTATAAATTAATTGGTAGCCACCTTCAATTCAATCACATAACCTTTTATTCTTATTTCTCCATTAGAGAAATTTACGTTTAATGCTCTTAGTTTTTTTTCAACAACCTCCCTTTCTTTCCCACTTATAGTTTCCAATTGGTTTTGAAGGATATCATTCTAGAATGGAAAATTTTCCAAGGAAAATTGGTTTGATCCTTTCCTCTCCTTTGGAATATCCAAATGGAGGTTAGTTGGCCACCATGCTAGCCACAATTGCAACTCGTAATCCTAAGGTACTAGACTATATTTAAATTTGTGAGCTATGGCCTCCTTGTTGGAAACATGCCTTGGGTGGATAGTTCAACTATTTGAGATAATCCTTGGGGTTTAATTTTATAATGACATTTTTTTCCTCAATAAAAACCACGAGGAGAACTATCTTGGCACTTATCATATGTAATTTTCCATGGATATTACCCTTGAATAATTCATCGCAACATATCTTATACTATGTTGAACTCTTTTATTATGCACATTTATTTCCTGAGATTTCATATTTATCATGACTAGCTTATTTCTCAAATATATGAAAATACTTAAATTAAAAAAATGAAAGAATAAGCAAATGGACATTCCATCCACACAATAAATACAATATGTATCCTAGGAAACCCAAAATAGCATATAACTCAACTAGAAGGTGAGACATATGCTCTGCTCTCTTTTATTCAATTACAAAGATACAAATACAAATATAGATGCACTCATTATGGAGCTATTTTTGTTGTTGTGATTTGAATGACTACTATGAATCTCATTCATACTCTATTATGCTCTCAAATCACACTTCTATATTCTTTTCTCAACCATGGAAAAATTATAGTGCAAAAATAATAGAACCCCCTCTCATCCCAACAACCCAATAGTTAACATAGTTTGATAATTGTTTAGGGCTAGGGTATTTCATGCCTCAACCCTCAATTAGTGCTAGGGTTTTTGGGCCTTCTAGAATATTCTTGAAATTCCACACATGACTAGCTCCACATGTGCATAAGGGGAAATGACATGCCATCCACTCAATACCATGGTGGTTAACAAAGTAGGTAAACTTGCAAGAGGAATAAATTCTACACACGAACTCTGATTGAGATGATTTTCACACCGTTAGATTGGTATGATTATGTAGAACAAGCCAAGTGGCTATGAGAAAAACCTACAAAATTTTTACCACAAAAAGTGTCATTTGATGTCTTAAAATAGGCAAGGAAATTTCCAAAACCCAAATCTCCAAATTGAGACTTTCACTAAAATCAAACATATAAACCAATTCCTCTAATTGTCCACCTACAACACACTAAGATAAATGAAAAATAATTACAATCTAGATCATACCTCCCCATTTAGGGAGGAATTTAGTGCCTGAAATATTTTATTTATTCTTTTTAGTAATTTCAAATATTGGGGAAAACTCAATCATACTCCCCCCTCATTTTGAGGATGGAACCTAGGTAAACCCTAGAATATTATTGGCACAACGTTGATAAAAAACAAGGGTTGAAGCCATTACAATAATATATTTTATATAAACTCAACACATCATTTGTAGGAATTGAACCTAGGTGGATATGATAAAACCATTCCTCCCAACAACTTGAGATAAATCCAATTGAAAAATAAAATATTTTATTGAATGACTTGAATAAAAATTTCCTTTACCTTCTCCTTAGGGTGTCATTTCAACTTTCCTATAATTTTTCCTCAATCTAATATTTGAGAGGTCATTCTACCCCTGTATGGTAGTTGGGGTTTCTTTTACAAAGATGCAACTTCTACCAACTTTGCACGAGCTTCTATCACTATCTCCTCCCTGACAAGCGAGACTTGCTTCTTAGTTTCTTGAACCAACATGGAGGGCTCATAGAGTTTCATATTTTCCACATTCACCACTAAGTAAATGCACTGAGGGGGGAAACTAAGTTTGTAGGCATTGTGTCGCACCTTATCCAATGCCTCAAAAGTGCCATACCCTAGAGCTTTGTTTTTTTTAGAAAGACCTTGTAGCCTTTCTTTGTTCAATTGCAACCAAAATTTGTCTCCCACCTTGAACATTTTTTTAGTTATCTTTTAATCATTTGGGCCTGTACCTTTCTCATGACTTCTTTAATGTCTCTGATACTTATAAATGGATTTCCCCAAGTTTTCAACAATTATCTTCACTTCAATGCTTCTCATGTGATGTCTTTCGTCGCTCCTCCTTGTTGTCCATATACAACATCCAAGGGTGAAGGTGGAAAATCCCCAAAGTAAGTTTCAAAAGGGGACTTATCAGTAGAAGCATGAACCACTCTATTATTATATTGCTTAATATTGATTAGATTTCCAACCCAAATCTTTGGATGCTTAAGATTATAACCCATTAAAAGTTAAACCAACATCCCATTGACTACTTTTATTTTCCCATCTATTTGTGGATGGAATTTTGTAGACCTCTTCAACTTTGCATCCATATTTTCCCAAAGTGTAGTCAAACAACATTGAGAAAGTCTATATCTTTACCTGAGATGATGCTCCTTAGTATCCCAAAATCCACCCATATTTTTTCAAAGAAAATGTTTGTTGCTTCTTGTCCTTTGATGGTCTTTTTACAAGGCATAAGCATGCACATCTTTCTAAACCTGTCAACTGTAAATAGATAGTCATGTTCCTTCTTCGTTTTTGGTAAACCGCCCACAAATTCCATGGAAACGATTTTTCAGGGTCGAGTGGGTACAAGTAGGGGATGGTATAAAACTTGCTTTATATTATTGGGCCTATTGGTACAAAAAGGTATGCATCCTCTAACATACCGAGCTAGATTGTCTTGCATTCTTGGTTAATACACATCCCTTTGTAAGGTCACAACTATATTCCCAAAACCAAAATGTTTTATGACATTGGAAGTGTTAACCTTTTTTATTAACTCTGATATTTCACCTTTAAGGACACAAAGCTTGCCTAGGTTGTAGAGAAACCATCTTAGATATGACAGTTCACCTCACCATAATTTTCTTCTACAATAATTTGACCCCATAGTTGCAGAAACACCTCTTTAAAGTCCACATCTTGTATGTATGCCTATTTTCATGTATAATGGGTAAAAGGATCCATGTGTGTGAGGGTTCCAAAATCTGTAATCGTGGTTGTGAGTGGCTTTCAAAGTATGTTTATTAACTTGTTAGTGTTTCCTTTCTTATATTTGATGACTAGATGAAAATGCTACAAAAACCACATTCATTTGTAATGTATGGTTTGTTGAAGCTTACTTTGGGCTTGAAAATAAAACATTGGATGGTGATTAGTGTGGATAATGGGTTATTTTCCCATCAAATAGGGCTTCCACTTCTTAACAAATTCAATCAATTCATACAGTTCATTATTGTACATATGGTAGTTCAAGACTCTCCCATGAAACATTTCATAATGATAACATGCTAGCTTACCTCCTTGCATCAAGAATTCTCTTGTAGCATATCCACTTGTATTTGTATCCACTTTGAAAGTATTTTTCAAGTTTGGTAATACAATGATTGGTGCTTGAATAATCCTCCATTTTAACTCATCATTTTTGTTGTTGTTGATTATATCCCACCGGAATTATTATCACTGCTTATTATGGAGTGGAGTGGTGCAACTAGCGTTGAAGAGGATGCCATGAACTTCCACAGGTATTGGATTTCCCCTATAAAGCTCCTAAATTTAGTGACATTAGTAGGAACTAACAACCTGAGGATGCCCTCCATCTTTGTTGGATATATTTTGATTCCCCCTTTACCAATCATATAACCTAAATATTCAAATAAATGCAAAGAAATATCACATTTCTAAATGTTAGCTAACAATGAATGTTTTTTAAGTCTCTAATACTTGCATGAGATGTGATATGTGCTTCACATAAGAAAAGCTATAAACCAATATGTCATCCAAATACTATTACAATTTAATATAAATAGGGACACAATACATCATTCATTAGTAACATAAATGTAGTTGTTGTGTTACATAAACCAAAAGCCATGACTAGTTATTCATATAAACCTTGCCTTATCTTGAAGGTGGCATTCCATGTGTCTTCTTCTTTAATGCATACCTGTTTGTATATCAATTTGAGTTCCAAATTGGTGACATAATTGGCATGTTGCAACTAATCTAAAAAACCATCGATCTTGAGAAAAGAGTATGAATTCTTGAGTGTGATCTCATTCAAATCTCCATAGTTGATACACATTCACTAACTTACATCCTTCTTGGGTATTGTGATGATATGTGATTGACAAGGTGATGTGCTTAGTTTAATTACTCCTTGCTCCAACAATTGTTGAAAATTTTTGTCCACGTCATTTGCTTACAAAATAGACTACATATACAATCCAATATTTGGTAATGAGGAATCAGAAAATAATTGTATCTCGTGCTTTGCTTCCGTCTTAGGGGGTAAAACTTTGGGCTTATAGAACACTCCTTTGCACACATGCAAAAACTTCTCTAGTTGTTGTTTATTCTCTTTGGTACATCCCTCTAGGGATGCCTTTACTCTTGTAATTTCATCACCTAGTTTATTCTCTCTTGGGAAAACAATATATACTTCTTACTAGAACTGATCAACTCTTTGAATTGGTTAGCACTTACTAGAGATATCTTTGATTTTCCTTTGTGTGCATCGATAATAAAAGACTTCCCATCATTGATCAACTAATATTTTCTTTCCTCGTGAAGGTTAAATCCCTCATATATGTTAGCCTCACTCTCATGTGAGAAAAACAATCAAAGTCCAAAAATAATTAAATTAATTAAAACATGAAAATTAGGAATTTATTCCTAATTTTCTAGATTGAGTTTGTTCCTCCCAATTAGGAGTTAGTTTAGGCCTAGTTGGTTGAGAGATTCTCTCCAACTAGTTAGGCTCCTAGATTAATGGGTTGTTGAGATTTTTCCTCAACAAAAGTGTCCAAGGTAGATGCACTATCTTGAGACACATTCTCCTCTTGTATTTATATTTGTATTATACACATTATTTGAATAATGAGAGTATGTGAGGAATACAGTGAAGCTAAAGCCTTTTCCGCCATGTCTCATTTTTCATGTCTATGGTATGTTTTTTGTAAGTTTTAATTTTAGTCATTTCTCTTCATGTGGTATCATTTCTCTTTATTTTTTGTAAGTCAATTGGATTGTAAGGGTGAATTCTCGGTTGAAATCGACACCCAAATTTTGAATTGATAGGAGAAAAAGTGAGTCAATTCTCTTCAACTGAGTCAAATTAAGCCAATTGAATTCATTGTTTTAAGTGAGTCATTAAAATGATTAAGCGTTTCTCTTGGGTGCATTTTCGACACCCTTCTTTTGATCAATACAGTCAGTGCAAATTTCACAAAATCAAGCAAGCGTGCAATTCAATCAATAAATCAAGCGAGCGTGAGTTCTAGTATTCAACTATTCAAGTGAGTGTGAAACAAACAAAACAAGTTTCACCAAGCACGAGCTCAAGAAAATTCCAAATCAAGCAAGCGTGATAAACTCAATCAAGTGAGCCAGTACAAGAAAGCATTTCAAAATGGAAAAAGGTGGAAAACATCTTCAATGTGCAGAGCTGGAGATTAAAGTGTTGAAAGAGTGAAGTCATGAGTTACAAAATATAATTGAATTACTAGAATGGAAGTTGAAGCAGAATCAAAACTTAATCGATCAAATGACCATCACATTAGAAGTAGCACAAGACTTTCAAATTGAGCTTGAGATAAAAGAAAAACTCATTCATGCACTTCAAATAAAACTAAGTGAAAAACAAGATCTGCTTGATGCAAAGTATATAGAAAAGGTAGATGCAAGTTGAGACACTGAAGACCTCATCCAAACATCAGATGAAATTTGTGATACAAGTGACCTTATTCAACATAGTGATGAAGGTTGTGACATAGAAGATCTCATCAATCAAGTTGATGTCAGTTACAATACAAGTGATTTTATCCAGCCAATTGTACTACTTAATGATGCAACGAGTAGTACCAAAGATCAAATTGATCAGTTTGATGCAACATGTCAAACCGATGAAATGTTAATGATTGATGCTCAGTGTGATACAAAATATTTAATAAATCAAGGACAAAATGTTAGGAGCAGCAACAGGTGTGAAGAAAAAAAAAAGATGATCTTTTTAAGAAAGTGATTGAACTTGGGAAGAAATATCCTTCAACAAAGATCGACATGGCCTAGGTTACACCAAAGACAACAATTTGTATATTCCATATTACACAAAACCAGTGCAGTATGTTAACGCAGGCTTTCTAGACAATGCTTATAATAAGTGTAACCGTTGTAAGCAAAATGTGCATATCGAGAGTACATGTTTTGACCTCCATCCTTGTCACCATTGTGGCAAGAAAAATCATTCATCATAAATATGTAGTAAGAAAAATCGACCACCTAGAGTGAAGATCAATTATGCATGGATTGATCCTTGGAAGTGGTCATCTACACCCAAACAATTGTCTATGTGTTATCGACGAATTTAGTCTCACATGAAGACAAATTTTCCAATACAATGAAGATGGTGAAACTCTCCTACACCTGAAGGGGGGGGGGTTTCAAAATGAAGTGACGATGATTGTCTCTCCTTTGAGATGACAAAGGGGGGAAATGATAATGAAATTCAAGATGGTTGTCAGACTGAAATTTTTGACAACATCAACAAAAGCATCCAGTGGACATCTTCATCAGCCAGTGGGCAGTCAACAACAAAAGCAACAACGAGAAGCTTTTGACATCATCAACATCAATTCACCAATGGGTGTTCTCAACATCAAAGAAGCAGTGTCGACATCAAGATATTTTCCTGTGGGCATTCTCAATATTTTTTCAGTGGACAAAGGATGTTGATTGCGAGCAAAGGACAAATGGATCCTTTTTACGCTTGGCACATGATGGAGTTGTCAAGAAAAATTCAAAGATGAATCAAACTTGCAACTGACTCATGTTCTCTTTAGATTGAAGTTTTTTCGGCATCCATCTTTGGTCGTTTTTTAGGCAGTGTTTTTTTAGGATCAACAGTTTTAGCATGAGAAATTGGAAGATGGTTCCTAGTTCTTATTTTGGACTTACCATTGGGGGGGGGGGGTGAGCGGAATTTAGCCTCACTCTCATGTGAGAAAAACAATTCAAAGTCCAAAAATAATTAAATTAATTAAATCATGAAAATTAGGAATTTATTCCTAATTTTCTACATTGAGTTAAATTGTTCCTCTCAATTAGGAGTCAGTTTAGCCCTAGTTGGTTGAGAGATTCTCTCCAAATAGTTAGGCTCCTAGATTAGTGTGTTGTTGAGATTTTTCCTCAACCAAAGTGTCCAAGATAAACACACTATCTTGAGACACATTCTCCTATTGTATTTATATTTGTATTATACACATTATTTGAATAATGAGAGTATGTGAGGAATACAGTGAAGTTGAAGCCTTTTTCGCCATGTCTCATTTTTCATGTCTATGGTATGTTTTTTGTAAGTGTTAATTTATTCATTTCTCTTCAATATACATGTAGGAATTTCCAAACACTTCACCACACACATAACGGGTATCACATCTAACTCCACTCTATCAATAGAAAAATACACATAGAAAATTTGATCTTACATTGTTTCATGACCCTAACTTATACATATTTATTTACCCAAATTTTGAATGGATATGTGCTAATATGATCGTGAACTTCCAACCCAAGCTTGTTGACCAAATCAATTGCTATGAATTTTTCCTTCAAACTAGAGTTGAGCAATGCATCTTCCTTGAATTTTTTGACCTAGATCTTAATGTGGAAGAGATTAGTTATCTCATTCTCTTCTTTACAATGAAGGCTACTCATATTCAACTCCTTTTACATTAAGGCATAGATAATCTTCTCATACACATCCATTCTACTCTCTACTAGGTTGCTTGAATCCATATCTAGAAATTTCTTGTTCTTGGTATCCTTACTAGGCTTCTTTGAATGTAACTTTGGATGTAGCTTCCAACAATTATCTTTGGTGTGATCTTCGATATTAAAATGGTTACAATGGTTGTTCAAATCCTTGAATTGATGTTCAATAAGTTTCATGTTCCTATATTTTCCTTTCCACTTCTTCTTCCCATCCTTTTAAGCATCTTAGTGGTATTTATATTTAGAACCACTTGGCCACTCTTTCTTATAGCCTATGTTCTTCGAGTATTGTTCTTCCATGTAGGCCTCATCAATAGTTCTTTATTTAAAGAGCGTCACAAGATTTCACAAATGACTATGTAAAACCTCTGTACACTTAAGGAGCATGTTTAGGTTCTTTTAAGAGATGCCCAACATGATCTCCATCTTATTTAATTTAATGGTGTACTCTTGTACACTCTGACTTTGTGACCAGGTGATCAATTTTTAGCTCAAAAATGAAAGTTCCCAGAAAGTATTGAAACTGGTGCCAAATTGAAGTGCTTGTCGTTTTTAATCCAACAATTTTTGTTTCACCTCAATCTGAAACCGTATGCTCAAGTTATTGTGTGCTGACCTTTTGGCTAAACAACTAAAATTTGAGCATGTTAGTTGACTGGGTTGACCGTACTGCTAACGCAACATGGTAACCATACAAGTATGAGCCAACCAGGTGCTGACAGTTGGCATCCTCTGGTTCGTTGAATTTGGCCAATTTTGATTGGTCGGTGATTGGTTGTGGTGGACCAATGAAGTGGTGCCATGTGGCCCAGTCATGGGCTGCCACATGGTAGCCCAACATAGGCCAAAATTTTTGTATGGGCTGAACTAGCCTCCATGGGATTCAAACCTGCAACCTCATGTCCACAAATCAAGTGCCTTACCAACAAGCCAATGGTGGTCCTTATTAATAATGGTGCTGAAATTGCTATTTAAAGTTGTTATATGGCGCGTTCAGGGGTTAGTGGCAGAATTAAATACCCAACAGAATGCACCAGCGGTTAGCGAATTTGTAGCTTTGTTATCTATTTTTGGGGTGGATTTGTAGGACAATTTGACAGAAGGTCGAATTTGTAGGATGGTTAATAGTCAAGTTCATGGGGCAGCTTTGGAGCTCATGTATTTTGGGGTTTTTAACCAAATTGAGCTTATAAATAGTCAATTTAAGGGGTTTTGGATGTTATAAATCCAATGGTGACCTCTAGTTTCTGATTTGAGCGCATCTAAGTATCCTTTTTTCAGGTTTGAGATAAAGGTGTATGGATCAATCATGGTTTGGAAGTAGTTTTGGAAGGTGTTTGGGCATGGAGAAGACCTTGTAGGGGTATTCTCACCTTCAGAAGTCTACTACAACAACTATAACTTGCAGGGTTCAGCTCAGGTTTAACTTCTCTCAACATGAAGTTTTTGTTTATGTGCTTCAATGTGGAATTGAAGGGTTCACGTGCTCATTTTAGCTCATTTTAGTTGGAGTATGTCATCTTTGTAGGAGATGCTTTGCATTGTTGTTGTTTGTGAGAGTTCCTTGTAGGATAACATTACCTTGTAGGGGTAATAGCCACATATTTACCATCAAAAAAAATTATGTACTTCATTTTGACACTAAATATATGAGTGGCCTAGTCATGTTGACATGCTCAAAGATGTAGCCCAGGAGGGCTGAACTTCATCAACAAATCTTTTGTTAAGCTCTTCATTATGCATGCATGAGTTATGTGCTTTATGTTGCTTGTGTCAATTTTACATGTGAAGAATAATTCATGACTTGAAGAGACATTGAAAAATTTGTTTGTTTCAAGACCCATTTCTACCTTGCAAAGCATCAGAAAGATCCTTTATTTGCTATGATATTCTGGGGAAGAGGGAAGATAAAACCTCCTCCATTTTCATTTCAAGTAGTATCAGAGCTCTATCTGACCAAGTTGCAAGAATGGGAAGCAAAAATAGTTTCCAAGAGTTAGAGGAGAAAAATTTGGCTCTTTGTATGGAAAACATTGAGTTGAGAAGGATGCTAGAGATGGGTGAAGAGGAGAAGAGACACATGCACTATGTATTGCAACATGTGCTTGATGAACAAGTTGTAGAAAGTTATACTCCTATACCAGCAAGAGAAACCTCCATAATGAAGCCAGTATGTGGCCACGGTTCAAATAGTGGTTTTGGACCATATGTGGAAGATGATGCATGTGAATTTTGAAAGCACATTCAAGAAGCATACGATATGCCAGTTGATAAGAGTGGGTGGCTAGAGTCATCTACAAGTTGGCCATCATCATCATCATCAGAAGCTGAGAAGATGAATGGAAAATTTAAGGAGTTAATTAGCATTCCAAGTACCATTCCTTTTTTTTATGTGCATAGCACTTCTTTTGCAGTGTTTGAGAAACATACCAAAGGCATAGGTATGAAGTTGCTTTCCTAGATGGGTTATGAAGGTGGAGGCCTCGACATAAATGGTCAAGGTATTACCAATCCAATCATGGTGTAGGAGAGACTAAAGTATATGGGATTTGGATATGGTCGAAAGGAGTTTGGAGAGTGATGTAAAGGAATTTGGGCACATCAAGCATCCGAGGAAGAGATGTCACCACCTTGTGACAATGTTCATTCATCTCCCAAGTGGGATGAACACTTGAAGAAACCTTGCATGTCATCGTCCACTCCACTCCGTCAAATCTACAACCCTAGAGACAGGTATAATTCCCATGGGTGTTTTCCAATGCATGGTAATTTTGACTACTTATGGAATAAGTACCCTTGTAATTTTTGTGATGAATTTGACAATTGCATGGCTATGTATGAGAAACATATGATAATGGTTAAAATAATGGAGCATATTCTAGACATAAATCATAATGACTTTATTTTGCATGAGATAAATTATTTGTTGACAAATAAGAGATACTTCTTCCGTTCCCATTGTAGGATGCATGGGCATGGCATTGCATGATGTTGGAAATTGCATCCAAAGCTTTGTTCAAAGAAAGGAAAATATATTGTGAAACCAAATGCAAGGGAAGCAAGAGGTGGAAAAGAGGACTTGCAACAATCACAAGTGACCTTCAAGGCAAAGATGATGCAAAAAGAGAACCCATAGGCCTAGGAGAGGCAAAGTGTGGGTAGACTTATTGTAAAGTTGCTTTGTAAATTTTGTAATTACTTGTTCCCATTACCTCTTTAGGTACTTTTGTAAAGTGAACATTTATTTTCACTATGTTAAACAAGTAGATGTTTTTCAGTGATGTATGTATTGGCTTGTTACAGTCCACATGTTCAAGGACTTTTTTGAATGTACAAGATTGTCGTTCAAGTTGTCTACAAGTTTTCCATATGTTCACCAATACAAGTATTAAATTTGAAACTTGTGTGAATAAAATCTTGTTGTTAAGATTTTATAACACAACTATGTTTTGCAGACAGGCCAATAATATCATGAAACATTTTGTAGCAATGAACTTTTCATATACAAATTTAGCTTGAAGACGTTAAAGCAATTTTATGGTTGTTTATGATTTCCAAGATGCAGACAATTTTGTCTTCAACAGTTTAAACTTCAAGATGAAGTGTTTTTGGAGCCGTGCAAAGATGAGAGTAAAGAGAATGTTCAGATTCCACTCATCAATATTTTGTTCTGCAACAAAAATAAGAATGTTGGCTCAATTCTTAACAGGACAACAAGTTTTCATGAAGATGATAAGTGAAGTGCCTTGATTGGGCCTTGAAGGGCACCAATTGAAAATTTTTCATTTTGGATTGAGTTTTGGGGTATTTTTGAGTTTCAGCCTCTTTATATTGACTATGGAAGTAAAATTTTGGAGTCCAAAAGTTCCTAGTGAGGAGGTGTGATCAGGTGATCAATTTTTAGCTCAAAAATAAAAGTGCCCAGAAAGTCTTGAAACTGACGCCAAATCGAAGTGTTCCTCGTTCTGAATCCAACGACATTCATTTCACCTCAATCCGACACTGTATGCTCAAGTTATCATGTGTTGACCATTTGGAAAAACAACTAAAATTTGAGCAGGTCAGTTGACTGGGTTGATCATACTGCTGAGTCAGTAGGGTGACCGTACATGTATGAGCCAACCAGGTGCTAACACTTGGCATCCTCTGGTTTGTTGAATTTGGCCAATTTTGATTGGTCAGTGACTAGTTGTGGTGGACTAATGAAGTGGTGCCACATGGCCCAGTCATGGGCTACCACATGACACCCCAACATAGGCTACAAATTTTATATGGGCCAAACTGCCCTCCATGGGATTCAAACCTACAACCTCATGTCTAGAAATCAAGCACCTTACTAATAGGCCAACGATGGTCCTTATTAATAATGGTGTCGAAATTGCTATTTAAAGTTGTTATATGATGCATTTAGGGTTAGTGGAAGAATTAACTGTCCAATAGAATGCACTGATGGTTAGCGAATTTGCAGCTCCATTAGTGATTTTTGGGGCATATTTGTAGGACTGTTTGACAGAAGGTTGAATTTGTAGGATGGTTAGCAATCAAGTTCATGAGAGAGTTTTGGAGCTCATATCTTTTGGATTTTTTGACCAAATTGAGCTCAGAAAGAGTCAATTTAGGGGTTTTTGGACATTCTCAATCCAATTATGACCTATAATCTATTATTTGAACATATATAAGGAGCCTTTTTGCAGTATTGAGACAAATGGTGTATGGATCAATTAGGGTTTTGAAGCAGTTCTGGAAGGTGTTTAGGCATGGATAATACCTTGTAGGGGTATTATCACCTTCAGAAGTCTACTACAACAACTGTAACTTGCAGGGTTTATCTCAAGTTTAACTTCTCTCAAAATGAAGTTTTGTTTATGTGATTTAATGTGGAATTGAAGGGTTCACATGCTCATTTTAGCTCATTTCAGTTGGAGTATGTCATCTTTGTAGGAGATGCTTTGTGTTGCTGCTATTTGTGAGAGTTATTTGTAGGAGAACATTACCTTCTAGGGGTAATAGCAACATATTTACCATCAACAAAATTTATGTACTTCATTTTGATACTGAATATGTGAGTGTTCTAGTCATGTTGACAGGCCCGAAGATGTAGCCCAGGAGGGGTGAACTCTGTCAACAAATATTTTGTTAAGATTTTCATTATGTCTGCATGAGTTATGTGCTTTATGTTGCTTATGTCAAGTTTACATGTGAAGACTAATTCATGACTTGAAGAGGCATTGAAAAACATGATTTTTTCAAGACCCATTTATACCTTGCAAAGCGTTAGATCGATCCTTTATTTTTTTATGAGATTTTGGGGAAGAGGAAAGAGAATTCCTCCTCCATTTTCATATCACTTTGCCTCTACTTAAAGTGATGCTAATGGATTCATTAGGCCTATACATTACCAATAGATTATAATTGGACATGAAGAGGTTTTCAAATACCTCCCACTTAGTTATTATTGGATCACCCTCCAAATTGTGTCTTTGTGTGTCTCACTGTGTTAGTGTATGGCCCTCTAGTTTTAGTGAAACAAATTAAATTTTATGCTTTTCATCTATATTATGGACTTTGAAATATACTTTTAACTATTGAAACCAATGATTCAACTTAACAAAATATATCTCAACTTGAAGAACTTTGATGTCCACTTTCACTTCCATTTTAAATAGAGGTTATGAAGAAGTGATGGAATTGAAACTTGAATGCTCATTCTTGGGCTCTTTTTTAGAATTTTTTTTCTTGGTCTTTACTATCCTCAAGTTTCTTGTGAGATAAAATTTCTAAGTTAGAGACACCAACCTCGAAAAAGGGTCAAAACTTGTTCATTCGACCCCAAGAGGAGGGCCATGTTGTAAGAGATATCAATTATTTATTCCTCTAACCTCACAAATTTATCTTCTTCTCCATCTCAAAAATTTTCATGACTATAGACTCATCCTCCATGGCTAGGGTTTTGGAACTTTCTCCTTAATTTTATTATTAGATCCCGTAACCTCACAAATTCTTACACCAATTATGTGATTCATAAACTGCATGGGTATTCAACTAGAGCAATTCATCACAACATATCTTTTATTATGATGAAAACATTTATCATGTAAGTTTATTTTCTTAGATCTTAGATTTATTATCACTAGTTTATTGTTCAATTTATGAAAATAATTAAAATACAAAAATGAAATAACAAACAATCCAAACGAGAGAAAACCTAGCTAGAAGATAAGGGCTATGATATGCTCTCTTCTCTTTAGTTATGAAGATGTAAATACAAATAAAGGGGCACTCACTATGAAGTTGCCTTTAGATTTTGGTTCGAATGGTTGTTATAGAATTTTATTCCTCCTTTTCTATGCTCTCAAATTTCACTTTGTTCAACTATGGAAAAGGTACAATGCTAAAAGAATTGATTCCCTTCTCCTCCCACTAGCCTAGTATTTAACATAGTCTTGTAGTCATATATGGTTAAGGTTTTGTATGCCTCAACCCTCAATTACTGTTAGAGTTTTTGGAACTTATATAATATTCTTTAAAGTTCACATGTGATTCCCCACACATGAATAATATGAGTTGACATGTCATCCACTCCCTGCCATGGTTCTTAACATGGGAGGTCAATTTGTGGGAGACATAACTTCTACATATAAACTGCGATTGAGGAATTTCATATTAGAAAGGTCTCTCTGTGTAGAACGACATCAAGGGGTTGAGAGCTATGTTCGAAAAGTTTTGACTCTAATGAGTGTCATTTGATGACTCAACATGGCTCTAGAAAGTGCTAGACCCTAAATCTCCAAATTGGGATGTACCACTAAAATGGGTCCTTCAAGTCAATTTCCCAAATCTTTCCACCAAAAAAGTACCAGGATAAATCACAAATTATGTATAACGGTCAAATAAAAATCAACTTCCTCACATTTCATAGAGAGTATTTAGTGTAGACCCACTACTACTAAAGATGACCTTTAACTTGGTAGGAACATTGATTAAGGCACACAATAGAGGCAACCAACTCTAGGAATCAATCTCGAGTCTTCTTACATGAAGCTGCAAGCACTCAATTACTTGAGCTAGTCCATTTGAATACTTTAGAATAGAAATTGTATTGTTGAATGCTTTATTTTCTTTATTTTGAGTGTTGCTTGTGTGCACGAGGAAGTAGTACCCTCCAAAAAATAAACGAGATATATTAAGGTCTAACGTGTTTGCGTTTTCTTTCTAGCTGATAGGTGTAAGTCATTCACTCTTGTAAAATTATCGTGAATAGAAAATTTGGTCAACAATTTTTTGTTTGAGACCTTTGCGCAAAAAACATAGCATGAAGTATAAGGTGGATTCATATTATAGATATACTTTTGGAGTTCATGTGTAAGTAGGTAGAAACATCTTATGTTTCAGGCAAACACTCTACCCATCCTTAGGGACAAAATAAGTTTTTTGAATAATGATGTGATAATGTTAAGGAAAATATATACACTTTCACATCATTATTCAAAAATCTTATTTTTTCCTTGAGGATGGGTAGAGTGTCTGCTCAAAACACAAGATATTTCAGCCAACTTACATAGTTCAGCTCCATAAGTGTATCTACAATATGAAAAACTGTGAAAATATACATTCAAGCAAGGTGGATTCATTTTGAATACCATTATGTCAAGAGGTGCACTTTACAAAATAGTATGATGGAGATGTGTAATTCCTTCCATGCTCAACCTAGAGTTGACAGGTGTCCCTTTTAAATAAAAACAAAATATTCACTAAATAAAAAATCAATATCGGTTATAAAAAAGACAATAATAAATATATATATTTGGTTAGTTATAAGTAAAAGCATTATTTAGGAGATAGTGTAATTCCTTTTTAACTTAACTTAGAGTTAATATGTGGTTTAAAATATATATATATTTCACTCTTAGCCATAAATACAATATTTTGATGTTAATATTAAATAAAACAATTTTATATCAACAATGTATGGAGAGATAATTTTTGGAAGTTTAAAAAATCTTATATTTTCACTTTAGAATGAGAAAGATGCATTATTCTTTTACTTTTTAAATATATTTAAATATTTGATTATCCATATTAATTAGTATATTTTGGTATCAACTAAAAAAGAAAGAAAGTATAAAATATTTTATTGTTAACTAACTAACTCAATATATATATATATATATATATATATATATATATATATATATATATATATATATATATATATATATATATATATATATATATATATATATATATATATATATATATATATATATATATATATATATATATATATATATATATATATATATATATGGTCACACAAAAAAAAAATCTTATTTTCTCATTAACGGATGAAAAATTACATTTTTCTTATGCATATTAATGCATTCGCTATATCTATCTGAGAACTATAGAAACTAGACAAATAAATAGGTTAGTGAAAAACCCTTAAGTTACAAAAATATGTTTATGGCATGATGCCAAGGGTCATCATAATCAAATATATACATATTAGTGTATTATGATGTAGTGTTCATCAGATAAAAAAAACATCTATAAACATCAGTAAAAAATATATATTAGAGGAGGCTTTTTCTGTCAATTATGAGTATTATGGATGCCATTTATAAATGGCCGATGATAGAATTCCCGTGTTGTATCTCCTGTCTATTCAATGATTTTCCAAATGCCATGATCTTGTTGAGTGCATGCTTCAGATAGGGTATAGACTACTGTGTTATGTTCCTTGTAAATATGGAAACAAGAGACATGATTAAAATATTGTTTCAGTAGAAAAATATCCTCAAGAATGGGATTCAAGGTATAAAAATGACATCTTTGAGTTTGGTTGAACCAATTGACCACATTCATAGAATCTCCAAATCTTTTTCAATAACAAACATAGCAACAATTTTAAAAATATCAATTCAATGTAATTAATAGATCCCATGCCCAGGCCCATTTGTAGCTGGAAAGAATGATGCTCCTATAGATTAAGGACAACTCATCCCCCATAAACACCATTTCTAAGGGATGTTCCATCAAAATAATCCCATGGATAGGAGTGATCAATAACTTCAATAGAAATAATTCTAGGAATGTGAACAAAGTCTAAAGATGGAATGAGGGAGTAAATAATAAGAACTTGTGTGGTAACCTTAACAGGTGAGGAAGGTTGATCCTAAAAAAATTAACTGTTCCTAGCAAGCTAAACTCCCCAATATATGAGAGGGGGGATATGCCTGAGTTGTTTTACATTTGATCGGTCCAACCAAAGTTTCCATGCCTCTTTGAAAGATACTCCTTGTCAGACCAAGCCACCATTAATGTTGTTCATGCAAACAATCCATACGTGCCGAGTGAAGGGACAATTTAGAAACATATGTTTCATAGATTCCTTAACATTCTTATACATAACATACCAAATGGGCCCTTCCTTCCTTCTCTTTTGCAAATAATCCCAAGCGGGTATTTTTTTTTCCAATAAACACCATATAAAAACATGTTGTTTTGCAAAACAACACAACTTCCAAATCTTCTTCTACCACCATACATATCCCTTAGGTCTACGATAATTTTTAGGAACATGTAACAGGTTTTAAGAGTATATTCTCCAAATTGGGAACATACCCAACACAACATGTCTTCCTTGTCTCTGATTCTGACATGTGACTTATTCAAAGCCTCAATGTATCCCCGCCATTGAATGACATAGGCATCTAAAATGTTGAGTTGTTGAGCA
This sequence comes from Pinus albicaulis, assembly GCA_034641835.2. Classification (NCBI taxonomy): domain Eukaryota; kingdom Viridiplantae; phylum Streptophyta; class Pinopsida; order Pinales; family Pinaceae; genus Pinus; species Pinus albicaulis. Next base: position 709,087,536 of record CM076578.1, on the reverse strand, counting down.
CTACCCCAACCTTGTGCCTAAATGGATGTGTGTGTGTTATCAATGATTTGGATGAGAGTGATCTTCCCATTATCATTAAGGAAAGAAACTAGGTCACGATGTAGGAATTTTTTTTTGAGCAGCCCATCCATGAATCAACACCAATCCTACATATTTCTCCATTACCCACTTTCCATGCAAGGCCACCCATAATCATGTCAAAAGAAAAGAGAAAAAATTTCCATATAACCAAGACATTTGGTTTCCTCTTTTCCGGATATTTGATCCATTCTTCCATCAAGGTTGGGAATAAATACTTCTTATCAAGCACATAATTCTAAAGGCTTGTTGTAGACATCAACCTCTAGCCCACCTTCGTCACTAGAGCTTTTGCAAATAAAGGGATATTTTTGCTGCCCCACGCCCCTAGGATTTGGACACAACAATTTTATCCCAACACACCCATGGTAAGACATGATCCTCTTTTGTCCATGTTATCACTCAGGTTTTCCTTGAAGTTGTGGAAAAGGAAAGTATACCCGAGGTAACCACAAACCAACCTTCAGATGCAGAATCTAGCCAATCTGCATCCAGAGAGGGCTCTCTCTTTATAATTTATCTTTGTTCTTAGAAAGTTTTAGGCTAGTTATAAGTCCAAGAGTTTTGATTTTTTTTGAATGGTGGAATCCGCTAACTAAGGGCAAGGTTGACGATTTTCAGTCCATTGGGATATGGAGTCAAAGGATGGCTTTACTGGATTTCTATTCTACACACAAGATGGCTTTGCAGGGCAAGATAGCCAAACAGAGAACAATCCTTAAAATTTAAAGTGGATGGAATGGGTTTGAAGGGATGAAAGGCAGTTAAGAATCTTTCACCACGTTCAAAAGAAAGAAATGAAATGATTACAAATAAAGAGCAGTGAAGAATTCTTTACTATAGTAACCAAAATGTTCAAATTAGCGAAGCAAGAGCAATTAAGAATTCTTTGCTTATAACTAATTTAGAGGAAAACATTTAGAATAATCACAATTGAACTCAGAGTACAATTAAGTAAATTCTGAGTTATTCTTTTATGTCAATTATTCAGAAATAGACACAATGATATTATAAATAGATATAAAACTTAAGACATAGGATAGAAAGACTTATTGAACTGCAGTCAGACACATGAATCCTGCAAAAAGTCCTGAGTTTCAAATTGTCATCCAGCAAGCCACAAATAAATTTCTCCAAAATGCTTTTATTCCAAAAACATCAATTTCATAGCGAAGTAGTAGAATCCACCAAAATACTTCCAAGAGTGAAGTATTTATACAAATTCTAAACTAAAATATCTTGAAAAAATATCAAGATTAGTTCACAAATCTCTCCAACTATTTTACATAAATAGAACTTAAGTAAAGGACACTCAAACTAATTCATCTATTTGGAACTATTTTGTATGGATAGGTGATGAAAAAGAGGAGAATTCAAATTTGATCCAACTCTTAGTTGATGATGAGGCATCCAAGTCACTAACTGCTTCCTTTTTTTGTGAATTCTGCTCCAACAATTCTGCAAACTTGGGGTCCAATGATACCTTGTTATTTCTCAACCGTAATAGATATGTAAAAAGTGAAAGATGTTATTGTAGATAAATATGTTGGTGAGATAAACCTCTTTCACTTTCCTAAAATTCCTCTCCAGCTATGCACAATAGGCTCTGCAAAAAGATGTGTAAAACAGAGTTTTACAGAGTCTGAAAAATAGCCTCTAAAGATGTGCATGTATCTCTCAGTCTGAAATAAATGTCCAAAAAATGAGATAGGTTTTTGTAGATGGTTCTCTTAGGAACAAAAAAATCCTTCAGTTTTGTAAGATGTATTTCTGATTGGCCACAATATTCTCTGCAAAATGATGACTTAACAGGAATATTCTGCAAAAAGTGCTTTCCAACATTGTTTAATATTTCTAAAACCATAATGGCTGTTAGAAAAGTGAGAGAGGTTTTTGTAGATGGTCCTCTTAAGAACATAAACCTCCTTCAGTTTTGCAAAATTAATCTTGGATTGATCACAATAGTGTCTGCAAAACAATGACTAAAACATGCAATTTCTGCAAAAATATTCCTTCTTGTTGTGTTTTTCATCTTTTCACTTTTTTGTCCCTTTGACTGTTTTACTTTCACTTTAGACAAAAAATCATTGTTGGTGAAAATATTTTCATTTCCTCTTTTTACCATTTTACTGTCTCTGTAATTACTTTTATTGTTTACCTTTGACTGCTCCGTAACTTCATTTTAACTTTCACTCTGAGTTTTACCTGATACACTTTAACCACTGATACTCTTTAACTGTTATGCTCTCTAGCCGTTCTTTACTGTGTCCTTTTACCTTCAATGTGTATTTTAGGTTTTTACTGTATGTTTCAACAGTAAATCGTTTAATATCCTGTTTCCTTTGCTTGTCTTTCAACTGTATGTTTTATCTTCCATCTCTGTTTGAATAGATTTGATAACACTCTTGGAGTAAACAAGTCTTATGACTAGTATTAAGACTGTTTATCCAAGGATGTGGTCTTCTTATCACCTGTAAAACAAAACAAATTGTCAAGAAAGCATTGGTTTGCAGGGGAGGTCGAAAAGTTTTCATTTGATTTTGAGAGGTCTGTGGAGTGAATCTAGAATGATTTTGGGGAGGTAAACCATGCTCGAATTGGTTAACAGAGGCTTTAGGTGGCGCAGCTACGTTACAAAGGGTTTTACTGCATAATCAAGTGAAAATGAGAAACACTAGGGTGTTTGAACAGTAATTAAACAGGTACTGGTTATAGCAGATGAATGCTTGGGCACTGGTCTAACAATGGCGTTCAACAATTTTGGTTGGCGGCGTCTTAATCAGCGGAATTTTCAAATTCTTCAGTGGAGGATGCAGTCGTTTTCAGCAGTGAAAATGACAGAAAATACACGGGTTTTTTGTTTTATTTACAAAGTCAATGGGGATTTTTCTTTTTCCGAGGATGACGTCATTTGGTACGGCAGGACACGTCACCGGGACCGGGCGGTAAGCGGTAATTTCCGCACCGCTTTTGTGAGATGGCGGTATTTAACGAGGAGGCAGCGATTCCATTAAGCGATCGACACGTGGTCAGAGCACTATTTGGAAACCACCGTGCTCCCGCGTGTTAACCTTCGGACGGGAGACAGTCAGCGGAATGAACTTGGACCGTAGATTTTCGGAGGGGCGATCCAACGGTTGGCGGAACATGGAGTTGGCGGTGGGTTAATGTGCGGGCCCAACGGGGTTTTAAAATGATTAACATTTAATTAATTATCCCGGGAGGCTTTTGATAGGCGGAAAAGATGGTTATTAATTAATCCTGGTGATTTAATTAATCCCACTGTTTAATTGGGGTTGTGGCGGGGTTGTTGGTTTTGTAAACCATAGTTTAGAAATTGGACCTTGGGAAATTTAACCATGGTTAGGGTGTTGGGCGAAATTGAAATACCAATGGGATGGGTCATGGAGGCTCGGGGGTTTTCGAAGTTTTGTTTTAAATTAAAACTTCGAGTTTTATTTCATTTTTTCGTTCAAAACATATAAAACTATATGTTAAAAAACCTTTTTCGATATTTTTATTATATGGTAATAAATAAATGTCATTTATTAACCATAGGGGTAGGGAATATTTTATATGGGTATATTTTAGCCAAAGGGTTTTTATTGTGGGATTTTTATTTTAAAAGGGATTAAATATACTTTGGCCAAAACTTAGAATAAATGGTTTTTTGGGATATTATTGTCAAAGGGAATTATAAATAATAGGATAAGGTATTTGAATAAGGATTTAATAAATAAATCAGATGTTAATATGACAAAGGGACAAGGGAAACTCAAAATACTTTACACAACTAGGAAAGTGGAGATTTCTGAAGTAAATTGCATCATCTCAATTTCAACACTTAAACATAGAATAGCAAGTAATTTTGAGGGATTATTATGGAAATTTGCATGATTTTCCCAAGTAAAATAGAATTTTACTTAGGAAAAGATTAAAAGTGAATGATTATAATGATAAATAACTTCGAGTACTTAGGTCTTTTTGATCATTAGGCCGAGGGTCTGGTCCCTCCAAAAGTCAAGGAAATGCCTTGAGCCCCTTTAATCTTCAAATACCTTAGCACTTTGGGGAAATTAGTAAAACTCTTAGGGAGAAAGTGATGTGGGAAGTTAATGATTTTGACTTTGCTTTTTGTGAATTTTCCAATGTATTTTCTGCTTCAGTACTTTTGATGAAAGTAAAGGATTAAACACATTTAGCAGCATCATTCATCACATGAAACTTTGCAACACCATCTACCTACCCTATCTACTTTACACTACCATTTTCTCTTCTTTATTAGGGTGCACATAGACTGGCAAACCCTTATCAATTTTCTTTTCTTTTACATGGAAATTCCATCTAATTCTCAACTTATTACATTCAAGGGCTCAGATTAAACTGTTGAGCACCTTTTATTAACTCTACCTATCTACTTATCTGCAAAGATTAAACTGTTTGGTCAGATATTTATTCTCTATTCTACAACATGAAATTGAAACATGAATGAGTCAAGTTTAAACAATTTGAATCTTCATAAATTGTGGCAAAAGTTTGACAAGCTGCACACAATTGCTTTATTACAAAAATGAAATAGTAGTGGCATTTGGATTTGTACACTTTCCTTGGTCTATTTTTTGCTTGGGGTTCATTTCTTTCATTTTCTTGACCAATTTATTTTTCTTACCCTTTGATTTTTCTTTTAGGGTATACCCTCTTTATATTTTTTAAATTTTTTGATTTTTTGGTTTTTCAAGAATATGGAACACCTTTGCTCAAGAAAGAAGGTTTGAACATATTCCATAGTTCAATCAAGACAATCATGAAAAATGACACCTATTGGTATAGGAGTCTAACAGTCCCAGCCCATCAAAATCTACTAAAAATTTTGTGAATTTGATATAAAATACCTTTTAGGATCCATGATAGATACATCTAGTACATTGATATGGCTTCCATAACTGACTTGATTCCGACCAATCTTCCAACTATAGATAACCATATGAAACTCCATAATGTCAATATTTTCTCAATTTTGGCTAGAAGCCAGAGCTAATCAACCTTCCTATAGTCAGTGGGTTTGAGGAGGAAACCCGGGTACTTCAAACCTTCTTCGAGAGCATTAATATTGAAAGGAAAAAGGGCTCGTGTGCTTCTGACCTCACCAGGGGATAAAGACAAAAAGGCCAGGATGATTTCATAACATTCAATTGCATCCCAATGACTTTATGAAATAGAGTCAAATCTTCTTTAATGGTAACAGAGTCACTTATAGAACCATCATTGAACAATAGAATGTCATCAATGAAAAGGAAATGAGTAATAAACAAGTTGAGAGCCACGAACTAAAAATAAAATATTTTTATGCCTACCTTAAATAAAATAATTTTATCTCAACTTGATATATATAAAAAGATAAAGTAATTGAAAGTAAATATTTTTAATATGGAGTTTATCCCTTATTTATTTATTTTTCATTTATTTAACAGATATATACCCCAATTGTTTTTTTTTCAATCTTGTTGACCTAATCTCTTAACTTTATTATTTTAATTCTTCAACAACTACCTTGATTATTATTATTATTATTTCGTAAGTCAAGATTTTTCAATTATAAGGAAATATTACATTGTTGTCCATCGTTTTGCAAAATTCTATCAGCGTCACTCTTACCATATTTGTTGGCTAGTAGATAGTTTAAAAAAATGGTTACACCATGCCAAAAGGAGTTTGTAGACCAAATTTGGAGGGAAACACAAAACCAAAATACTAGAAAGATCAAGGCACAATAGATAACCATTAGGATTATGATGAATTTATCGGAGCAAGAATCTTCGGTCTTAAGCCAGGGGGAGGCAAAGGCCGAAATTCACAATGTACATACTTTTCCATATGTGCTAATCATCCATCTAGATGCTCCCAAATTTTCTGCATGCTCCATTGGTTCCGTTGAAGGTGAGCCAAGCTATCATGCATACACCATTAGTCCCTTTAAAGGTCATTCATGAAAGAGATAATTGTATTGCGGTCATCATGCCTTTCCTTGACGATATATTCTAGTAGTGTTTTGAGCTGCATGTGTGAGGCGAGTGAATATAGGTAATAAGATATTCACCCTCTAGTATTCCTAGGGTCTGGGAGCTAACAAGGTAATTCACTGATAAGATTAAAATCAGAAAACAATCATCGTTCTCTTCGAGCAGACCCTAAAAGCAGTGAATGTCTTCTTGTATGTTGGGTGAATTTGTTTCTTGAACAAATACTCGCTTGGGATGCAGCCTTAGGATGAGGTTGGACCGACTGCTCATGGGCTCGACCACACTGCAGTGGCATAGTAAGGATAGACAAGGACTAGATGAAACAAACCTTAGGTAATTTACAAGAAAACCCTAGGATAAGGGCCTCCCATGTCACCAACAAAGAGCCACACCTTGAGAAATATTTAACACTAGTAGAGCTAGTGGTTTGTGACCTTCCATGTATCATGAGGAATTAGAAAATGATAATAGCCCCCTTTATATGGGCATGCTGACACAAGGTAAGGAGTGTCTCTCCAACCAGGTTGATGCAAAGCCATTGGAGAATATAGAAGGTAAAAGGAAAGCTAGAGGCCTTTGTTCTATCTTCTTGGCCGAACCCACTAACCTTGAGCCAATATAGAGTACATGAAGCCAAATGAAATAAACTAGGCATACCATAAAATCCATACCCTAATACAAAGTGAGAGAGGAGTTAGGACCCAAAATTAAGCAAACAAATAATTAAATTAGACAATATGAACCAGGTCATCCAGGGACTCAAAGTCACCTAATAAATCGACTGAGTGAAAAGATGGAAGCTCAGTTGCAAGCCCCCAACAAAGCGTTGAACCTACTGTCACACCCCATTCGCACCCAATGATGTCCAGGAGTTTAGAATTTCCCAAATTCTAGGGTCCTAATCTTCATTGTCGTGCTTGTGGTAGCCATGAAGTCACATAAAACACAACCACTGAAATAGGAAATTATATGCATAGAAATTGAGGGTCAGGTTTATAGGGAAGTTGTAAAGTCTACCCTGCCACCCTTGGAAGCACCAGACAACCTGCATCAACAAACAACTGCGAGGAAAAATCATGAAACTTCCAATGTTACACAGCAATTTGTCACTGTCCCTACAATCCCCGTCCCGCACATTGGAGGGTTCATTCCGTGACCTGTGGGCGGAGACAAGACTTGAAAATACTTTCATTGCATCCCTCTGAAGATGAGCTTTAATTTCCCTGAAGACATCTCCTTGAAAAAAACCCTAAAAATAGCTCTTTTTCCATTGGCGCGGTTCCATAGTTCAGCCCTCGCGCCAAGAGGGAAAATCCTCCAAAGAGGGCATGCCAATTGGCGCTCTGTCATAGAGCCGCACCCGCGCCAACCATATTAAGAGGTGTTTTTAAAAAATAAGAGGCGGAAGTTTCATCCTAACAAATTCCTAGGCTGATATCTATCTTCAGTTGGGTGGTTTGGCTACGGATTTCCATAGAGAGGAAGTGGTTTGCCACCTCTCATGGAAGCTTCCTTGATGATAGGGCCAATCCCATAATTATAGGGATCCCAACTCCCCTTCCTCCATCTATAAAAGCTTGCCCATCTCCTTTGCAAGCTAGTTCCCAAGAGCTTTCACATCCTTATGCTGCAAGATCCTTCTTGATTCCCTAAGGCCAAATCCAAGCAAGGAGACTATTGCCAAGTATCAGGAGAGAGAGGCTTGTCCCATCCTTGACAGGCTTTATCGAGACATGTTTTGCTGACGACCCACCAAAGGAGAATTCGGCGTCGAAGCTTTGGTTGTATTCTTCTTTTTGACTCATTAATATTAAGCGACTATCGGTTATGGTTCCACTCTTGTTCTTGATCATGTTCATGAGTTATGTCCTCTTCGACTGACATATAGTTGTATATACAGGATTTTATGCTTGCATTTGTGTTGTTTCTTGCATGTGCAGGTGTCCGATCACGGAGATCGTGAGGATTGTGATCTGCCAGGGCAAAGGAATGGGAGCACCACCTCTTCTACAAACGACAGCGTTGGATTCCAGGTAAGCCTTCCTCGCAAGTTGGTTTATTTAAAATTAGGAACCTGCACTGTAGCGTGTTTCATTGTTGCTAGACCCAATCTGGGCTAGTAGGGATCGCCTCTGTCCGCAGAGGGGATTTACCTCCTCAAAAAATTGGCGACTCCGCTGGGGATCGTTAGCTTGTTGTTGTTCATTTTATGAGCTATAGACAGAGCCTGAAGTTGGCCAGATAGCCTTCGAAATGCTTTTTCTCTGCAATTGTGAAGTAGATCAAAGTTGCTTCAGTCAATCTCCGGTTTAGTTTGTAAATTGAACATTTGGAGCATTGTCTTGTCTCTTCGGTTGATTCTTGATTCTGCTTACTTGATTAGCTCTTTGAGCTGGCTCTTTCTGTGAATTTGGCTTTTGGATAGCTTTATTATCACTGGTCTGCTTGTTGGATTTCTCTTTTTTATTTTTGACTGGTAAACTCGACTGGCGCACTTTTCAGCTTGACAGTCGCGCCCATTGGCGCAGGTTGCTAGTGTATTACTCGCGCCATTTCTATTCTGGCGCTAGTTTCAGTCTTATAGTCGCGCCAATCCTGTAAGGTACTAGGGTTTACTTTGTTTTGAGCTTTCTGAGCTTGATCTGTGTCTGTCTCGCTTTGATCCTAGATTACGTGGTTCATTTGAGTCTTGGAGATTCTGCTTGAAGTGGTGAGTCTGGTCTTGGTTGGGAGAAATTCTTTGTTTTTTCATTTTCAGGCGTTGGCGCTTGTTGTTAGTTAGCAACCCGCGCCAATTGGCCATTGGCTCTAGTTGTCAGTGTGCAAGTCGCGCCAGTTGGCGCTAGTTGTCAATGTACAAGTCGAGCCAATTTCAAGGTGTATGAAAATTGAGACTTTTTCCCTAAATCCTTCACCAGTGTGTCTTTCCCTTCCAGTATTTTCTCTATATGAGCATAGATTACATTGCTCATTATTTGAAATGTCTTCTCTCCATGATTGCTTGATGTAAAAGGGAATGAATTCCTTGTTTTTATCTCTTGCTTTGGGAGTCCTCTTTGTGTTTGACCTCATATGTCTTGTCGCCTTTTGAAGGATTTTGTGACAAAGTGTTTGAAACAACGATTGCATTCTTAGTGTTTGTTTACATCTCTTTTGCATTCATCCTTCATTAAGAAGATTTGTGTTTATTTAGTTTTCATCTCAAAGTGTTATTTTTGTTAAAATGCATTAGATCACATTGCATTGAAAAGTATTTTTTGAGATCCATCATTGAACTTAGATTACATTGTTTAATGATTGAAAACTAGAAATCGCTTTGAGTGCATTCTCTTTCATTAAAAGCATGCATTGAGTAGATTCTCATTTCATCGAAAAATGCATTGAGTGCATTCTTATTATTTTAAAAGGAAAAGGGAAATTGTGCGTAGATTACAATTGAGTAGTTTTCGGAAAAGAGGATTTTGCATAGATTACATTACATTATTCGCATCGTTGAATGTTTGAAATTACTTTTGGATAGTGAAATTCATCTAGTTTAGAAATATTTCGTTTGCAGTGTTGTTGTATGTTGCATCGTTGTTTGAAGCTCTTCCCTTAACTAGATAGCATTCATCGAATTGAAAAGTTTTATTTTCTCATATAGCTGCATACAGGAGATTTTCATATGACATACGGTAGGGCCTTGAAACCGAAACATAATTGAAGATCAACCATAAAATTTCCTCAATTTACCTAAGGAAGCATTGAAACATTAACGCAACATTTAGTGGTCTAGGCTAGAGACGTGTTCCGGCGTCTTTAAAACCTAGTAGTTGTCGTTCACCTCTTGGCTTTGGACAGCACTAGTACGGACTTGTGCTCCCCGTACCGTCGTGTATATAAAGGGAGACCCCACTAGGTTTCAATCCTTTATCCATAGGAAGCTGAGTCTGCCGCCCTATACCTGTGATACACTGGAAACAACATTCGGGGAGATTGACTGCGCGTACGGAAAGTCCTTGGTTGATTTCTCTTTCATTATTGGAACCAAGGTGTATATTGCAGTTCACGGTTATTTGGTACACCCTTTTGCCTAGTATTCCTGAGTAGTCATTTGATCTTTTCTGACTCATTAAATTTGAAAAGATCATCAAGCGCTTGTCCTTTCATGCTTGTTTCCAATATGAAAGTGATAGAGTCACCTTTTGCCTGTTTCTCGACTCTTAAAAGATGAAACAATAGAGTTTTGTTTCAATGTTTTAAAAATTAACTGCCCACGAAATATTCCTGGTTAAAGTTAGTTTCCTTAGGTTGTTGTTCTGAAGATCGTTTCTGATGGCAACTTTTCCGGAGTTCACCAACCAAGGAATCCCCTCCGATGGGAATCCTGGTCCTTTTCCTCCTTTTGGAAATGTTGGTGCTCCTGCGATGGCAATGTTGTCCTTCCTCGGTTAACTGGTCACTGTTTGGTTGTTTTCAACCTCTGTGGTCCCGATTGTCCCAGCTACTGTTCAATCAGTTCCTCCGCCTGAGCAACATCATGTTGATTCCAAGGTGGACCTCTCCCCTTCTTCGCCTATTTCTGCATCCTCCTCTTCTACTTTGCCTGGTGAAAGTCTGGATTCTAGTAACCAGGTGGCTAAGAAGAAGAATAAGAAGACGAAGAAGAAGAAGTTAGATAAAGGAGAGGCTAGCTCTGCGGCTATTGCACCTAAGAAGTCTCCTCTTGATAAACCTTCCAACCCTCCACAGAAAGTCAAGTTCCCTTGCATGTTGTGTATGGGAGACCATCTTCTTCGAGACTGCCCTGGCATTCCCAAGGTGCTCGAAGTATGGTCCAACGGTCGCCCACCGTTGCCCTTGGCTTCTGGGAGTCAGGTTGGGGGCACATCTTCGGCTACTGCTGGTAAAAATATTACCAAGCAGGGTAAGATTACCAATCCCTGTAAGTTGTGTGAAGGGCACCATGCCATTCACCTTTGTCCGTATATGGATGAAGCCAAGCGAGTTTTGGACAACTCGACTGTTTATAAGCCGTACCTTCCGGCTGGTTACAAACAGATTTCTTTGAGTCCTCCACCAGCTGATCCTACCATCGGTCAAGATTCATCCTTGGTCAATCCCGCTCCTCCGGAAATTCAAATTCAGGAATCCATTCCCGACCAACCATTGGTCGTGGGATCGGTTGAGCTGGTCCCTTCTACGGTGCACCAGGTCTTTTCCATGGAGAGTGGATCTCACACCCCTCAAGTTCTTCTTGTTTCTTCAGATTCCTCAGAATTGGAGAAAGATTCTTATGTCCCTATACCTCAAGAAGTTTCTCCTCCGCTTCCCGTAATGGGAGTCCCGGAGGATTCCCCTCCCACCTTCGAGATGGAGGTCGTGGAGGATGCTTCTTCTTCTTCCGTAACACCAGGGGAAGACCATCTTGGTTCGATGGTAGCCCCTCGAGTAGTTTGGTCGCTTCCTTTGATTGGAGTCGATTTGTGGGATACCGCCTTCCGTCTTATGTGCCTTTCGAGATCACAGTACAGGCTTTTGGTCTGGTCGTACCCAGCACCATTATCGACGAAGGCGCGTCTATTAGTGTTCTATCCTCAACTACTTGGAAAGCTTTTGGCTCGCCACAGCTTGCGCCTGTTACGCAGAATCTGTTGGCATTTAACAGAAGAACGAGTCAACCGTTAGGGATCCTTCCAAGGTTACCTGTTACTTTGGGAGGTAAAACCGTCCATATGGACGTGATGATTGTTCCAGGTCCCTTGGATTTTAATCTGCTTTGGGACGCGATTACACCTATGCCATGGGAGCGCTTGTCTCCTCCCTCTTTCATGTGGTCTGTTTTCCACATGAAGGACAGATCTTGACCATTGATCAGCTTTCGTTCTTTGGTCCTGATGTGGCAACTGGTCCGCCATCATCCCTTCCTAGTTTTTATCCACCCGTTGTATCTGCCCCACCGCAGGTCAACTATGTGGCTACCTACCCCATGCCTGTACTCAGTGATAAAAAATAAATGGCGTTGGTGTCAGTATCAACTCACTTCCGTGATGTTTTCTTCCATGAGAGTGGAACCTTTGGATGGCATGACTTTATTAATTATGATGAAGTTTGGCCGAGCATGGTTCTTTTCCGTGTCAAGCTCCCTAAAAATGAAACAAGGTTGTCGAGCAGAGTTCCCTGTCCTGCAGGTCGTTCTCCCAAAAAACCACGATTTCTGAGCATGTGGGCTGCCTTTGTCGTTGAAGTTCTTTAAAATGAAACAAGGTTGTCGGAGCAGAATTCCTTGTCTTGTGCCAAGCTCCTTAAACCATGAAACAAGGTGTCTTGAGGATAGTTCTTTTAATGTGTCAACCTCGTTAAAATAATGAAACACGTTCTTGTTCAATTCGAGTCTTTGATTAGATCTCGTAAAATCCAAGTCGAGTCTTTCTTAGATCTCGTAACTTGAACCTTTACTCCATCTGCCTTTCATATGGATTGAAGCTTGGGGGGCATGTACCTCGAATTGAGTCACCATGCTGGGGGCATGCTTAACTTTTTCAAGCATAGTTTGTTTTCGTTTCAAGCTTGTGTAAAAATGAAACTGGTTTCAAGCATAGTTTCCTGATTTCAAGCTTGCGTAAAAATGAAACCTTGCCCATTTTACCTCTTGTGATTGCCATTTTATTAGCCTGTTGTTGCCAGATGAGCCTTGGTTTTCTCACTCCATCGTCACTATCTGCTTGGCCAATCATATGCCTTCACTTGGTTGTTTTACCCGTTCCTGAGGAACCGCTGCGATGAGTGGTCTTGTTAGCCAGCCTCTTAACCTTTACTTGTTCTGAGAAGTTCCACCATTACCGGAACCAGTTGCTACCCTTTATACCACTCGTTCCTCCAAGAGGAGTCAACTTTCAGCTCTTTTCAATTTCTAAACACAGTGATCGAGGCTCCCTATTACCGATCTCGTTAAAGTGGCCACGAAACCACATCCACCCAAATAATGCCACTTTTCGCGCCGGGATAGATATTTTACGAAAAAGGAATAATTCTACTATCGTTAACCAGGAGGTTTTCTCGCATGACAGTTTTCACCTTTTCTTTTAGATCTCGGCGGAACTATTACTTAAAAGTGGGGACTGCTGGAGTTTACTTTTCTGCTGTCTTTTCAAACTCTATAAACATGAAAAGACGCCGAGTTCTTCCTTTTTCAGACTCGTTAAACCCTAATGACATTGGAGTCAGTCGTAATGACGATGTCCGTTTCTTCCTTCCTAGGCTCGTTAAATGTACTAGAATGGTTCACCAAGGACTCGACTTATATGACAAGCATATGGTATCCTCTTCTGCTTGTGTAAAAAGAAGAGGTACTCGCTAGAGTGAAATAAAAGGTGGAAAAATGGAACCAGCATCATTGTCGTGTCGGCAGTATGTCACTCTTGAACATGGCACTTGTCTGCATTCGTGTCGGGTTGGGGAAATCTCATCTCGTTCTTCACTTGCCTCCATGGGTTTGGATAATCCATTTTGACCTCTCATCTGCTCATTGCCTCATCACCATGACCTCTGATCCGTTGATGTCAAATACTTCCAAGTCCACTGTCGTGCCGTTTACATGTTCAAGAGAAGTTGACCTCTCCAAAGTATCAACCTCCCTCTGATTCTCATTTGATTCTGATCCACAACAAACATCATGTTCCTCTGTCTCGTGTCGATGATGTGGGAAACATTATGGCCCACCTTTGATCAAGGTCACTTCCCTTCGACTTCAGCTCATTATTCGGGAAGCTGATCTAGAGACTCCCTTATGGTACCTTGGATCCTGCATGCCTCAATGGAAGTTTCGTCACATTCGACGTGAGGTTTTCATCATTGGCCTCCGATCGGGTGATTCTACGGGTGTTCGACACCAGCTCATTGATTCGCATGCCGTAGATTGTACCTATAGTACCTTGAGAGCCATTGTCATTATTGGTGGTTCCTCTCGCGTCTGTTAACAACTTTCATCATTGGCTGGTAATTAGGCGATGTTCTTGCATGTTCGACTTCAGCTCACATATTCGCATGCTTGAACTTGTACTTCGTTCGGGTCGGGGCCTAGATGGAGCGCAAGACCCTGGATTGTGTCTGTTGTAATCCAGGCTACGATATTGTGGATTATTATGATTATTTACATGACTCACTAATTGGATGGCTGCGACCATACCTGAGTCTATTTATCAATCCTCACTGGATGGCTGCGTCCATGCCTTGGATCTAGATTATTGTAAACTCCGTTATGGATGGCTACGCCCATACCACGTATATATATCATGTATCTGAGACATCAATTGTACTTCGCTCCGCAGGTTTTCCGATGGCGGTGTTTTCAGTTGGCATGTTCTCATAAAGCATTTCACCCCTCTCTCTCTCTCGGGCCTCATGCTTTAGGGGGCATCTGTTACACAGCAATTTTTCACCATCCCTACAATCCCCGTCCCGCACATTGGAGGGTTCATTCCATGACCTGTGGGAAGATACAAGACTTGAAAATACTTTCATTGCATCCCTCTGAAGATGAGCTTTAATTGCCCTGAAGACATCTCCTTGCAAAAAACCCTAAAAATAACTCTTTTTCCATTGGCGCGGTTCCATAGTTCATCCCTCGCGCCAAGAGGGAAAATCCTCCAAAGAGGGCGCGCCAATTAGCGCTCTGTCATAGAGCTGCACCCGCGCCAACCATATTAAGAGGTGTTTTTTAAAAATAAGAGGCGGAAGTTTCATCCTAACAAATTCCTGGGCTGATATCTATCTTCAGTTGGGTGGTTTGGCTACGGATTTCCATAGAGAGGAAGTGGTTTTCCACCTCTCATGGAAGCTTCCTTGATGATAGGGCCAATCCCATAATTATAGGGATCCCAACTCCCCTTCCTCCATCTATAAAATCTTGCCCATCTCCTTTGCAAGCTAGTTCCCAAGAGCTTTCACATCCTTATGCTGCAAGAGCCTTCTTGATTCCCTTAAGGCCAAATCCAAGCAAGGAGACTATTGCCAAGTATCCAGAGAGAGAGGCTTGTCCCATCCTTGACAGGCTTTATCGAGACATGTTGTGCTGACGACCCGCTAAAGGAGAGTGTTGCGTCGAAGCTATGGTTGTATTCTTCTTTTGACTCTTTAATGATAAGCGACTATCGGTTATGGTTCCACTTTTGTTCTTGATCATGTTCATGAGTTATATCCTCTTCGACTGATATATAGTTGTATGCACTGGATTTTATGCTTGCGTTTGTGTTTTTTCTTGCATGTGCAGGTGTCCGATCACGAAGATTGTGAGGATTGTGATCTGCCAGGGCAAAGGAACGAGAGCACCACCTCTTCTACAGACGATAGCGTTGGATTCCAGGTAAGCCTTCCTCGCAAGTCGGTTTATTTACAATTAGGAACCTGCACTGTAGCGTGTTTGATTGTTGCTAGACCCGATCTGGGCTAGTAGGGATCGCCTCTGTCCGCAGAGGGGATTTACCTCCTCAACACCCAACAACAACCACCATGGATTAAAACTTTACTCCACATGTATGGTGCATGGGGGGGTGGGGGGCATGCCACACCCCCTCCCCTGCTCTTTATGAGTCTTGAGAGCTGGTGGGGTTGTTGCCCCTCTTGACCCCACTATTACCCTATTCATCCATCCCCATTGGGATAACTACCTTGATTATTTTAACATTAACGCTTTGCTTTGAATTCTTTTCGATCTTTGGACTTGACACCTCATCTTTTGATTAATTTAATATTAAATCCTTAATGGCCAATTTAAATTCTTTTCTATTTAAGCCCCACAACACTCGCTTTATATCATTATTCTGGTCTTGATGACGAGTTGTGTGTGCACCCAAAATGTCGGATGGAATATAAATCCATTACACAAGTTATTCCCAAAATTCTTCACATGACGAACAACTGTGAAAATTTTCACTCCCTTATTAAGTAAAATATTTTGGGATGTGTATTTAAAAATATGTTAATAATAAAAGATGTTTTAATGTGGAAAATGTGGACCATAATTAAAATATGTCGTTGCCTATGTTAAATAAAATATTTCAATGTTAATTATGTAATTATTATATAAAATAATTGAACACACACACACACACATACACACATGGTTAAAATATTTCACATGCTCTAGCCCCCTTCGAAGAGCTCATTTGGAAAGCCCATGAAAACGTAAAGTGAATGTGAGTGCAAGCTCCCATGTTCAAATCCTCGGTTGCTTAACCATGGCCACGTCCTAGGGGGCAACATGGTTCACCTAGGGGTTATAGTGGTAGCAGTCACAATTGACCATGTGTGACACGAGTATGAGACCGACCTAGTTTCCAAATTCTCTGGACATTGAAAAAAATTAAGAATGATAAAAAAAATAAAAATTCACATGGTCTAACTATTTTACCTCCTTGTAAAAGGTATATGTTTTGGTCAATTTTGTTTGAAATCCATTAAAGATTTGTTTAAATTTCAAAATTTTGTTTGAAATCCATTAAAGATTTGTTTAAATTTCAAGTTTATGCTGTGTAGTCAACACAATCAAAGTGATCGAGGGGATTTTCAAGGGGTTGAATCTCTTTATCTATTTAAAAATGCTTCCATACTCACCATGATGTTCATACATGGTGTGTGTGTGTGTGTGTGTGTGTGTGTATATATATATATATACGTAAAGAACCAACATAGATCCATCTTAATGCTAAATCTACCAAGCATCAATAGGGATCAAATCATTTAAGGTGCAAACTATTTTTCCAAATTTACATTTTAAAAGAGGTTTGCACCTCAACTAATTTGACATGTCTTTGTCACTTGATAAATTCAATATTAAGATGAATATACTTAATAATATGGTAAATACACTTATCTAAAATACCAAATTCTCCTCTTTATCTTGAATTATAGATATTATTATTATTCTTAATTAATTAATTAATTAATTAATTAATTTATAAATAATATTCCAAAGCATATTTCAAGTTGCCACACTAAATTGAATCATTAACATCTCATCCTGACCAATTTTTCAAAGTCCTCCACCCTACCTCGCTAGAGATTATATGATTGATATTTCATCAAATCACCAAGGAATTTCCTTCCAAATAATGTAAACAAATAGTTGGTCTTCTCGCCTTGGACTTGAAGGTAGCACTTAACAAAAGGACAACCCTTTGTAAATTTTCCCACACTTAGCCATACATAAAACCATTGAATAGTGCACACTACGGGGTCATAACCAACATTGTGAGCACATAATAAAACTATATCATTGTAACTAGCATACCCCCGAAGCGAGGGAAAGGAACGCTGAATAGTTTCTAATGGAGTTCTCAAGAACAATAAAATGGTGACATATAAAGAGAATCTTCCAACAACTATTGGTGTACAAGGAAATATATCATCATTATGTATCGTGACATTTTCATGGGAAGCTTCACAACATTCACACTTGCACCTCCACATGAAGGGTCAACAATTGCATTATATAGCATTTTCAAATCAATAAACTAATGTATAAAATTAAATTAATGAATGTACTTCCTTACATGTGTTTGTATGTTGGTCAACACTATGACATCACTTTGGTTAGCACAATGGAAATACTTTGGAAACTAAAATCATTCATACAAGTTTGTGTGTTACGCACACATATACACACATATATGTGCATGCGACCAATAAATGTTCTAATCACATTTGATTATTCCATGAGAACCTGCATATCATTTCGTTGGTGGTGATGGACCTTTTTCTCCTTCCTTGCAACGCTTGTTTTAAGTGAATTGTTAACTTTGCATTCAATACATTTACATATAATCAAAATTTAACATTTTCCTCTTTGGTATCTTGCTTAGAGGGTATGCTATTTTTTTAATTATTTATCTTCTAAAATTGAGTACAATTTATACATAGCTAATTCTTGCGCAATAAAAAAAAATCAAAGAGAATAAATTTCATCATCATTTAAGCAGGGCATGTATTTTCGTTTTCTCTTTCTACGTTTCAACCCATTATAAGATAACATAATTGCACCAAATACTTACAACAAATAAGTTTTGCAGGGAGGAATATGCAATTGAGGTGGAGCTTATCAATTTCCATAACATGGTTCATCGTCAGCCATCGATAGCCCTTTTTGCAAACTAGGTTCACCCTCGTCATTTTTACAACTAAACTCTTTTTGAATATCCAATGCATCTTCCGTGAACGAGAAAAAAAAAAAATTAATTATTTTCTTTGCAATGCAATGGGTCAACAAACTATGTACCTTAGAACTAAAGTCCCCCCCTACATCTCCAACAACAAAGGAATCCAAAAGCTTCTAAACATGGACAAGTAGAAGACGCCAATGAATTTCCCAACAACTGGAAGAAATGATTTGAGAATATTAATTAACCAACACTAAATATCTATATATACATGAATTGTGTTGAGAAGAAGAGAGTGCATTTTTTTAAAAAAATTATAGAGCTTTAATGTGAGTCATACACTACTTTCACACCAACATTTTCTCCTAAAATAAACGATATTAGTTTGAATTTATGGAAAAGCATCGAAATCCATGTTCTTCATGAGTATAAGAAGTGGCCTATATTTGTGTTATTTGTTTAGAGACGAGGTTTGACCATGTGGTAGATTACGATAATGTGTGAATCTTTAAGTGCATATGTATGGGCCTACCATCGTGTTTTGAAGGTGTTGTGGAAGTGAAAGATTACTTGCTTTAGTGAACCATGGTATTTGTAATCAAAAGGGGTTAAGAGGGTTGAGAAAATGAAGAATTGTATGTGACAGAGAAATATTGGAGAAAGTGGCACAGTGTAGGCAATATGTCTAGAGTTTTTTTGTTTTGTTTTGGAGAAAGTAGAGAATCAATGATGGTTAAGATGGAGAAGATGCAATTCAGTCTTAAAAAGACTTCGAGGGAAACAATATTGATTGCAAGGAGTAATAAATGAATGAATCTTAACCCTTAATCATTAACCATAATCCCTTAACTACAAAATTACTAACCTTGAAGCCTAATGAGTTAGCTCAATTAGTTCTAATGAATTGTTTCAATGTGGATTTTGTGTTGATGCCTACATGTCTAGTCCATCTCATGTTAAAGTCCCATCGAGATTCACTGGGTTATTGATTGCTATTATAGTTGGGGGTTAAACCACCCTCCATCGAAATGTTCTAGGGAGGATAATGGATATTGTGATGTTTCTTTTTGAAAAAAATAAACATTTGTAACCTTCACTCACAACTTTGAACTTCACTTTAGCGTTCAAACTTTAATGTTCTTAGGCCCCAAGTCTTAACCCATCCATACCTTAAACTCTTAAATCCTTAAGTCTTAATTAATGAGTTTAAACCTCAACTCATAATCTTAATACTTAAACGGTTAACCCTAATCCTTAAACCCCACCCTATACTCCTTAAACCCCCACACCTTAAGACGTTAGCCACACTCTTATAATTCTTTTTATACTTCTAGTTATTGAAGACTGGGCCTGAGACACAAAACATTATTTATGTGTCTCATAGCACATAAAAAATTTAAAGAGAATTATTTTTGTGTATCATGATTTAATTTCATAGCACATAACTTATTTTAAATATGTTTACAGTAATGGAAGGAAAAAGTGTCCTTGGGTAATTTTACCAATAATTTAAAGCATGGAAAATTATTTTAAACGTTAAAAGTATTGTTTAAAATATGAGTGTATCTGAGTAAAGTATCTTTGAATTTTTTCTTTCGACATAGTAATGCTATCGACGAAATTATGTCTAAATTTCTCTAGATTTTGATTTCTATGAAAATTGTTTATATCAAAAGAAAAATCAATTAAGATTCTCATCTAGTTCTGTGAGGTCAGATGACATACTATAGTTGGTGAGAAGTGATGTGTTTGGATTTATGACAATTCCATCACTGGGTAAATCTATGTACTATGTCTCATTTCTTGATTAATTCTAAAAACGTAGACATATCTATTTCCTTTGGAAGAAATCTAAATTATTGTTTATCTAGGAAAATTATTTTTTAGCCATTCATTTAAAAAAAAAAAAATCAAACTAGAGGAGTGTTAATTGTTTTTTGATGGTGCAAATGCTTTGACACTATCAAAAACCTTTGGGGCACTCAAAATCCTGAAGCTTGATAGTTGTAACTCAAATTTCCCAAAATTTCTAATTTCCACTATTTTCTGGGCAAAATCATAACCTCTTTAGACTACTCTAATTATTTGTTTGTCCATACAATCTAATGTAGCGTTAGCATTTATATTATAAAAATGTTTAAATTTTAGTAGGTCATGCTAGATGTGTATATGAATGATGATTGAATATGAAATCAACCTAAAACATTATACAAAACCTTCTTAAGTAATAACCACGCACTTTTGCATCACTTTCAATAATTGCTTTCAAGACTCCCACATAATATATAAAATAACAGTTGTTACAAATAATAATGATTACACTATTAAATACTTAATCTTTTAAAATAAAAGAAATAGATAGTTATAATTTAATTGGTTTAGATTTAATTTAATACATAATTTATTAAGTGTGGTAAGCATTAAATTTTACAAAGCTTAAATATTTATAATGTAAAATTTGAAAAAAAGGTTAAAAAAATTAACATTTTTTAATATTAGATATAAAGTTAAAGATAAATTTAAGTTAGTTTTTTTTTTTTGATATTATAAAATTTGAAGAAGAAAATTGTATTTAAAGAGATCTAATTCCTAGTAACATCATTTAAGCAAATAAATTATTTTCTATTCAATATTAAATTACAATTTGAAAACATTCGTCTATTTATGATAAACTCTTATTCTTTATTTGAACAAATTAATCTTTTTCCATTTTAGAGTTAATGTGACTATTAGCTAAATTCTATTTTATTATGCATATATGGATATCTTTATTCATATGGCATTATTTTTAATTAATCAATTTAATTAGAAAAGAAAAAAGGGCATAACTACTTTGATTTGTGTAAATATTATGTAAAGGTTAAATACCTTTAAATAACTACCATCCATATATTGCTTAATTGATAGTTAAATTTAAATTCTGAAACCCTAATCTAAAATATACAATAATAACTAATTTAATTTTATAATTTACCGAATACATATGTATAATTAATTTTATTTTTAATCATTTTTATTTAAAAAAAGTTAAGATATGATAGTTATGAAGATTTTGTTAGTTAAAATGTAAATGAAACAAGTGCAAACCATTAGATTGATATTGAGTATTATAAGTATCTTATAATCATAAAGTACAACAAAATGTAAAATACAAAATAAAAGAAATTGTTCAACATTGCAAACTGCAATACATTTGGCATGTTATAAATATATTACTTAGGAGTGGACTACGCATAGTCTCTCTTTCCAAAAACACATTGTTCTTAGTTTGCATAACTATTCGAGCTATTATTTCAGTTAATTCCCGCCACCATAAAGTAAGTCTTTGCATAAAAAATTGAGAGAAATAATATGTAATAAATATACTTACAAGGACTTACTTCCCACCATTATTTAGGTAGGAGTAAATTGTAAATGTGTAGACATCTCAATTTATTAGATACTAACAAAGCAAGAGTATAAGATTCAACTTGCCTATTAACCACTATTAGTTTAACATTGAACAATGCAAGTTATAATATTCTATGAAATTTTTTCTAAAGCATAATTTCTAATTTGAGTGGAAGGCACATGGAAACACTTATTTTAAATAAATTGGTAATTTTCCATTCAATACATATATAGATAATCAAAATTTAACCTCTCCTCTTCGATGTTCTCTTCCCCTGCTTCGGGGTATGCTAGTATATAAATATATTACATATCACATCTTACTTTTTCATATTGGAAATGCTTTATATGTTTAAACATTGTCAATATACTCATGAGGTGTCATCACTAACATACCATATGTCATCAATTTTCAATTCTTCGGCTCGTTGGCGCAGATCCTCAGCCCGTCATAGACTGCCACATCCAAAAACATTAATACCCCTCAACTGCAACATCAAATTTTCGATCCCTGCAAGTTCTTCCAACCAATGGCAGTCTAACAGATCTAGTACTCGATGTTTTTTCAACATCTGCAAGTTGAGTATCCCTGCCACCCCACATTCATCAAGATGCAACCTCTCCAAAGATCTCAAGGTTCTAAGACTAGAAAGCTCCTCTACCTTTGGACACTTCTTAAGTTTTAGTATTTTAAGATTTGCAAGACCACAAAGCCCTTCAATTTTCTCCAACCAAGGACAATCCCACAAGTATAGTTCTAAGAGTGAATTTGGCATTGTTCCAACCTCCACTAGGAGTGGAGAATACTGGATGCGAAGACGTTGAAGGTTCAGGCAAACACCTTTCCCAAATGCTACCTCTGATATCCTTGTTGACTCTAAGAATGTGTCTTGAAGGCTAACCATGCACTCAGTCGAATCTCTTCTAGTTTTTCTTTCCTCTCCAAGCCTGTTGAATCAAAATTCTCTAAATAGACAAAATTCGAGCCATAACTCTACGAGATTATTCAATGCCATGATCCATAGTGGCAAGCATGCAACAACTTTCCACTTAATATACAAATTTTCCAACTGAATCAACTCTCCAATAGAATCGAGCAAGAATTTCAATGCAGGACCACGAATCTTCAATTCCTTCAAACTCCTTAGGCAACCGAGCCAAGCCGACAACGTTTCCAGCGAAGGATTCTGCAAAATTTCCAAACCTCTTAACTCTGCAATGACACTCGGCAATTCTCGTATGTGTGTACCCTCTAAAAGTAATTGTGATAAGTATTGTTGATGTGTCACTTGAGAAGGAAATACTTCAATCTTATCATACCAAGTCAGATCTATAACTTCAAGTGTTGTGATATTTCAAAGAGTCTCGCTGGACATTGTTAAATTTGTGCAATTAAACAAACATAGATGTCTAAGTTGTATTAAGTTCTCGAAGGAATTTGGAAGTGTCCACAATTTGAAGCAATTGTCCAAGTGAGGATGTTGGAGGTTCTTTAAGTTTCCAAAGGACTCCGACATAGACTCCATTTTTGAAAAATAAGATCACTCTAAGTGTTGCAAGCACTGTAGATTACAAAATTCGCCCGACAAAGTTTTCAGAGGCACTCCTTCTGTAATACCCCAACGCATCATGACAATATTCTCTAGATACTTTAGCTGCCCTATGGACTTTGGAAACTCTAGTAGAGGACCTTTGATGTCCAATTGCCTCAATTGTAGAGGTGCCTGCATTATAATTTGTAACTATGTCACGTCATGCGAAATTTACAATGTATTTTACATTATCAATGGCAAAAAGAAATGACAATGTACCTCAAAATTACTTTCTCCCCAGAGTGTGCTCAATTTTTCCATGGACACATTTAAAACACCTAATCTCTCCATTGGAATCCAACAAGGCAATGAAGCAAAGAGAAAACCATTGCAGCAGAGCCATATGAGATTTTCTGGTGACTACACCCTTCTTAGTGTCTCTTCCAAACAATTCCCCGGGGTGAGAAGCAACTCCAACCTTCTTATCACGGTGTTTTGATCTGACGATCAACAACGCTTTTGTTGTCACGCCTACGCTCCCCCAATTGACCTGCTTATGCCAACCACAATATACAAGTAACATAAAATAATTAATATGCAAGTGAACAAATGATATATGACAAGTGGCAAGCTTCCAATGGCTATGAACCTATAACGAAAGCTCAAAGAATATGGCTCCCTTGAAAAAACGCCTTCGGCGTAATTATTATTTTGAGAAACATAAAGCTTTACCATTTGAGTGGGGAAATGTCTTTCATCTGATATGTAACTTTGTGTAAATCTCCTATACCATTGAAAAAAAATTAATAAGTTTTTATATATATATCTTATCCAGAACCAAGAAGTTCAAAGTACTTCAAACTTATATAGATAATCAAGATGCGCGTATTCTGCACAGAAATTAATATGGGTGATGACGTCTTTCTAGGCATCTGGTGACAAAACCAATTTAGAACCACTCAGCCCAATTGCGGTCGTTTCATTGATCAAATTTGGTCGGGGAGTCTCGTTGGAACAACCTTATCCACCTGTTGCAGCTCGTCTGCTAGATGACGCTAACCACGTTGATCTTACAGATGGCAGGAAATTTGTCTCTGCAGATGGGTGAGTAACATAGCACTCCTCCTTTTCTCATCCCAAACAAACAACATCCATCTTCCAATCATGTTTCTATATTCAAAAATGTTTCTAACCCCAACTCTCCCCTCCATATTTCTCCCTTCGTCCACCAATTCAAATCCCGGGAATGCAGTGAAATTACCGACCAGACTGTGTGTGCGGAGCTCCAAGGCGGACGGGCCCTTGAGAAGGCCGAGCAGCCCCACCATTAAAGAGGCCACCCCTCCCATGAGGCCAGTACCCCCATCTCCTCCACCTTCCTCTGATTCTTCTGCGCCTCCACCACCGCCTCCTCTTGGCCCAACTATTCCTTCTGCTAAAGTTGCGGTTAAACCATCTAGTTCTCCATCAGTGACCGTGGAGTACCAGAGACAGAGAGCAAAGGAATTGCAGGAATATTTCACTCAGAAAAAGATGGAGGATCAGGCTTCTAGAAATCAAGTATTTGGATTCACTCCCAAGAACGAAATCTCTAATGGAAGGTGCCATCCAAATTAAATTTTGAACTTGTCTACTTTCATGTCTTTGTTGTACATGCTAGGTTTGCCTAGAAAAGTCTTTTTGCATTAAATACTGGTTTTTACTAGGGCTGAATCTTATGTACATAATCTGTAATGAATTGTGTATCATGCCGCATAGAATTGTTCAACACCCAAATAATACCCTTCAAGATTGAAGTGCTGAAACAATTACATAGTTAGTTATCCCATCATATTCCGACAATGGATTCTGTTTTTTCTTCTGATAGAAACAACCACAGCACACCAAAAAGAGACACACAGAAGTAAGTTTATATAAAGAATAGATAGTTTATTTCAGACAACCGCTTCCATGTGAGAAAATAATCCACTTATTATATAAAAGTGTTTTCACATATGTAAGAAAATGAGATGCTATTTTTTAGGCTAGAAAAATCGAGTCACATATTACAGAATTACAAACAATCTACTGTACATACTACAAAGTTTTGCTTCTTCTTCCCACCCATGCCAGAAGAACATATCAGACTGGGCACCATAATTTTCCACTATTTAAAATTATATAAATTTGGTAAATTTAGGCAAAATTAGAAGGCCATGGAATTGGTCAACAAATTAATGAAAGAAGAATAGTTAAGTGTCCACTTAACTGGGGTTTTTTTATTTCCCTTTCTTTTTCTTCTTTTTGCTTAGTGTATTTCCTGGGGAAATCCACTGGGCATTTGCCGTCATTCCAGGGATGTTACCTAGGGTAAACCAGATTCTGTAGAAGCTCGAAACTTTGTCATGTCAATCTGGAATAGAACCTCAGTATGGAGGATAATAGTCCATCACACGACCACTCAGGCAATACCCAATTTGCCACTCAATTGCATGGCTCTATGAAGTTGAAAAGTGATATATTTTGTGAATATATTATTAGAGAAATGTTGGGCTTTGGCATCCTTCGGTTATTCGGATTCCTAGCATCCTTCAGTTATTTGGATTCCTTGAGAATTTATCATGGGTCATTATTATTCTTCTTGTTGAGGAAATAGGAGATGAATTGTTTAGTCAATGATCATCCCTCATGCTATCTCTATTGTGCAGATGGGCAATGTTTGGATTTGCAGTTGGATTATTAACGGAGTATGCAACAGGTTCAGACTTCGTTGATCAGATGAAGATACTCATCTCCAATTTTGGAATAGCGGATCTCGAGTGATACAATATTCAGGAGGCTATGCCAATGAGGAAGCCTGCATCAGCAAGTAAAACGAGCTTTTGGTTAAGTAATTGTATGTTGAATCTGAACAGGACTGTACGCATTGCTTGTAATATATACTTTCAATGCTTTTTCCTGTATTGTTGTGTTGTATTCTTTTATACCAGTTTCATGTTGGTTTATTTTTCCATGACTATTGGAAAAATGTAAAAAGGACCACCTGTATACCGTGTTTTTTTTTTCTTGCAATCTTAAAAATTAAACCGGTGATATTGGGCGGTATGTTGTGTTTATGTGTGATTACTCTAAAAATATTGAACACATAGCCATCATCGAACCTTTTTCATGTACGAGTCTACGAGACTCAAAGTCGATAGTCAATCCTTGACTACAACAATGAAACAGGCCATGCTTGCTTCTAAAGTGTTATGTCACAGACTGTCGCCCCTGTATTTGAGAACAAGATTAATGTGGAGGTTATGACTCTGTCACTTGCATTGAATAAAAACAAAATAAAGCACATTGAATTTGCCTATTGCATGCTATAACATGTATGAAATTGTGATAATTCCATATTAGAGTAAATATTACCAGGATAATAATTCTTTGTCATCCCTTATATGCAATACCTAAATCTTCATTCTTTCCCCTTGTACTAGAGCTGACTCAGCTGAGTAAATTGTTGCCCTAAAAAGGTTATTAGCAAACAAATGGAGGGCAAAACATTGGTTTTCCAACGTCCATGAAGACCTATGGGATTCCTTGGGAAATATTTTGGGTTAATTAGGATTTCTCAGTGTAAAATTGGAGCTTGTTGGGTTAATTAGAGTTTTTCAAGTTAGAGTTTAATTACATTTGTTAATATCAAAGTTACATAAACCATTGGTGCGAACATGCATAACAGCATTTAAACACACAACATGGATTAAACACAACATTCGAGCATAGCATTAACACAATAAATAGAAATAGTGAGCAAACACTTAACTTTACAAATGTTTTAACTTTTACATAACCAGTTGTAGATGTTAGACGTTCCACCCAACCACAGGCATTGTTGCACGAATTCTCTCTACAACAGGCCACCTTCGAGGTGGGGCTATGAGTCCATGATGACGAATAGGTTTTGATGGCTGGCTATAGTCCATACTAACAGTCCAATATCCAGTGATTTCACAGTGACATGACTCCTACAATAATTCCAACCACACAACACTTTTCTCCATTAGTCTGCACAACCCAAGGGATGAGGTTTCCTTCTTTGTACCATAGTCTCTTAGACAATCTCCATCTCCTCTAAGATTCCATCACAAACCAGGCATGAATCTCTTAGCTAGGGACTCTAGGAAATCCAATTGTAAATGAAGTGCTCACAATGGCCTTCACAAAGGCTCTTGTGTGATTTCTCAACTAGAACTCCTCACAGGCATAATAGTGTAGTTCTTAGCAATCCCAACCCTAGAAATTGGTTTTCACACACACTATGGCTACCTCCTCTTGCAACACCGAAAACTCTGGTTTTTCCTCCCTTTTGCTGTCCAAAAATCAACACTCCTCTTGTATCCGAATTTCCTTTCCTTTTCTTCCATGTATTTTTGACAATAACAATTCCTCAAGTTGATTGTACCCACCCCATGTTATCATAACAGGGTGAGATGACTTTCTATCACCCACCTATTACATGCATTCAATGATACAATTCCCATCATGAGTGTGCTTAGCCCATGCTTCAATAACCAAGTGAGATGATTCTTCTACAAACCTCGCACATTCATTCAATGATTGGTCTTTATAAGTCAAATGGGGATTATATAGTAATGACAATTACTTTAGGAAAATGACATGGGATTCTAGGTGTGTAGGATTGCCCTTGACCTCTTTTTAGTGGCTAGCCGCATCTCTTGTGGAATCATAGGCCCCCATGACTCTATTCTTATCTATTTTTATTATTTTCAATGTACAATGTTTACATTTTACATCTCTTGGCCCTTGGTCATTCATCAATTTTACAAATATGCATTGTTAATTGGGAATCAAAACTAGGGTTTTACATTTCCCTCCCCTTAAATTTTACATCATCCTCAGTTCACATCACCATATCGATGTACTTGTACATATGTACAAAATTTACATCACAGTACTCAATAATTTCATAGTTTAATGACTCTTACAATAATTCTAACGAGCAACTCTCATTCCCCTTAACTTGAACAATCCAAGGAAGTATATCCCCTTTTTTGCATCGTAGTCCCTCGGGTTGTCCCACTTTTCTTCTAGGGCTCCAACACAGGTTGGATAGAAAATCCCATGGTTGTGGCTCCAGGAACTCTAATTGCCAAAAATGGAGTCTTCAAATAATGTACAAATGTACAATAAGGTTTCCTCAAATCTGCAAAAAATTTGTCGATACTCCTTTGGCATGGTTTCCTTGTGCTCCTACATGGCGTCTTCAGGATAGTAGTAGGTCCATTACCTCTTAGGAGGTACCATACTTTTTTGTAGGGAAAAACACCACTGTTAGACCAAAAAGGGGGGCAAGTCTAAAGTCTTGTAGGCCAAGTGATGATTTTGTATGTGGTCCTATAGGCCTTCTGGATGCTCGGCCATGCCCGGTACCTCTAGTCCCCACTCTCAATCCCTTTCGTCTTGTATAGGATTGGAGGTCTTGGGATTGAGTTACTCAGACACATGAATTATGGGAGTCATTTGATTATTTGTAGAGGTGATCACACTATGTAAGGGTTGTTATATTGAGGGTTTTACATGGTCGTATGTCTTTCCCACATGGTCATGTTTTATAAAGTTTATTTGCACTTCCTTGGCTGTGGTATATTCAAGTCTCCACATGGAAATCTCATAGTTCACAATGCATGTCATGCTTCTCAAGGCCCTTCACATTTCTCGATGCATCATGGTTCCTTGCTCCAAAATATAACATAGACCCAAAGTGATTAGCAAGAGGTGTACTTGACATGCCACATTGAGTTTTGACCATTTAAGCAAATTTCAACCTCCAAGGTGGTTGATTTCTCTTCTATAGTGGACATGGGTGAAAGGTGGTGGATTTGGATATTGCATGTGCATGCATGGACGTTGAAGCCCATACAAATGATAAAATCTAGGGGATGTACGTTGGATTGAACTAAGGACAAGCCCATGCAAGCAAAATTGACCTCCTCATACTAAACATTTGAGGTTGGTATGGTGGCCCAGTCAAACGTTGCAAGTCAAAGGGATTGTTGGACCTCTTACTTAGTCATTAGCCTCTTCAAGGTGAACACTAGTTTCTCCAAGAAAGATGTTGACTCTTTCATGGTGGATGTTGGGGTTTCAACTAGCTGTTGGCACCTCCATGTAGCCGTTGAGACCTTTCAAGATGAGTGTGGGATGACTTCTCAATAGATCAAGCAACTTCAAGCCTCAAATCAAGTGTTTCATGCATATTTTCAGCTAGTCATTACTCATCCAAGGGAGACGTTGGCCTCTTTAGTCAAAGTGAACCCCTCTTAAGGGTAATCTTCAATGTAAAATCTATTTCCTCAAGCAAGTGACTTGTCTTCGATCTATGTGGATGGAATTATATTTTTTGGGTTGAAAAGGAACTAGCTGTTACAAAGAAATCTATATACGACTAACCCTCCTCCTAAATAGGTTGTTGTTGAATTGTGAGATCACATGCCACCAATAAAATTGCTGTTGTAATGTATCTTTAGGGTTGACATTCTATTGTTTCTCTTCTTGGTTTATGTTGTAAGAAAGCTTCGAAGAATAGGCATGAGTTTTTTGGGTCACTAGAAGGCTACTAGGTTGATCCATTAAGGGACAACCTTGTCACGTGGATGTAGAGGTTAAGGCGCTAGTCTCTATCTCTCTTTTATCAATGTTAGGTGTTATTCAAACCTTATTATTGGATAGACCCTTATCAGGGGTTCCTTCAATAAGGGTGCGATTTCACTTGGCATTGATGTTGACCTAGTGGTTGGAAGCTTCTCTCTTAGCAAGATCCTTCCTTGTAGTATTCGGAGTTCGTATCATTATTCTTGACTAGATCACGAATTGATTGTTGCCTTGACGCCAATTCCATTTTTCTGATCTAAATTGCCTAGCCAACAAAGAGAGGGTTGTCACTTGTGACCTTGACTCCACGCCTTGGAAAGGTAAAAAGGGCTGTGACAAACATCACAGAAACTGCTGCTTCAATTTAAAAATCAATCTCTTTTATAATCTATTTTCATATAAAAATAAAAATGCAAAAATAACTTCTAGCTAGATTCCAACTTTTTATCTCAAAAGGGTAGTAAATCCTTGCAGTTTTTGACATAGAATATACTATTTGTCCAAAGAATCTTTAACCCTCAATTTTCTGCACTTAAAAATATACTTTAGGAGGGTATTTACTATTTTCAAGATATTTTGCTAATTCATTGTTTGTCATAACAATTCTTCCAAGATCCGGCAAAACCCTCCCCCAAGGGTTTGATCAAGTAAGTACTTTTTATTGTTTGTTATTAAATTTCTGGGGCAAAAATCAAGCTTTTCAGCTGCCGGAAATTATGTTTAAGTGCTGGAATAAATTTCTGGGCCTTGATGCAAGGGGGATTTAACCCCCTATTTCTGCAGAAATTTCCTAGATTTCTGGAAATTCATTCTTACTGCAGACTTGAAGTTCTGGGCTGTTATTATTATTGTTAATACGCTGCCCAAACTTCTTTATTCACAGATTTATAGATCTAGTGTGCTTCCACACTTGTGGGTGGCCTCAAAAAGCACTTTTGCTTGCTGGTTTTCTATGTTTTCTCCATTTTGCAGTTCTGTAAAAGTGCAGGGCAGCAGCCCAGCTGTCCATTTTCAGTCACTTACCAAGAGGTAATTCGAGGGAATCATCATATCTATCTACTAAGGGCCTCTGTTACTCAACCTTCCATTATTCTAGAAGAATACGGTATACCTTGACGTTTGAGTGATTTCAGTTTGTTGGTCTATGTTTTTCTGCAGTGTCTTCATTTCGAGATCAATAGTAATCTATTAACTCCTACCTTCACCATATTTAGGCTCTGGTCTACTTATCTTTCGGTGAAGTTTTGTGTTTATAGATTAGGGAAGCCTCCCATGGTCTTAGTAGGAGTTGGCCTAAAGAGTGGGGATTTGTGCCAAGGTGATAGTGGGTGCTTATTTTTTGTGGTACCAACTTAGCTCCTCAAAGGACCTTAACGAGACCACTGAATTGGGCCTTAACAAGTTCATTGGACCTTTACTAGGCTGAAATGTTATATTTTGGATCACACTATAAAGTATGGGCAAGCTCAGATATATTTTGATGTTACACGAGAGCTATCTGGAAGCAAGTTTTCTGACTGATCAAAATTTTGCATCATTGTTTTAGACCCAAAATATCAATTGCTAGTATTATTTAGAAAATGAGGTCATTGTCAATCAGGAATAGGTTGCTTGGAATGTTTTATAGTTATTTGAAGTTTATATTTCTCTCTTTATTGAAAAGAGACAAGTGCATGCTTTATTTCCTATTCTTTTGTCACCCCTGAAGCATAGGTTCTTGTTGCTTTCAATTGTGTATTTTCTTGTTATAGTTGTACTCTGGAGTGCATGTTATTTTGATTTCTACAAAGTTGATGCCAGATGGGCTTTGAGTGCAATTCTGTGGTAAACTTTTTGAAGGCTGAAGCTTAATTAAATGCATTTGTTTTATACTGAAGTTTTGCTCAATTTATTAGCTGATGATATGTTTTGTTTTTCTTTTTTTCCATCCTTAATGTCTGTCTTGGCTCTCGTTTTTGTTGTCTTAGTAGCTCCATTTTTCTAGTGCTTTTTCTTTTTCTTTTGCTTGTTTCTGAGTGTCCGCCATTTTTGCAAATTCATGGACTGAATAAGAAGAAAAAGGAAGAAACAAAATTCAATAGCACTAGATGGAAAAAAATACTACACACTGAGTATTTTTATCTCTTTGTCATATTGCAGTGACTAAACAAATTGCATGTCAGCACTAAAAGGAAATTTTCATCAGCTTGATGTAACAGAGTACACAATCTTAACATGGGGGCACTTTTATAGATAGATAGATATGCACTACTGTTCGAGACATTTAACAAATATGAATGACTTGTAGTTAGCTCCGAAGTGTCTAATATCAGATGTATTTTGAATTGCCTGAAGGTCCTTACTTTACTGAAACTGGAACAAAAAATGCAGGAAATGCTGACACCAATTTTAGTAGTGAAATGGACCATTAGATATAGTTATTATTATTATTATTTTGTTTGCTAATTTGTTTGTGACTTGTGGGACTAGCCTTTGGCTAAGAAATTGTGACTCAGGGGCATCTAAACTGTCAAAATCACCTAGGGATTGCACCGGCCTAGGCCACACCGACCCTTAAAATGGCTGGATTTTTTGTACCCATGGAGTTTCAAATTGACACCTTCACACAAGGAGTGCCTTAACAGAAGACCCTGTCACTGTCTATTCTACATCTCGCAGGTGACATAGTTATTATTATTATCCAACGCATTATTCAGGATTCACTTTAGAAGCGAACACTAGTGTTACGAACATCTCGATAACATCCCGATTTTATCTCGAAATCACGATTTTTTGGCCTAGCCGATGTTTGCTGATTTTTATCGATATCTTGATGGCATCTTAATTTTGTCGATGTTTGCCGATTTTTACTGATATTTTCCCGATTTTTACGATTTTTTGGTTTTTCGAACCCTTGCCAATTTTATCTTGATGGCGATGTTCGCAACATTGGCACACACTCTATTTTCCTGTGCCTACAATAGATGAGATCCATACAGGTGGTGTTATTGTGTTTTGAAGATGGCTATGGACAGTGTCTAAGATGTAACAATGGATATAATTAATTTCTCAGAAAACATTTGATGCCCAATCATTTAGATCTAATTATTTCCTTGTTTGCAAAATTGCAAGAGTAAGAATTGGAAACTTGAGGGTATCATGGACAGGAAAACAGAGGTTACAAGTTTGTGCTGTGTGATGTTTCCTGGCACTTTTGATATTTTTCCTTCAGAAGTAGTGATCCGTCAAGGAATTAAGAAGCTTGTGTTAGATTGAATAAGCGGATCATGAAAATGAGCACATATGTTAATCAAATGGTTGCAAGGGACTAAAAATTCCCTGATGCTGGAGTTACATTTTCTTCCATTGTTTTGAGCTAACGAAACCTGAAACAAATACAAAATCTTAGGTGGCAAAATTAATGTGTAAACATGGGGAAAGAGTTGTTTTGTGCCTTCAGAAATGTGGAGAGGATGAGGATTTTCTAGTCATGAAGATGTGGCAATAATAATGTCACCCACAAACTAATTAATTAAATAATAAATTAGGGCCCTTGCTTTCTTTGAAGTGTCCCATTTCCAAGATATTAGATCCTCACTAGTTTTCTGAAGAAAAGTGCTACTGGAAAGCGTAGACAAAGCTTCCATGAATCATCCTCATGCACCCTGAATATCCCTTTATCAACTGGACTTTTTTTAAGAGTAGCTTTACGTATGTAGATGAATGGGAGTGTATGTATAATCTAGTGTCTGTAAAATGTTTTCGACAGAGTTTTGAGTAGTACGAATTCGCTGAGGTACAATTAATAAAGTTCATGTTATCACAAGGACCCAGCTTATTCTCCTAGTAATTTCATTATTTCCCCCATGGTTTTAGTTAATTGTGTGCATTGCCTGCAATTTTTTTTAACAGAATTGTAATGGAATGATTTTCATGACCTAACAACAGTTTCCTGCAACTTATAATGGAATTATTTTTATGTGCCAAACAATGTCATTAAGGCAACATTGTCAGTTTTTTTGGAAAAGTAGACTTGCAGGTCAACTAAATCTCAAAATTGGAATAGCAATATTGAAACTTCAATTCCTTAATTGTATATTGGTGATTTGTTTTCATGCAAAAGAACCCACAAACTACAATTGTATCTGAGAATATTTAGGGCCAGAATTCTGGTCCTTTCTTGTTTAAATAACCTCGTTGGGAAGAAAACTCGTATTGTTGGAACAAATACAATTTAATTGTTTCAGTTTTGTATGACAGGAAAGAGGTTCCATAATTGCTCTAGCATTTAAACTTTACTGTTTAAGAAATGCATGGTACCATGTCACTTGTGGAATTTATGCTAATGGTCTTTGACCACATTCTGTCAACTGTAGTATGTGATTCTGAAATACATGATATACCATAGTTTTATATCCATCCTTGTATCGAATTTCTTTGTTAAGAATTAGTCTCATTCAAGTATGCATTCTTTGGATCAATTTTATATGGAGTCATACAGACGCGGGATGATCGTTGATGATCATAACGCAGACAAATACTTGCAACAAACTCAAATATGGTAAGAATTTTTTCAAACAAGGCACCGGATTTTCTGTTGTTGATATATGGAATATTGAATATTACGGTGATTTCAATTTTACTGTTTGGTGGTCTGCAAGAATGGATACAAGGTACTAAGTTTATGTTAATGGCTTTTATATTTACTTGAGAGATTTTTGTTGAGTTTTGTAGCTCGGAAGGTACTTTTAGTCCTGTGTCTTAACTAGAAGGATCTTGATTTGCCTCTTTAGGAGCTTGCATGTGACATGCAGAGTGTACAAGTGAGTTGCATGCATGCGAATGTGTTACATGTGACATGTATGAGATGTGCATGTAAAACAAGCTAAATTTATGACTTGTACTTGAGTTAAAGTAGAGAAAGCTAAAGATAGGATAGTTAACTAAAGTAAAGTCACTGATCTTCAGTTAACTTGATGAACTAATTTCGGTCGTCAATATAGCTTAGCAAAGTTATAGATTGAGCTTAAAGAGAGGAGCTAAGACACAACAACAACACAATATTGAGAGAGGCTTCTTAGCGAGCTTGTGCTGGGTCCAAGAGAGTGCAGGGAGGTTAGTGATGAGTTTTGTTATTTGTATTTTCTCAGTTGGGCCATTATCCCAGGACAAGAGCCCAAGTAAGTTTTGTGATTAATTTATTAATGAGGATTTGCTGATTGGACAAAAATATGTTTTATTTGTGAGATTTAGATAGAGTAATTTTGCTCCGCTAATTTTTTATTTGTGCTAGGAATCTGGCCGTGTATTCATTTAGTAAATTAATTGTTGTGAACCGAATACCGAGTGCTGGGTTTGGAAAATTCTAACATGGTATCAGAGCCTAGCTATAAATCAATCTCAGAATTATAGGCGTTGGGTTCATATCGGATTACTGGAGCTAGGTTCACTAGGATCATACCAATGGATTTTTTTTAAGGTGACAAGAATTTTTTTGGAGCCGAGGGAAGTGTTTTTTATAGGAAAATTTGCTACGAGCGAAAAAAAAACCATAAAAAAGAGAAAAGAAGGCCCATTTTTTTTAAAAGAAAACAAATAAAAAGATAGAGGAAAATTGGGATGGGGTGTGGGGTCAGGTCGACTACCCGATTCAACTAGCCGTCAACTACGTTGACAACCCACTTGCCGCCGATAACAGTCATTGGGGCAACCGATAGGTTAGTCGACTGGCTGACAACATAGCTGCATAGACAAATGGTAAACCAATGTTGTAGGAAGTTGTAGTCGGGGAAGCCGCTATGACATCTCATTGCAAAGAGTACAAAGAAGACCATGACGTGTTGTAGAGTAGGCGGATCAAGGCCAACCACCACAAAGGGAGTCGACATTCCACACAATTGGCAGGTTGTGGGTCGTTAAATAACGTGGTTGGTAGAGCGCGAGTAGGTTATCCGCCGCGAGCAGAGCATGGGTGTGCGAAACAACAGGGGCCACAATCCCAATACAACATGAAAGGATCAAACCTTGCAAGAGGCATACGTAGCGAGGGGATTGTCAAAGGAGGAGTTTCCATCATCTCAGTACGTCGTCGGGAATTGCAGTACGAGCTCGCAAGTTCAATCATTGGAATTTATCGTCGCTTGGAAAGTTGACAGGTAGGCAGGCCCGCGACTCAGAGGAAGTTAGTTGTGGCTGCATCGATAGTTGCTGCCAGTCAGGACTTGAGCGTGGTGTCATTATTGTGCATAGACTGCGTCGTGTGGTGCTGGATTGAGGGGCGAGCCAGTGGTTGTGCAGGAAGGATGAGGCTATGATGCAATAGTTTGGGATGATGTGGATAGGGCCGATCCCATGATCGTTGCACAGTGAAGGGGCCAAATCCCTTTCAATGACGAAGTATGGAGAGGGCGGTGTGTTGTGGTGTAGGTCTATTTTCAAAGTTGTGGAGGCGCGCTGAAGTCCTGAGACCATGGTAGTGTGTGAAAAATGCACGTTGTGAGGGAATGAAGCTATCAGGCAGACATGCATAGTGTGGTGGAGCCAGGTAGAGAGACAACCTGAGTAGAGAGTTGTCAGATTGGCTGTTGAGTAAAAGTTTAACAAACAGAATAGTCAATCCACCACAGGAACCAAGGGTTTGTTGTGTGGGTTTGAGGGTCCGCGAGAACAACTATCCAGATTGTGGTTGAGGAAAGGCTTTAGGAGGTTGAGTAGTTGTAGACAATGTGAGGCATGTCGTGTGTTAATAGAGAAGAGGTAGCAAGATTGTCGTCAAAATGAAAACTAGGGATGGTTGCAGGGAATCATGCCACAAGCAGGATGTCATATTGGTCATGATTAGAGAAACTGCGAGATGCACTAGTCAACAAGAGTTGCGGGGCAGGGGATCTTCCGTGACATGCATGGGCCAGTAGTTGCTGGAAGGGATGATAGTAGTCAATGACAAGTACAAATGATAGTACAAACAACCAACATTATTGACATAGGTCAACCATCAGAGGGAGGGAGGGATACTCTACTAATAAGGGGATTGATAACAGAATTCATGGGTGTCTCAAAGGACCGAGACAGACCAACATTCGTGCTAGAAGGACTTAACACATGATCGAGGCTAGTGGTCAGTAGAACATCTAGTCACATGGTGGGGATGACGTCAGTGCTCTGTAGTATTCCAGAGACAGGCTCAGACTGCGGTGTGTTTAGTGAGATTAGTACCATGCATGTAATAAAGGGGGTTGGATATGTTAGATTCCAACTAGATTCAGGATTATTTATGGATTTGAAAGGGATGCTGTTTGTTACAGGGTTGATGGTACATGTGCTTTTTGTATCAGCCTTGGAGGATGTTGGATATAGAGATTTGTTCCGAGATGGACATGTGCTTCTGTATTTAGAGGGGGCGACCTTGGATGCAACTATAGTGCTTGGCATCAGACAGGGGTAGTCATACTGGTTGCTAGGACAACCTTTGGGTATATTCGAGGGGATCTTGGATACATGAACAATGTTAGTTGCTAAGAGGGAGTAGGTGGCAAGGAAGAGTGATTCTTCAGGTACTGCTAGGAGCCTCAAATAGTATGATATGACATTGTTAGGCGCTCAAGATTAGGATACTAGGAGCATGGTTGGAAGGAACAAGTCTTTAGATCAAATTCCACAACATGTAGCAGGGAAGTCTTCTAGTTTAGAGGGAGCAACTACAACAACGTATAACGTGGTGGCGTTGGAGACAGGTCCAAGTGGAGGAGGTTCTTCCAGAAGTACCTCCCTTGCTAAGAGGGAGTGTTGAGTTTTGTAGCTCGGTAGGTACTTCTAGTCTTGTGTCTTGACTAGGAGGACCTTATTTTGCCTCTTTAGGAGCTTACATGCGGCATGCAGAGTGTGCAAGTGAGTTGCACACATGCCAATGTGTTACGTGTGACATGCATGTAAAGCAAGCTAAATTTATGACTTGTACTTGAGTTAGAGTAGAGAAAGCTAAAGATATGATAGTTAACTAAAGTAAAGTCACTTATCTTCAATTAACTTGACAAACTAATTTTGGTCATCAATCTTAGCTTAGAAAAGATAGAAATTGAGCCTAAAGTGAGGAAGCTAAGACAAAACAACAACATAAGATTGAGAGAGGCTTCTCAGTGAATGTGTGTTAGGTACTATTGCTTTACAGACTAGTAGGCCTAGTATATAGGCTAGAGCTAGAGGGCACAACTATAATTTGGGACAAAGGCCCACTCTCACCACAACCTATGTCCCCTTCTCTTCTCAGATTTTCATCGACGAGAAGATTCCGAATATCCCTCACTTGTGATTAATATGTCTACACTAGGGTTCAAAGTGAGGCAAGGATGGCTCATTTAATGGAAAGGTTAAATTGAGGTGTGAGCTTTGGGAGAAGCTAGGATGACTTTCCACAAAAAACGCCTTAAAAGAAATACTATATGAGACCTAGGGTTGGGATGTTTGGCGAGATAAGAGTTCATCCAAGGTCAAGATAGTCAAGGGAAAAGGTTTCGAATGATATGCTACTAAATTACAAACCTTCAAGAAATCCCTAAGATGAAGGGCAACTTCAAGGTTTCCCACTGGGTACGATAGTTAAGGCATCAAATAAAATGAGATTCCACTGTCATAATTCGTTCAAAACTTGAGGATGCCTAGAGGAGAGACTAAAGAACAATCCTATTCTTACAAAATTTAAAATGCACTCTTTTAGAGGATTTTGCACCAAACCCTAGAAACCCTCCCTTAGCCTCAAAGGGACGAAGAAAGAGAGAGAGAAAGAGGTGAAGGAAGATTGATTTGTTAATAAGAAGACAATCACGAAGGATTCCAGACCAGTGCCTACCTATTGGGAAAAAATGAGTCAAGAATTAATTTCATTTGATGATTTCACTCTTCAAGGAGACCTAATGCAGCGTCTCTAACCCTAGAAGAAGCAGCTTCACGACTACAATAGAATTTTATGCTTCGTTGATAATATTTGATGGAGTTTCAAGGATGTAATATACAAGATTGATCTCTAGGAACATTCTGCATCATTATCTGAGTAATGCATGCAATCCTTTCAATAATTTTAATGTTCTCATAAATTCATATTAAATTAGGGCACATTAAATATCATGAAATAACATTCCATATATTAGACATTTAACAAGGTAAACTATAGCATCAAAGAGTAGTTACAAGACAATAAAAGTATATCCATCCATCAACATTGCAAAAAGAAGCTCCAAGAAAAGATAATGAAAATTTCCAAATGTCGAAGTGTATGCAAACATTCAAAATTTCGTCCAAAATTGCAGGTCCAAGTTTCTCAATTAGAGAGATTGAAATCCAAGTGATGATAAAAAACAAAATGAGGCCTCTTCTATTTATATGAGGTTCCTCAAGTTCGAAATTAGCCTAATGTAGCCCCTAATACTTTAATGTACAAACAACATGTATTTTGGTTACAAGCCCACCAAATAGCTCATGAAATGAAAAATAAACCATCCAAGCCAGTCGAAATGATAAAATAATGGGAAAGAGGGCTGTTGGAAGGCCTGAATGAGTCCTCAAAGTTCCACGATGAAGAGGAGAGCTCCATAAATGATGATCAAGGGGGTGGTCCCTTGATTTCCAAGCAAAACATCATGTGGTGCTCCCAAGTAGGCATGGGGCATAAACAATAGTCTCATGGGTCTC
The DNA here is from genome assembly GCA_034641835.2 of Pinus albicaulis. Classification (NCBI taxonomy): domain Eukaryota; kingdom Viridiplantae; phylum Streptophyta; class Pinopsida; order Pinales; family Pinaceae; genus Pinus; species Pinus albicaulis. The sequence goes on along the minus strand of CM076578.1, from coordinate 709,048,080 downwards.
CAAGTGTCTCCATAACAAGTCGTTGCTCCATCAACGAGGGCTAGAAGATGACACATGCCCTCCCATGTTTTCGGGGAAGAGACAAAACCTCCTCTGGGCTCTGGATGAACTGCCAAGTGTCATGTGTCAATGTGTGGCCGACTAGGCAACGTGGTCCAAGTGAATCATCATCTTTGTATTACTGGAGAAAAATCAAGTAATGTGTGATACTAAAGAGGCCCATCATTAGGGAAATTTTGAGGTCTAAAATGGACCTCAAAACAAAAACGTACAACCAAAATCAACCTTATAAGAACCAATAGGATTCAAGATGATGATGTCAACTATGAGGGATGATTCATCATTTTTGGAGTAAACAAATAAAAATATTAAAAAAATAAAAATAACAAACTATTTTTTCTAACTCATATTTTCAATTTATTTCCCTACGTTTTTACTCAAATTTCAAGTGGGAGTACTCGTTGGATGCAAAATTTAATTCCTCATCTAAGGAGTACCCATGTTGCTTATTTTCGATGGACCCTGCTACACGAAAAAGGAGAAATACATGAAAAAATATGACATTTCTCATTTTTCACATAGCAAGGTCCATCAAAAGTATGCAACATGGGTACTCCTTGGATGAACAATTAAATTTTGCATCCAACGAGTGCTCTCGCTCGAAATTTGAGTAAAACCTAGGGAGATAAGTTGAAAACACGAGTTGAAAAAATAATATATATATATATATATATATATATATATATATATATATATATATATATATATATATTATTTTTTTTTTTCCCATAAAATTTGATGCAATATTTCCACTGTTATTTTATAATGTTCGTTGGGAGACCCATTTTAGACCTTAAAATATCTCTAGTGGGTGTGGCAATCAAGGCTTTCCTATGGTAGAGGCCCATAACTCTCAACACTCACCCTGCAAATGCCATTATGACTATTTGGAGGGCTTCAACCCCGTATAGAGATACCAAGTCCAAGATGAAGACCCATCTGCAATCCTGTATACTATCCAATGAATCTCCTCACCTTCCACTGCAATTAATCATTAGTGCAATTGAGTAAATAAACTTGCCAATCAAAGGTAGAAGTGGACACTTCATAGTGGCATGCCCTTCCAAATGGGCTTTGAACATGTACAGGTGTTACCTTGCTCGACAAGAGAGGTTGATGGACCCTATTAGGTGGTTTCAACCTATAAGGGAGGGGTAGGTCCATGGTACATCCATCAAGTATAAAGCGTCATATGAAATAATGATGGAATGGAGTGGGGGAATGAGGGAAGGCTCCAATCCACACGCCATGGTACAAGGGTAGCTATGATGAGGGAAACCCACACCTTAGGTCTATGAATGTAGGAGGGAGAAATCGTGGAACATGAGTTACCCCGAATTTTGTTTTTCCACCCTTCTTCAGATGCCTTTTGCCTTTTATTGATTTTTCTTCCTTTTATTGCTCGAGGCTCTAAGGGATGAGAGCATGATGCGTATAATGTAACAGTGATTACCCCCTTAAGGTGGGGAAGTTCATTGCCCACTAGGGGTTGGGACAATCATGGGTTCCTTAATGATGCAAGGGGGCACTCATAAGGGCTCTATGAACTAGGGTGATGGCCATAATGATAGGGGGTAGAGCTCATGTTTGGATTTTGTCTATGCAATAATTTTTTTCCCCGACCATCTTTTTCATTTTGTGGTACATTTCCTATTGTAAGTGTCCAAATTATGCTTTTATCTTTTTAGATGCATCAACCTCCGGGGCATCGTTCTAGGCCTGATGCAAAGTGTGGAAAAGGGGAAGGGGTGGCTAACACCTTGTGGACCGAATGGACAGATGTGAACCTAGATGGGGAAAATGTGAAAAGGGATAGTAATGAGCAGAGGGGAGTGAGATATGTAGTATCGGGAAGCGGGACCACACAACCAAAATTAGGGTTTTCCATGTAATGCCACCCCAAATCTAATGGCTAATAGAGGATATTCCATAAGACTAGGATCCAAGATTAACCCCCAAGTTGAGGTAAGAGGACAAGAGTACAGTCAAACCTTATTCTTTCCGTCAAACCCCCCCGCTATTCCATGTCCAAATGTTCCCAAGAAAAGCAAGCATAAACACCTAATTACATAATGAAAAGTCACACCTTTAGGATTGGAAGGCCCTGCTTCAAATATACGATCATAACAGATGAGTGAGGGCACAATGGTAGGCTCAAGTGGTGAAGGATTATGGCACGTCGAGCTATCTGGTGGCTGCAAGCTGTCGGTTGAAGACAAATCTAAGAGAAAATTTCTCCTATAGGGGTCAACCACTAGTGGTGGGTAACAAGTCCAAGAGCGTGTAGAGAGTCTGGTGATCAATTTTGTAATTTGTATTTTCTCAATTGGGCCATTGTCCTAGGACGAGAGCTCAAGTGAGTTATGTGATTAATTTATTAATTAAGAAATGTTGATTGGGCATAAATATGTTTATGTGTGTGATTCAGATTGAGTAATTGTGCTTTCACTAAATATTTCGTGTTAGGAATCTGGTCGTATGATCGTTCAATAGTTAATTGTTGTGAACTGAATACTAGGCGTTGGGTTCAGGAAAGTCTAACAATTTTAGGGATTTGTCAAGTGAAACAAATTGTTTTTATACTTTGTATCTATACTATGTAAAAGCAATTGCATCTTGAAGTAGACAATGCAAAATTGGATTTGCAAAATAGTGGACAAAATCAATGCTTTAATACTGCATATATGTCTATATGATAAAATCGTATGCAAAATATTATTTTGGTGACAATAAAGCAGATGGTTCCAACTAGTTGGGTTTGGTTATCCTTCCAACAATTTGTGGAATATGGAAACTTGTTACTATACAAGAATCTTGGTGTATATTATTATAATCATTGAATAGATTCAACATTTTTTATGAAGTCTTGTTCATTTTTATTTTTAAAAACTTGGTCAATTTAATATTTGGTCATGATATAAAAATTAAATTATTATTATTAGGAATTGACAATTGGGCCGGTTTCGTACTCGCATGCCACATGGTTGATTCCGACCGCTACCACTAGGAATCCAACATGAGATTCAATTGTAGCAAGTTGCACCACTTCCAAATATTGGCATGTATAGAATGTAAGTTTTGGATAATGCGGAAATTAAGAAGCAAATTCAAGAACTGCTTGAAAAAGGGGTCATGAGACATAGTACATATTCTTGTGGGTTTCCTATTGTTTTGGTTCCGAAAAAAGATGTTAAATGGCACATGTGAGTGGATTTCTTAGCTCTGAACAAGAGCATGATAAAGAATGACTATCCTCTTCCTTGCATTGATGATTTGCTAGATCATTATTTACTAAGTTACAATTGAGAAGCGGTTATCATCAAATAAGGATCGCTGAAGATGATATTTGGAAAACTGCTTTCAAGACAAAACAAGGTTTGTTTGAATGTTTAGTTATGCGTTTGGGATTTGCAATGCCCCTGCCACATTCATGAGAGTTATGGATGATGTATTGCAACCATTCCTTGATGATTTTGTCATAGTCAACTTAGATGATATTTTGCTTTTCAGTAAGACTCGTGAAGAACATGTCGAGCATGTAAAGCAAGTTCTAGATTTCTTAAAAAAAGAAAAGTTGTATTTGAAGATGTCTAAATGTGAATTTGGGAAAACCTCTTTGGTTTATTTGAGTCATATTATAGGAGGTGGTGAATTGAAGATTAGTCCATCCAAAATTGATGTTATCATGAATTGGCCTAAATCCAACAATGTAACAGAAGTTAGGATATTTTTGGGAGCAACCCAATATTGGAGAAAATTTATTGCTAAATTCTCATTCATTGCAACACCATTACATGCTTTAACAAGTATGAAACATGCCTTTCAGTGGGGAGGAAAGCAACACTTTTTTTTGATACTTTGAAATAGAAAATCAATACAACACCAATTCTAGCACTTCCAAATACTAAGCAACCATTTGAAATTAAAATTAATGCAAGAAAATATGCTATGGGAGCAATTTTGATGCAACATGGTAAGCTAATATGTGATCATTCTGAAACTTTTTCTAATGTAGTAATTAATCCAACTTATGATAAAGAGTTGTATGCTTTGGTACAAAGCATGAAGAAATAGAAGCATTATTTAATGGGTAAAGAACAATTATTCATACTGATCATCAACCTTTGCAATATTTACAGTCACAAATCAAGCTAAAACTAGCTAGACATTTAAAATGGATGGGATTCCTACAATAATCTCATTTGGTAATCAAGTATAAGAAATATATATACAAAAAATTTGCAAATATGTTATCAAGCCCTATTTTTAATGCATATGTCATTCTTACATATAAATCAACCATACATGAAAGCTATATTGAACAATGTGCTCAATATTTGTATTTTAAAGATATTTATGCAACTTTGAGTCAAGGAAACCATGTTGAAGAGTTGAATTATCATATTCATAACAAGTCATTGTATCATCTTGGAAAGTTATGTGTTCCATAAGGTGAAAGAGATAATGTCATAAGGGAAGCCCATACTTCTCTTATTGTTGGTCACTTTGGTGTAGGAAAAACACTTTCTCAATTACAAAGGTATTGTTATTTGCCTCACATGAATGAAACTGTATCAAAATATGTAAAAAGATGTTCTTTGTGTGCTAATAGCAAGCTAACAATAGGAAATTGGGTTTGTGCATTCCACTTCCTATCCCATCTCATCCTTGGGAAAGTATTTCTATGGATTTTTTTGGGGGACTACCAATGCCTAGGAAAGGTCACAATTATTTATATGTTGTAGTGGATCGTTTAAGCGAAATGTGTTTGTCGATGCCTTGCAAGAAACATGTTACAACTCAACACACTACAAAGATGTTCTTCCAAAATGTATGGGTTCATTTTGGGTTACTTACAATTATTTTTGATCGAGATTCTCAATTTATCGAGAAGTTTTTGTCAATTTTATGGGAAATCATGGACACAAAGTTGAAGAAGAAAACAACATTTCATCAATAAAAAAACGACCAGACAGAAGTAGTTAATAGAAAAATAATGCATCTCCTTTGAGGATATTTTGGTAAGCATCCTAAACTTTGGTATGAGCATTTGCATTACATCCAACATGCCTAACACTGTTACCGATGAAATAGGTAACCGCACTGTTACCTACTTTTTTTGGGTAGCATAAAAAGCACATGATTTTGAAAAGTGGTGATGTAGAATCACTTTTTTATTTTTTTGGTGCACATTTTTGACACTCCAATATTTTTATTTATGAAGTATGAATATTTGTTTTAAAATGTTAGTGATTTTCATGTTAATTTTGAAACGTATTGATGCAACATCAATTTTTTTTTTTTTTTAGAGCGGTGATTTTCATGCTAATTTTGAAACGTATTGATGCAACATCAACCTTTTTTTTTAGAGGTGATTTTCATGTTGGTAATAAAACACAAAACTTAGATAAAAAATATATATATAGAAACAATAAAAAAACCAATAAAAATGTAAAAAAAAACAAAATTAACTCGTAAAAATAAAAAATTTAAACAAAAGTAAATTTAAAAAAAAAAACAAAAAACAAAACAAAAATATTTGAAAATTATATCAAAAGAAATGACAAAATTTGAAAAAAAAACACATAATTTAAAGGAAAAAAACAAAAATTAACTAAAAAAAAAAAAAAAAAAAATCAAAACATTTTTTTCTAAGTTATTAAAAAAAACCATATAATTAAAAAAAAATTAAAATAGAAAATTAAAATTACAAAATTAAAATTTAGATAAAAAAAATAAAATACAAAAAAGAAAAAATTAAATTTAAAAATTTAAATTAAAAAAATAATAATAATAAGAAAAAAAAAATATAAATTTAGAAATAAAAAAAATAAAAAAAATGAAAAAAACCATGTGCAAATAATTAAAAAACAAATATCTAATTTGTTTTTTTTTTTTAAATGAAATAATTTATAAAATTTAAAAATGAAAAATTAAATAAACTAAAAGATTTAAAAAAATTTAAATTAAATTAAAATTTAATAAATTTAATAAATAAATTTTAAATTTTAAAAAATAATTAATCTAAAATATTAAATTTAAAAACAAAACTAAAAAAATTAAAACAAATTAAATTTAAAATAAAAAATTTGAATTAAAAAAAAAAAAAAATTAAATTTTTTGAATTTAAAAAAAAAAAATATTGAAAATTAAAAAAAAATATTATTATTATTTTTTTTGATCGTGGTGGTGCCGCCAATCGGCCTCCCGTCCAAGTGGCGGCGGAGGCTGGCCGCTTGGAGGGTGGGGTGGCTGCATGTAGCCTCCCCGCCTGCCAAGCGGCTGGCCTCCGTTGCCACCTGGGCGGGAGGCCGATTCTGGGAATCGCCCTCTTGCCCGAAATAGGCCTGAATCGGCCTCCTGCCGCGGAGGTCGGCTGCTGGGTGAGCGGGGGGAATCAGCCTCCCGCCGCAGGAGGCCGATTCCGAGAATCACCCTTCTACCCGAAATCGGTCTGAATCGGCCTCCCGCCGCGGAGGCCGGCCACTGGGCGAGTGAGAGGCTGCATACAGCCTCACCGCCCACCCAGCGGTCGGCCTCCGCCACCACCTGGACGGGATGCTGATTGGCGGTGCCACCACGATCATTTTTTTTTTTTGGAAATATAAATTATTATTATTATTATTTTTAAATTTAAATTTAAATTTATTTTTTATTTTTTTTATTTTTTAAATTCAAAAAATTATTATTATTATTATTATTTTAAATTTAATTTTTTATTTGAAATTTAATTTGTTTTAATTTGTTTTTTTTTTTTTTAAAATTTTAATTTTAATCTTCCTTTCTTCCTTCCTTTTTTTTTTTTTTTTTTTTTTATAATTTGTATTTGTATTTGTATTTTTATTTTTTTTTATTTTAATTTAATTGATTTTTTTTTTAATTATTAAATTTTATGTTTAGTTTTTTCATTTAATTTTTTAAAATTTAATAAATTTTGTATTTTTTTTTTTAAATTTATTTGAATTTAATATTATTTTATTTTTTATTTTTATTATTTTTTTAATTACATAATTTTTTTATATATTTTTTTTATTTTCAATTAAAATTGTTCATTTAAAATTAGAATTAAAAAAAAAAAATTAAACTTAATATTTTCAAATTAATTTGTTTTTTTATTTTATTTTTTATTTTTAATATTTTTTTTTCAATTTTTCATTTTTAATTGATTTTTAAAGTTTTTTTTTAACTTTTTATTTTAACAATATTTTTATTTTTTTGGTCTTTATATTTAAAATTTCTTTTTTATTTCAAAATTTATTTGTTTATTCATTTATTTATTAAAATTTTAAATTTTTCCTTTTTAAATTTAATTTGTTATTTTAATATTAACAATTTTTTAAAATTTAATAAAATCTAATATATATATTTTTAATTTAAGTTCATATATATATTTTTTATTTTTTATAATTTAAATTTAATTTATTTTTTAAAATTTATTTGTTTTTTAAATATATATTTTTTTAAATTTAATATTTTTAATGTTTTTTATTTTTAATTAATTTTTTATTTTTTTACTTTTAATTTAAATAATTTATGTGTGTGTTTTTTTTTTATAATTTTTATTTTAAAGTTTTAAATTTATTAAAATTTAATATATTTATTTAAATTTAATTTTTTATTTTAAAATTAAAATTAAAATTATTATTATTATTTTTTAATTTAATAAAAATTTTGCTTTTTTTTTTTTAAATTTAATTTCTATATTTAATTTTTTATAATTTCTTTCCTTTTTTTTAGTTCTTCTTCTTCTTTTTGTTTTTTTTTTCCTATATATTTTGAAATTTTAATCTTTAAATTTTAAATTTTATTTTTTCTTAAATTTTAGGTTTTTTTTAATGTTTGAATTAAAATTTTTATTTTGTTTTTATTTTTATTTTTTTAGTCATATATATTTTTAAATTTTAAGCTTTAAAATGTTTTTATTTTTTAAATTTATTTTTTTCTTAAATTTTAGGTTTTTTTTTTAATGTTTGAATTTTAAAAATTAAAAAAAGTTATTTCTATTTTAAAAAATGTAAAAAAATGACAAATTTTTTTTTTGGTTATTCCAGCATCAACTGGCTTTGTTTTGAGGGTTTTTTTTCAATCCTTTTTTCAAGAAACAATTTTGTTTTTAGCATAATTTTATAAAATGTTGAAATTTGACCTTAAAAAAAAACCAAGTGCGTTCTGGAATACACTTTTTTTGTTTTTGGGGTGTTTTTCATGTTTTTTGAGTATTTTTGGGCTAGAGTTCTCGTTTTGAGGTCAGGTTACCTATTTCATCTGTAACAGTGTTGCCTACAATCATGCCAAACATTCATCCACACAAGTATATCCATTTGAAGCATGTTTGGGATATTTGCGAAAGTATCATTTGGATTTCATCTTTAGTAAAGATTTTGCAATAGATGGACATTGTGGTGTGGACAAAGCCAAACATTTCATTGAACAAATTCAATTAGTGCACCAAAGGGTATAAGAACATCTGGAAAAAAATCAAGCCAAATATAAAGAAAGACATGATATGCATCAGGTTGATCATGATTTCCAAGTGGGAGATCAAGTTTGGTTGAACATCAATAAGTAAAGATCAGAAGGTGAAGGTTAAAATCTCAAGTCAACCATATAGGGTCCTTTCAAAATCTTGGAGAAGATTGGTAACAACACTTTTCGATTAGATTTGCCATGTTATATGCAAATGTATTCTATTGTGAATGTGGAAAAATTGAGATTGCTTGAACCTCATATAATTTATGATCAAGAAGAGATTGTTCAAATTCCATTTATAGAATATTTTGCTCCTGAATATTTAAATGAGTTGCAAGAAGACTCTATTCTTGACAAGAGGATAAAAACTTCACGTAGAGGGATTGTGGAGTATCTTTGTGTGGGGCTCAAAGGTACCAATCCAAGAAAATCAAGGTGGATAGAGATCGGGAAAGTGAGGGAGTTGTACCTTCACTTGCTAAGAAATAACAAACTTTTGGTGGTCCAAAAGTGTTTAGCGGGGAGTGATCTAGGGGATAAAAAATACGTTAAAAAATAAGAGTGCTTAATATATTTGAAAACTAGTGCCAAATTGTAGATCTCGTTATTCTGATTCCAACGATGCTTGAATCGCCTCAATCTGACACCGTATGAGGAAGTTACCGCATTCTGAAGTTTTTGGCAAACAATAAAAAAGTCAACTTGCAGGGTGCAGAGGCCATGTGGAAGTTCGTATGATGACATAATTCTAACATCATTCGATGACTAGGCAGTATGGGAGCAAGGCCATGTGGAAGTTCGTATGATGACATAATTCTAACATCATTCGATGACTAGGCAGTATGGGAGCAAATAATTGGGTGCTTTTGATTGGTTGAATATGGTCCAATCCCGTTGTGCCAAGTGGCCCAATCGGGAAAGGCGTGGCCCTCTTTTGTTCATCTAAAATTTGTTATGGCAACTAACCACCTCCGGTAGACTTGAAACGAAGACCTCTAAAGCACAAGTCTACTGCCTAACCAATGGGCCACAGGTGCCACTTGTTATGGATAACCGACGAGTAATATTTAAAGTTTACCGATTTGTTGTTTGGCATTAACATTGGGCCAACGGGCTAACCTTCTTGGCCCGATGCTTTGTTATATGGTACCCATGAGACCAGGGCTCAAACAACGGAATTGACGCGAAGTTTGGGCCAACGACCCATGGTTATATTGCTTGATGTGACCACTGACGGAAGTAACAGAGACATGGCGTTGACAAAGGTCTTGACCCGATGTTACATGGTGACATGTGATGAAAGTCAACGAGAGTGGGGGCCGAGAGATGGGCGCGTGGTTCATAGCCATGACCCATGGTCCTCCATGCGACCACGTGACAATTGGAAGTGGAGATAAAAGTGGTGGGGGCCAATGACCCCAATTAAAAACTATATTAAATATATAAAACATTTACCACCAAATGTGGATCAAACCCCTGACCTATGCAAAGTTAACAGAGCACCAAAATAATGGGCTACGACTCGTTTTATTGAAGTTTTTGCAGGACTGAGAGCTGTTCTACTGCAGTTACTAACCAATTTGAAGAAAGGGAGGTATCTTACTCAATTTTCAATCTTTTTGAGCTCAAGAAGAGCCTAAACTGAGGTTTTTAGGCATTCTGGATGCAATGGAAGTGTTATTTTTACCGATTGAGACTTGTATGTTGAGCATATAATCAAAATTTCCACCACTAGAAGCTGGACCTAGAGACGTAGTCCAGGAGGGGTGAACTCAGTTATCAATTTTTTGTGTTTGATAATGCATGTTGTCCATTTTAACTTTTAACTTTTAAAATTCTACAAAGTTTACTTCAGTTTGTGTTCTTTTGCAATCACGATCCATTTCCTAAAATACATAAATTGGATTGAAAATAATTTCATAAAACCTTCACTTTTTAATTTTGGATTAACTCCTTAATGTTTCGCCGGGGTATGCTTGTCAGACTCCCACTATCGAGCTTAAATATCATGTGGGCTCCGCCTTGGGCCAACTTAGCGTGTTCTCTGCTATGTACTGTCGACCATGTTTGCTTGCTCCTTTGGATAACGGCTCCACCAAAGACTCCACTGTGTTTTTCTATGCATCAAAATTAACTATTTGCCAAAAGGGTCTCCAACCACTTTAGCTCTGCAAACTTTGACTTTGGGGATTCACCTTTGACTAGCTATATCTACTTATTGAGGAGGCCGTTTTTGAACTTGCACATGCCACTGGAAAACTCTTTTAGAGCTCTAACAATCTGAGTGGGCTTCACCTACAATGGAGATGATATAATCTTCAAGAATTAACCTCAAAGTATCCGCACCTTCTTCATCCATGTTGATCTTCATCCTTCTTGTAATTGATCATGAACACCTGTGCCATCCTTTTCCATCCTTTGACATATGTTCCATCCTTTTCCTTTTTGTGCCATCAATGACAACACTATAGTCAATTCTTTTTAGTTGACGTGCTTTACGTCTGCAATCACTGACAACATATTTCCAACAAAATTTTCATGTTCTTTTAAAGCATCCTTCCATGTTGGGTTGAATAGCTACAATTACACATTTACAAATAATCTACACACAAATTTGGGTGTGGAGAACTGAACCCTAGTTTCAATATGGGGAAGAAGCGTGTGTGGAGGTGTTTGTGCATAGGTAGTGTGTGCGTAGTAAGCTGTGCACAAGTGGCTGTGCGGAGGAAGCTTGCATGAAGATCGCTGTGTGGAGGAAGTGTGTGCATAGGAAGAATGTGTGGAGACAAAAATGTTGTGAAAAGGTGGTTGTGCAGAGGAAGCGTGTGCAAAGGTGGTTATGTGGAGGACGCTGTGCGGAGGTAGCATGTGCGGAGGAAGTTGTGTGAAGGTGGCTGTGAGGAAGAAGCTTGTGTGGAGATGCAAATGTGGGCAAAATGTGGACCTTGCTAAAAGAAGCATGGCTTTAGTCAATTAATTAACGTTAGTGTAGGGACTGTGCTGCATTGCAGCTATTAATTTTTTTATATCTAAAATAAGACAATAGCATAAATATGTATATTTGAATCATTGTATAAGATAGCCACTTTTAAAAGAGGTAAAAAATGCCTTATTTTAAATTTAATAATAATTTTCAGTGAAAATACTTTATTTTAGATTTAATAATAATTTTTACAATGAGTTTTGTTTAAGATTTAATAATAATTTTTACAATGAATTTTATTGAAGGATCAAATTAATAACCTTAATGGTAAATGTATATCTAATATATTTTTATGTAATAATTTTTTTAATTATTGATATTTTTAATTATTGGCATATTATATAATTAGTATCGTCACATACATTAATTATTGGTATATTATATAACTAGTACAATCATATAAATTAAATAGTTGTTAAATGGATAGAAATTCATTTATAGTAGGTATTACAACACTTATCTTAGAATACAACTCATATTAAAAAAAAAAAAAAAAAATTATAACTTAATCAATTAATTTAATATGTGGATATGATATTATTATTATTTTTTAATTGAAAAGCTAAAAATACCTCTATCTAAAAATATTTAGTGAAGATTAAATTCCTTTTTTTTTTCCACAGAAAAAATCAAACTTTTTATAAACAACGTCACAAAAAGTTACATAGCAGATGCCACATCATTCCATATGAAAGCATCGCCCTAGTAAAGGGCCATATCCAAAAGTAACCCCTCCAATTGAAAATAGTAGAGGAGCACAATACCAAGTCCCACAGCTACACAAGAGGTTCTCGAAAATTGGGAGGGCCACAAAGCAGCCCAAGAAACCAGTAAAACCATAAATAGCCATTAGAACGATGCAACCTTTATAGGGCCTAAAAATTGAGAAACACCCATCAAAAGGAGTCATAGGGGCCTCTCCGGAGAGAAAACAACCCCAAAAATATATCTATAAAAACAATAGCAGTATCATAGAAAGAAAAGATGGTCATATTTAAATACATATTTTTTGTCCAAAAAATAGAGTTTTATGCAGATATATGTACAAAAATCTCCAGGAAATATGCCCTGACTGGGGAAAATAAAAATAGACTAGTAAGGTAATATGATCAGTAAGGTCTGGTGTTCGACACACAAATAACCAGACCTTATTTTTCCTCTATGGTCCACGCGCCCGTAGCAAGTTGTAGACCAATTTTAGACATAATGTCAGCCTCCCGGTTCCGCTCCCTGTAGATATGGCATAAAGAAATCAAATTGAAATGAGTTTTAAGAGCTCGTATTTCTTCAAGAATAGGAAGCAATTAAAAGTTCATACATCTCTGTGTGTTGTTAAACCAATATATAACATTCATTGAATCCCCAAAGATTTGAATCGACTCAATGCCCAGATGAACAGGCCAACAAAGGAGTAGTTTTAGTGTTTGAAGGCCAGCGAAATTATTTGAACCATCACCAAGCCCAACCACAGCAGAAAGGGTGATATGTTGATTTCTATGAATGATCATCCTGACGCCACATGTGCCCAGGGCCACTTCCCCATCGAAGTAAGCCCAAGGAAAAGAAGGGTGAATGTGTTCCAGTTCAATCCTTCGTTGTGTGTTTTTTGTGCTCACAGGAGGAAGGGCAGAAAAGATGGCCGCACTCTCAGCTGCAATAATTTCCTTTATGGGAGCAATTTATTTAAAAATACATTTGTTTCTAGCGATCCAAATACCCCAGGAGACAATCAGTGGAATGTTCCTGTGGGACAGGTCAGTGCAATATTCCCACCAACTGTTCCAAGCCTCCCCACAAGTATTCCCTCTCCAAGAAATAATAGAATTTCAATGTGATCTGGTATGTTCCTAGACATTCCTTGTAAAAGGGTAAGAAAGGAACAAGTGATCAATGGTTTCAGTCTCCTTCTTGCACAGGGCACACCTGCTCGGGCCATTTAGATACTGCTTTTGGAGGACATCCCAGGTAGGGACCTTTTGTCTGAGAATGCACCAGAAAAAAAGCTTTGATTTTGCCTCTCCACCCAATTTCCATAGGGGCTTATATCACCACTTTGCCAGAACATGTTCATGTAAGTGAGAATAGCCAAACTTAGGAGAATAGTGGCCTGATTTTAAGAGAATCTAGTATAGGGAGTCATCCACGTCTTTGATACGAGCACCAAAACGCTCCAACTTAGAGATGTAATCCTGCCACTACTGTTTCCAGTGGTCCTTGATACCCAACACATCCACATCCCTCCAAGCTTGAGTCCACATCGTAGTATTCACCGGGTCACTGATCTGGTTCAATATTTTTATACCATAAGCATTGAGGGCCTCTCGAATTCCCTCAGATAGAGAGAATATGTTATTACATCCTACCCAAGGGTCCAAACCAATACGACATCTCTCCCCATTTCCGATTTTCCAAGCCAGACCTTTCTCCACTAAGCCAAGAGCCAAAAGGGTGGCCTTCCAAATAGAGGAAACTTTGTAGAAATATTTCTCTGTTAACCGAATCCAGTCATCGATAGGGATGGGATCAATATATTTCCTTTTCACCACAGAGGTCTAGAGATTTGAAGCAGTGAGTAATCTCCATCCCGATTTGGCTACCAAAGAAGTGGAAAAAAGACAGAGTTTTTTTATGCCCCATCCCCCCCACTCTTTGGGCTTAGCAATCTTATCCTAGGCCACCTAGGGGATAGTAATCTTGGAGTCTTTGCAAGACCAGAGAAAATTATTGCATATACTTTTGATTTTTTTGAGGATGGCAATAGGAACCCAAGCAAGAGCTATCCAGTGCACCAGAATAACCATGAGCACATATTTTATAATAACCAATCTCCCTGCTCTGGAGAGCCACTTGTGGCTCCAAATGTTTATCCTATTTTCAATCTTTGAGACCAACCACCACCAATCCTGCTTCTAGTAGGAGTTTGGTTTGAGGGAGAACCCTAGATATTTAATACTCAAACTGAATGGGGACTGGATAAATGGAAGGATACTCAATGCCCAGGCCAGATCAGTCTCCTGTATGCCCTCATGTGTGAGGGTGGACTTTTGGAAATTTATATTCATACCAGTGGCTTTCATAAAGAGGTCTAGTGAGTGCTTCAAAATGTGGATCTCCCTTCTATTCCCATTGCAAAAATTAAGAATGTCATCAACGAAGAGGAGGTGTGTTATAGACAGATTTGTATCCACCTCGAACCCCCCAAAATCCCCAACCCTCTTAGTCTGGTGTATCAATTGACTAAGGCCTTCAGTTGCCAGAAGAAAAAATAAGGGGGAGAGTGGACACCCTTGTCTTAAGCCACGTTTATTAAGAAAAAAGGGGGAGGTCGCCCATTAATCAGCACAAAAAAGGACACATTTGTGATATAACCCATAATCCAGTTGATGAGATCAATGTGGAAACCCAAATGAGTAAGCAAGAGCCTAAGATAAATCCAGTTGATCCTATCATAGACTTTTGAGAGATCAATCTTAAAAATCATACATTTTTTCCTTGAGAGTTTTACACTGTGAAGAGTTTCCTGTGCCACACCAATAGCTTCATTGCCTGCCATCAACAAAGCCAAATTGTTCTTTAGAGATAGATTTAGATAAGATGGGCTTTAGCCTGTTAGCAATAGTTTGGCAATAGCTTTTTATATACAATTACATAGAGAAATAGGCATGAAATAGTTAAAAGAGGAAGGGTATTCCTTTTTAGAGATGAGTGCCAGGAACATTGATTTTAGCACATCATGGGTAAATCCACTAGATCTTGATTTTTCCACCACATTTGTGATAGTGTCCCCCATCAGATAAAAAAAATGCTGGAAAAATTAAACCGTCCAACCATTTGGACCAGGGATTTTTTCTTTTTGCATGGATTTGATGATATGCTCCACTTCATTCTTCTCCAATGGAGCTAGGAGAAAATTATTTTCCTCCTCGTCTGCATATCTAGGGAAAATTTGTGCCACCTGAATGATTTCCCCTATCGTGCTCCCCCCTGATCATTATAGAGATTCTTGAAACAATTCTTCCCTAAACGGGAAATATCTTCAAATGATTTAGCCTTGTCACCCTCCGAGGAGTCAAGTTCCCATATGGTGTTAGAATTCTTTCGGCCCTTTGCATAGTTGTGAAAAAAAATTGTATTTTCGTCGCTCGCTTGTAACCATATAACATGACTCTTCAGTCTCCAACTAGCCTCCTTATCCTTTAGCAGCACCCTTTTCCTATTTTTCAGCGCTCTTAATCTGTCTCGAAAAGCTTCATCAACAAAACCAATGTCTATGTCACTGTACATCTTCTCCAGGGCCTCAGTGATATCTTGGAGATCTGTGGAATCCTTTTTTTCCTTTTATTTTTCCCACGAAATGGTGGCCTTTTTAATGTTTGTTAAATTGTTAACAAGGGCCTATGCATAGGAACCATCCCGCTCAGACACTGGTCTCCAAGTATCAACCACCAAATTTTGAAAATCCCCCTCCTTTAGCCAAACATAATTGAATTTGAAAGCGGAGTTCGGTTTTTTAGATGGCCCTTTCAGCTCAAGGAGGATCGGGGAATGATCCAAGTCACCACCCGTTCCGATCCATTGACGAAGATTTGCAGCCCTAGTAGCGAAATCATCGCTAAGCAAGAACCGATCCAATCTTTTAGCAACCTTGGACTTAGCCACCCCATTGTTCCTCCAAGTCGGAGAATTTTTGGTCAGATTTGAGTCGAATAGCTTGCCATCCTGTATTTTCTTGAGGAAAAACTATGCCAAGGGATTTGTCCTTGCATTTGGGCCCCAAGCCTCTGATCACCCTAAAGAGAAATTCATATCGCCCTCGAGAATCAGATGAGGGACTTTCATGAAAGATTTGTTAAATAAAGTGTTCCAAAATCCAATCCTGTCAGCACAGGGGCCATAAATGTTGACAAGGGTTAGATAAGAGGCCAGATCCAAAGATGAAACCTTCACCCCAATCGGCAGATTCGAGGTCCAAATATTAAGTAACTTAACATAGTTATTTCTAAGACCTATAGTGAGGCCTCCCGAGCGTCCCTTCACACCCAAGGTAACAAAAGTCCACCCAGGAAGGAGAGAGGACAAAATTAAGGAGATGAGGTCCCCCGAATCCAGAGTTTCTTGGAGAAATAAAAAATCGGGTTTGTACTGGGAACATAGACTTTTAAAAGCTAGTTTTTTGGGTGCACTAGCCATACCCCTACAATTGAAATATAAAACAATCATTTGGTAACCAAGGATGGGGACCCCGCTGCTCTAAGCGCCCCTTTTAGGGAAAGTTGTCTTCCATCCACAATATCAAGTATGGCCTTGAGTTTGGATTTGGATATGTCTGATTTCCTCCCTCTTAAATGTTTGACTTTATCTATGACAGGGAAGCGTCCTAAACCACCATGGACTTATTTTTCCAAAATTTTCTTATCATAGGGTTAGAGGTTGTAAGGAACAATGTCAATAGAGAGCTTGGGGATAGTGGTGATTATGTTGTCCATGGCCAATGACACGTTGCTAACACAGAGGGAAACAAACAGATCACGCCTGGAGGGACCAGGCATACTCATACAATTAAAAAAAAGATCAAATGAGTTTAATGCAGGAGAAGAGGGGCAAGGGACAATACTCGCCAAATTCAACGCCGGATCAGCAGGGGCTGTCTCTGTCTGCTCCTGTGGTTGAACCTGAACAAAATACTGCATGTCCACTGCTTCAACAATAATCCCTCCCTCCCTGTGAGCCTCATCCTCCTGCTGTGTGATTTTCCCCCTGTGTGCCATCTCCATCCTAACATCCATCTCCTCTTCATTAACAGGGGCTTCAAATCTGATCCGGGGACCATGAGTGGCCCCATTTTTATGTTTCCTGCTCTTGGAGAAACCCAGAGGACAACCCCGTGCCAAGTGTCCTAACTTGTAGCAACAATGACATATGAACGGTAATATTCATAGTCGATCAACTGCTTGATAGCATGTCCATCAACATTGAGAATGATCTTAGGGATCAGTCCATCTCTCGGGGCAAGCTTAACTAGAATATGTGCCGTGTTCCTAGACCGGGTCTCCAGGAAGGACATGTCTGCCTCTAGGAAAGATCCTAGACTATCCCCGATAGCCCGAAACACCTCCATTGTCCAGAAGTAAGGGGGGAGTGCTGGAAGCCTAACCCATACTGAGTTTTCATCCACCTGTTCTCTGTTAGCATCGAAAAGAGGCGTCCATCTCTTAAAGAGGATGGGAGGGATACCAAAACCCCATTGTCTTGAAAGAAACCATTCGAGAGTCACTGCATTCTTGAAACTCACCATAAACCAACCTTTAGATAAAGTTATCACCTCAACTTCTTTGTTTGGGGCCTCCACCTAGCTACGGTTTATCCATTCTATTATATATTCGGCCGAGAAGAATTTACCTCTGGCTCTGCCAACCAGGATCGACTCAGATGCTGCCATCACACGATCGAAGTGTAAATCAACACCGAAAACCAGGTTTGGGCACTCTTGAATTTCCTTTATTACCTTTCCTTTTTTTTGCTTCACCCCATATTGTCCATCGGTTTTTACTGAGAATTTAGAAGATTTTGTGCACGCCCTTGAAGCCTCCTTCTATTTTGAACCTCCTGACGAAATCTTATTTCCCCCCAGTGAGGGGATCTCCCCTTCTGGCTGTAGTAGCAGAGCCAAAAAACCCCCTGTCTACCCCCCAAAACCAGCCGACCACGTTCCCTGATAGTGCAGATCCACATTGAGCCCCACTCGACCAAAACCCACCTCCGACTGGATAGGGAAACCACCACTAAAACCGCCAACTGTGTGATTTCCAAAGAAATCCTTTGTACCCCAATCCAGATCAATCCGCCCCACAAGTTAATTTACGGTAAGGCCCCCTAAGGGAGCCACATCCTTCCCAGCTGTGTGAATATAGGGGACAATTCGCTCCTGTCAGAAAGAAGCACCCCCTTTTATCTCCGGGAACAGCTGGACCCCGACCTCTGGAGTTTGACTGGAGCCCGCAGACAATTCTCCACCCACACCTAGCACAACATCCTCCAAGCCTCCAGACCTGAACAGAGGGCAAGGATATTGATTCTTTTTAACCTTACCAGAAGGGGAGACAAGACCACAATGGTCCACAACCAACCCTTTGGTGACTGGGGGAGAAACTGCCACAGTACTAACGAAAACCCTAGGAACAAGGGTTTGTTTAATATCACCCCCCAAAGAAGCCAGACTGTCCATCGGGTTCCACCTAAGCTTATCTAAACCCCCCTTATCGGAATGAGACCTAGCCGGAAGAGAGAATCTTGCTAAATTCTTCTTAGTGGGTTCCGTACCCTAGACAGACAGAATGTCTTCCGTCGCGGGTTCCACGTCAAAAAATTCCCTATCATTACCCATGCGGTCGAGAAAAACGGTCCGACAGGGCAAACCCACAAAGCCCAAAGGTAAACAAAGGAAAAACACAAGCCGACGACTTCCACTGGTTCGAACCCAAAACCACCAGGTAAAAACACAGTAGGAGGTGTTCAAACCCCAACCTAACAACAAGACCCCACTGGTAAGAAAAACCCACCCTAACAGAAGTCGACAGAAAAATCGAAAGAAAAAAACTGCAAAGTACCCTAAACTTCCTTTGAGGAAACTGAAAAATTCTAGATAGCGACAGTTGGACGCGAAAAAATAGCGAGCAGAGAAATGTTACTTACCCGCAGGAAACCAAGAGAAATGAGAAGGAGGAGTAAAAAGGTGAATAGCTTGAGCACGTGAAGGCACACCCACGGAAACAGTCTGCAACGGCTCCCCGTAACTGGAGAAAAGAGAAGCAGAACCCGAAGGAAACTCACAAACCCTCCACTGAAACGAAACCCCAGCACTTGAACGGAAAACTTTGGTAAAAAGGTCCAAACCACGTTTAAACCTCCGAGAGAGAAATAGAACACAAGTTAGACACCACCGCCGAGTTCCATGTGGTGTCCCACCCATCTGCCGACCACACCTGGCTTGCAAAATCCTCCGAGTTCGTCCCCATGCAGCCCGCCAAGTGTTCCCTACCCACTTCATTGCATTCTCCACCACTAAGGTAACAACAAGGGTTCGATAAGAAGGGTGGATGCTAACATTCTGGCGGAAAAATATTGTCCTCCATGGAAATCGTAAAAAAGCCTAGGGTTTGCAGAGCTGAGCCCCTGATTCATGTTCATATTCTTTGATTATTTTTCAAGATTAAATTCCTATCATTCATCTAATAAATATTGACAATTAAATTAAATTCTGGAATCCTATTCTAAAACAAGAGCCATGTGGTGGCATGTCATTACTCATTTGTATACATGGTCCGTGTGTATTTAGTTTTTAGTCTATGTAGTTATAATTTTATTTGTGTAAAATAAGATGAAATTATAGCTAGAGGCCACATATACAAGGAAATTCTAGTTCTCACTAATTTTCGAAAAAACAAAAATAAAATAGCCTCAAACATTTTGAAACTAATTCCAAAATATTGCATTTCAATTTCTAATTTAAAAATATTAAAATTTAATTTCTATTTGTGATTTTGTAGAGTATTCTTAATTAATGAAAAACATGATATTTTGAAAATACACACACACACACACACACACATATATATATATATATATATATATTTTTTTTTTTTTTTTTCTTTTCTTTTTTGAATGTAAGATATTTTTATTGGTATAGTTTTTTGTTTTTTGTTTTTTTTTCTTTCAAAAATTACTTTTAACTAGGTTTTTTGCAAAATGGCATTTGTGTATTTGTTTTTTATTTTTATTTTATTTAAATAGGCTACAACATTGCACAAATTTGTTTTCTTGATAGAAAATGTATTTCTTAAAGCAAATAAGTAAACAACTAGAGTTGTTTGACATTTCTTTCATTTTGCATGAGATCAGTGAATAAGAATAAACAATAGAAAATACTTTTGCCTCATTATTAGTCATGTTCATGAGTTTTATTGTCTATGTGAAAATTACAACCAACATTTTGGTATGGGTTTCTTTGTAGAAAAAATGTACATATGTTGTAATACTTGGAATTACAGGAATAAAAGGGACAAGTCTGAGGACATGGATTGTGAAACTAGGAATGCAAAATTTGCGGTTAGGATGATATAGTTTATTGTGCAAAGAATAGAGTTGAGGTTAACAATAGGCATTAAAGACTAATTGGTTCATGATGTAAAGGAGATGGTTACTGATATTTAGTGGTATGAGGAAGATATTCAAGGCCATGTTTATTTGGGATAATACAAAGAACAAATGGGAACATAATTTATGGAGTAATTGCAAGATCATGGATGAAATAGTAAAGCAGGGATAGGTAGGTATGTCTACTATTTCGAATTAATGTTGTATACTACATTGTTGTTTTTGTTGATATGGATAAATAACACATTTTTTTCTTTATTTTCTGTTTTTATTTTTACTAAGCTTCTAGAAAAGAAATTATCACGAACTCTGCGCGAGCTAGAAAATAAAAATATGTTCTAAAAACACCAATTTTGTTAGGACACGAGCTTGATGACTCTGCGTTCTGTAGTTGTCGCTGTATTCAGAACTAAATACTTGATAGAATTGAATACAAGAACATAGTAATTGATGGAGTATATTTTTACAAAATGTGCAAGTATTTGGTCAACTTATTCTATTATCTTTGTGTATACTAACTCTTATGCTGGAACTCTGGGCACACCCAGTGTGGAAGTGAGGCTCAACATGGAATTTTCTGTCACATTGTGCTTGATCTTATAGGTATAACTATTTCCATGTATATAATGACAGACATATAGTACAACAAATAATAGTGCGATACAAACTATTGGAATGTATTTTCTTGAGGAAACCTATATAACAGTGCCAAGAAGAATATTAACTTTACTTTTCCATAAACAATCATAAACATTTTCACAGGAAATAGATGACTTTGGCATATTATACGAATTACCGATGTGAACAGAGATCAAGGTGGAACTAAAACTCCAAGAATTGATGTGGTTGTATTTAATTAACGCTCAACAAGTGACAATAATCCTCTTATGACAATTTAATATGTGCTCTATATATATATATATATATATATATATGTGCTATGGTTGTATATAATTTGTGACAAAGGTCTTGGTTATGGTTTTTGTTATGATTATACATGGATAGATGTGTCATATGCTTGTATGCAAAAGTAAATAAGTTAATATAATAAAAAAATAGTAATTATAGTGTCTGAAGTTCAGACTGAAAATGAGTCTTATAATAGTTTTTCCTAGATGCTCAATGATATCATCAGTAATTCCATAAGTGAAATTAAGCACCTCAAGAATCTGTTTTTAAAAACAAGATCTCTTAGAATAAATGAGTTCTGAGACCATTTGTATTAGTGCACAAATATATAACAAAGGCAATCTGTTTAGCAGACCGAGTCAATGTGTACACGAAGATATCTATTTACAAAATTACTGTCCTAACAGGGGAACAATATACGAGAGATGAAGCAAATTTTCTCACTCAGATTATGTCTTATTTTCAAACTTGCATATGCTTTATCCTTTGTTATGCACAAACCTCCATTCCCACAAAAGAGCTTGGAAATAGGGGTCACAAGCCCCTGTCAATAGCCAAATGCCCTGGTTACTCATGAGCAATCTCAACAAGCTGCTCAGAGAGTTCAAGAGAATATTTGAGCAGCTGGTGTGTGGCATCGATTTGCAGGCCCGCTATCAGGTGATGGCATGTTTCTTTCAGATAATAGCTGCAGGACTACCTATGCCATCATGCTAGGAATTTGCTATCCGAAGGTAGGGAAGTGACCTAGGATAGTAAATTCCTCAATGTAGCTATCACCCAAGCTTAGAAGGGGTAACACAATGGAACATCTTAGTATGTTTTTGACAAAGTGGCAAAGTTCTCGTCTATATCTACAAGAAAAATCAATCCCTGAGACTAAGCAACAATCGAGATGATAAGCTAGATGTAGTTCATGCTGTAGCACACTTGGTGTTTCAGAAGTATACACAAATGTCGACTAAAGGCTTTATGTGCCACAAAGCCAAAGGGACATGATGAAACCATCGTTGAATAATAAGAAGAGATGTTCGCTGTGCAACAATGGAGTGAAATGATGAATTTATAGAAATAATTGGATAAGGTTTATTGTGTTGGAGTTAGAAGCATGGGTGGGAAAATTTTTGATTGGCGCAGCGGGATGTCCCTTTTGTACCATTGAACATTGCAGATGGGATATCTGCAGGGTTCAAGGAACGAGGTGGGTAACGAAGAGTTCGGGGCATGGTGTAAGAGTTGCATAATAGCATAAGAAAAGTGGTGGAAAAAGTCATTCGGTGCAATGTCGGAAGGTCAAACACTTTTTGTTCGTAGTTAGCCCATGAAGGTCAAGTAGTCAGGAGGGATTTTTTTTTTTTTCAAACTGTTTTTGGGTGTCATCTTCGACGCAATTGTTGAATGTTTTTTTAGGGTTTTTATTTTTTGCACATTTTGTTATTTGCGAAAGAGAAAGGCTTCTTGCACAACTGATAATAGGAATGCAAATTATTATGTGAATTTCTAGATTATATGTTTCATGCCAAAAAGTTATAGAAGGTATAAATAAATAAGACTTGATTTTCAGTAAGTGATTCTCAAAGGACATAAAATATAAAATTACTATCCAAAATGTCAGAGATAGCTTTTTTTTTATTTTTTAAATATTATGCCGATCGCAAAGTCGGGAGGTCCGAAATTTGAGTGTTTTTTTTTGTTTCATAATATATATATATGTGTGTGTGTGTGTGTATATATATATATATATATATATATATTGTGCCGATCGCAAAGTAGGGAGGTCAAACAGTTGGAAGATCGGATAATCGAGTGTTTTTTTGTTTTATAATTCATTTATTCTATGGTGACCCCGAATATAACATAGTCAGTTGGTTTAATTAGGTTTGATAGTTTAATTATTGACAATGCTGAGTTCGGGTAGTTTGAGAATCGCGAATGATGAGGTCGGGATCTCGGTTTCTTTGACAGTCAGACAATCACGAGGTCAGGAGGTCGGGCCAATTATCTATAATAAATTTCTAGTGACTCCACATAGTAAGTTGCATGGTAAGAGTTCAGGTAGTCGGAAAGTACAAGAGGGGATTTATTTTTATTTTTATTTTATTGGGTCAATCAAACAATTGAGAGTTCAGAGACTGGACTATTTTTTGTTTTATGATTGATTGATATTGTTTGGTAAATTAATTTTCTTTAATTTACTTCATCAATTGTCAACCAAGATTCATGTACTTGTGAAATGTATGTGCACTATATATGATAGGATTTCTTTTGTAGATTAAGTGATTCTAAAAAAGAAACTAATTCTAAAGATGGACAATTAATTTTCATACAATTTGGAGAATAACTACGCACATTTTCTTTCAATCCAAAGTTATAATAAATCCTAATTAATTGAGATGAACTTTTAAAGTGGAAGATCTATCTAAATTACATAAATCAAACTTAATTCTAACTGCATAAAAGGAAATGCTTGAAGGTCAAACTCAAAAGAAAACAATTTAATTCTACTGATGCATAATTGAACACATTTTGCATTGTTTTGCTAAAATGAAATCTTAGCTAAATTGCAATAAATAAATTTTATATTAAATGCTTTGGAAAGAAAATGACAGCGAAATCTAATTTCTATATGCAAAAGATAAAATCATAACTTAAGAATGATTACTAATGTGCGTATTAATCCTCTAAAGTGAATTTCATTAACATCTAAGAAATCGATTTGACTTATAAAACAATTAAGTGCTGAAAAGAATATGAATTGAATAATTGAACTCTTTTTAGTGTCTTTTGTTTATGAGTACTCTGAAACCAAATGAAAATAATCAGAAATGAAACTACAATGGAAACAAATTCTTGAAAGAAATTATAATGCCAAGAACGAAACAAAACTATGAATAAGACCTCATAGCTCGACCGGGGGCCCTCCCATGATTGCAGGTTGACTAGTGATCACAAGATCTTCAGGCACACATTGGTAATACAATGAATTTTATTATAGAATATAGTGTCATCAATATTCACCAAAATGGAGTTATGGACTTTGAAAATTAAAAACCTTTTTGTCTATGGTCTCACTTACAACAGTTATAAAAATTATAAAATGACTTGAAATATTTTTCAGCCGATATGCTATGAATAATTTCAACATCTACGAGATCAAATTAACTTAGAGTTCAATCTCTTTATTAGTTGCTATTGAAAAAACAAGCCATAGGAGATTTATTTCGATCTATAATCTCGACAGCTGCTCCAATCTTCAGTCTCACTTTCTTGATGTTTGTTATTTCTCCGCTACTTGTGTTTAATCGCTACACACAATTTCCATAGTTGAATTTTCCTTTGACTTCAATATTTCCTAATCCACATAGCTTGCAAAGAAATGCTAGTAGGTGGTTATCCATCTGGGATCCATTTGTCACCTTGTGATAGTATTTTCCCCTTTAATGGAGTGTTGCAAATTGTCTAACAATGAATTCTTATTCAAAAACAAATATCAATTGCAGAATATTCATGATTCGGTTACTGTAAGAATAATTTTGTTATAATTCACTACGAAACAAATAATTTAATTATGGATGATTAATAACTTTGTTGGAGTTGAATTTTACCTCAAATATGTTGAGAATGTTATAGATTAGTGGCAAAAAGGTGAAGTGAGATGGAAAATATGATTGTAATAAAGAAACAATTCTAGGCTTCAACATTCTCCCACACCAAAGGTTTTGCATGTCCTTATGCACCAAAATTTCAAAAATGGAACTTCCTTCCTCCTTTTTAGTGAATTATCTCTGAAGCTTGTGCGAGCACATCTAGGGTAGTGCTTGTCTTCTTATTAATGCTAAAAATGGTCTTCCGTTTCTTCATTAGAATTCTGCCTTGTAATTCTCTGACCCTATTTTGAAGAAAATCGTTTTGAACTTTAAGTTTCTTATTCTTTTTGTACCAATGATAGAGGTGTAGAATCATATTGTCATTTTGAGACTCGAGTATCTCATTCTAAACTTTAGTTGCTTTTGTTTCTTGAATCAAGTGTTTGCTAAGAATTTCCAACTCATAAATGTCTTGATTTTGATTTTATTCAATATTGTGTTCCTGATATGCATTTTGTTTTGTTGTTGAAGTTTGACTGATTTCAAATTGAAAATATTTTATTTTTTGTTGTGCCTTTTTCTCTAGAGATTCCACATAATCATAAATCTCTTGCTGAATTGGATCAATTTATGGAGTTTACCTTGCTGGACTAACTATATGAGGAGGTGTCTTATACCATTTTTCCTCCAGATCAATAATTTCTGGTGACTGTGTGCTTGAAGGCTTTGCAATTATTTTACTTCTTCTCAATTTCACTCTTGAACTTTCAGTGCATTTCTCTTTCGTTCTTTTGTTCTCTATTTTCTTTCTTTTCTTGAGTAATTTCTGACTCAGGTAGATTTCCTTCTTCTAAGATTATGTCTATCATTTTTATGTTTAAAATTCTCAAGATACTGGGATAATGGGGTGTTGTCTTCAAATGGATCCTAGGGTGTTTCAGCCATATCCTGCTATTGAACTTCTTCTTCAATTTTCCCTTTTCCCAGGTTTGGGTTTGACTTTCTTCGACTTCTCTTTACCCTACTATCTGATTGTTCCTTTGGATCTTTTACAAAGTGTTTCTCACTAAGAATTCTTGCCAATTATCTCCTTTATCTTGAAAATGTGCTTCTACCAGAACCTTAATGAGTCCATGATGGTATAGAGAGTTATCGATGGATCTAGATTCTCTCTTTATGCTAAATGCCATTTTCTTTAAACTTTGTAGTAGGAAATAAGGAAAATTAATTTCAAGTCCATTAAAAAAATGAATCATAAGCCTAACATGGTAGAAAAACATTGTCCCAAATATTCCTTCACATGTTATAAATTTTTGGATAACTAGTAAGAGATTTCCCCATTTTCCCTTTAATGCTGTAACTGGAATACTTTTCTTAAAAATGGACAAGTCCATACTTGGTTATTTTAGGAAGTAAAAGCAATCATTCTATTTTATTTTCCTATTTTTGAACTAGCTTTCTTCGTTCCTAGGTAGTCTGGTTGCTTCTTCTATGATGGATTTTTTGAGGATGAGTTTAATGTCTCCTATTTCTTTTTCCACTCCATCAAAAGCTTAGGCGAAAGCTTTGGTGCTTTTTGTTTCAAACCCATTGAGTCTCTTGAAAAATTGGAGCCATCCCACCCGTTGTAGTTTCTATTTGACCCTTTTATATGCTTGGAGGAATTTTCCCCATTTGGTGCAGAATGAACAAGCGTACCCATGTTGAGAAGAAGCATTGGCCTCGACTATTATTTTTGATAGGGTTAATGGAGGAGTAAGTTTTGAAAGGGCCGAGAGTAAGAAAAATGTGAATTTGAATGGGTGAAATGGATAGTAAATAGATTTAAATTATGACAAGGTAAGTTGGTTATGGAAGAAATCATGTTGTACCTTCACAATTTACCAGATCTGATTTCAAAGGACGAGTGTTATGTGTTTAATTCCTGATTATACTTTGATGTGGCTAGCGATGTAATGATGAGGGGATATGGAATAAATGTTATATAACAAATTCACAAGGCCTTCAACCTTTTGATATATTCATCCATATTAAAATATAAGTTCTCATATGAAATAAAAATTTAGCATTCTTACATACCTTTACTTTCATGTTTCCTTTGATGTTCTTCTTGTTGTAGAATTCGATCCTAGTTGTAGAACTGCAAATTAGTTGCATAATGATAATAATTTTGTTTCTGATTGTCATCTTTTAGACTTTGATTAGGAAAATACTTCTTTATTGCTGCTATTTATGTTATGAATAATCACTGAAAATATTTATCCCATGAATGTAGTTGACCATCTGGAAATTTATTAAAAGAAAAAGAAGGATAAAAGGAATTAGGGACAAGAAAGAGGGGATTTTTGAAAATTTAAACTACCAAGAGATCTTGGTTTTCAATTAATATTTTTTGTATAAACATGCCAACATAGTTTATTTTCATGTTTTTACTTATATATATATATATATATATATATATGAAAATAAATTACAATGAAGTTGAAGAGTGAGGAGAAGGATCTCCTTTCTTGATCAACTGTAGTTCATAATTTTCTTGCAAATACTTAACAAATTCTTCCCTTGTTAGTGGTTTATGATATAATATAAATCTATGACCATTAACAAGGAAATAATTTTATTCATCATCAAAAGTCTTGATTTTGACTGCTCTATTGTCAAAAATAGTATCAATCTCATAAGGACCAATCCAATGAGTTTGAAATTTTCCTTGAAATTTTTTGAACTCGGAGTAAAAAAAAGAGCCCAATCACCTCGTTGAACTTTTAACTTTGATGAACATATCATGCCATTTTGATCTTCGTTGTTGCACTATGCTAGTCCTTTGAATAACATCTTGTCGGATTTCATCTAGCTCATTCAATTGTGCTAATATTTGCTTTTGAGCTTCTGATAGCTCAAGGCCAAGTTTAGTAGGTATTATATAGGTCTCCACCTGGAATTATATTTGAAACAAATTTTTTTTCCCATAGACGAGCTCATAAGGAGTATCTTCAATTGTATTTCTCCATGTGGTTTGATATGCCCATAATGCTTCCAGAATATTTTCTTGCCAATCCATCCTATGAAAATGCACAATCTTGGTAAGAAATTAGAATTGCTTCAAGAACTTTGTTGGTGGATTCCACTTGTCCATTGGCTTGTGGATGACATGGAGTAGACTTCCAGTGCTTGATCTTATACTACTCTATGATCTTTTGTACCAACTTGGATGTGAATTGGGTACCTTGATCTATTAAAATTTCTCTTGGAACACCAAAATGAGTAAATATATTCTCAAAAATAAACGTAACTAAAACATTTTCAATTGAAAATAAAAGAGGTTTATCTTCCACCCATTTTGGACAATTGAAGTTCCATAGGGTTTTTCAGGGTGATGAATCCATATATACAATAAAAAAACCAGTTTAAATAACACAAATCAAGATTTATAGACTTTGGAACCTTAACATGGATGATGGGTGGTGTTTTAGTAGGGGGCACCAGTATAGAGAAGGTGATGCGATGAAATGAGGTGGTGGAAGAATGGCGAAAACCCTAGGGAGCTGCAGGTCTGACCTAGCAATTAGAGCCCATTTGCGTGCAGGTGTGCGACGCGACAGGTGTAC
Organism: Pinus albicaulis; assembly: GCA_034641835.2. NCBI lineage: Eukaryota > Viridiplantae > Streptophyta > Pinopsida > Pinales > Pinaceae > Pinus > Pinus albicaulis. The sequence goes on along the minus strand of CM076578.1, from coordinate 709,019,311 downwards.
TGCCCTGTTAGGGCTCTGTGTCCACTTGTGCTTGCAGCTGTTGGCCACGGGGAGTACGAGACGCCGGGGGAGGGCCGTTTCGACCTAATTGGGTTCACGATGGAGGTTAGCAGTAAATCCTTGTTTCTTGTTGTGAGACGATGTTTGGGTGTTAGAATTTCTGAACAGGCGCAGACTTTTCGCTATCGTGGAGTCGGTTTAAGATGAAAAATCGGTAGTAGCTATGGGTTTCGATAGTGAATACGTGGACGTTGAGCCAGTGCTCAAATACCTGCTCACATGTTGGGGTCACGAGGTCTCAGAGAAAAATTTGGATTGTTTCTTTCCGATCGCTGCAGAGACTGATTAGAGTTTCAGCGATGTGGGAGAAGCTCGTGGTTTTTCGAACGGAGCATTATTACTAGAAGAAACATTGCAGAGTACATTCAGTGGGAGGTGGAAGACTGGGGACTCTAAAGGCTATGCACCGATGTTGAACCCTATGGAATGCTTTGGCGGTGGTCTGCATCAGCACTATCTTCAACCCTCACAAATATCGTCGGGGCCAGGTATTTCTTTCATTCCGTCATATACAGGAGCTTTAGAAGACATTGTAGCGAGTTACAGTTTGCAGGGTTTGGTGGGTCTAAAAGCCCTTGGGGAGGAAAGGCAGCAAGGCCTGAAACTCAATAGAGGAAGAGCAAAGGATGAACCCCTTCAGAATCAAAACCCCTCCCAGAGCCAGGGTTTAAATATGTTGGAAAATATTCCAATTCCTCAAGGGAAAGAAGTGGCTAGTTTGAAACCAACACTAAGAGATGGTTTTCCTCGATCTGTTTGGCTCTTGCCCCACATATTCAGAAGCCAATCTAGGGTTTCTTCAACTAGTGCAGAAGAGGGAGAGTCGGTAAGGCATTCAGAAAGGTCTCATGAGGATAGACAGGATCATGGTGAAGGTCCTGGTACAAGACAAGAATCGGTAAGGGGTTTGAACTGGGGAGGTATCAGAGAAGCTGAAGGAAGGCAACCAGGGTCGCCTGTTGTAGAAGCCACAGATGCACCCGAAAGACCGATGGAAGGCGAGGAAGAAGGGATAAAGCAGGTTGTGGGATTGAAAAGAAAGAAGAGCAAGGCCATTATGAGAGAAGAAGAGCACCCCTGCTGTGTTCTTGGAGTGGAAATTCGAATAGACGAAGTTATGGAGGCCACTGAGACCATTCTTATTGGCAGAGTCCAAGGAAGGAAGTACTCAGTGGAATAATCACCAAATGGACCACGTCGGAATGGAAAGAAGCCCCTGGGAACCCATTGGAAATCAAAGTCCTTGACAGGGGCTGGTTCAGCATCAAATTTGAGCATAAAGATCATTTAGATTAGGTCTTAGAAAGGAGCTGATGCTTTAGGAAGAGACCGATCCTGTTCAAGCGATGGACTTCGATGTTTGATGCCCAGAAAGAAAAAATGGTAGAGTATCCTGTGTGGGTAAAGCTATCGGGCCTCCCAATGCCTTTCTGGATTGATTCTTCTTTTCGTTCCATTGGTAACACCCTTGGTTAATTCTTAGATGTTGATATGTCCTTTCTTCAAACAAGAGACCTGAGTGTAGTGAGAATACTTGTAAACCTCAATCCGAGAGAAGGTCTGGCTAATGCAATGAGTTTGAAGTACAGGGATTTTGAGTATATGCAGACTTTGGATTATGAACACCTTCCTTTTCGCTATCACAGGTGCCATAAATATGGTCACCTTGCAAAGGACTGTCCCCTCAGGCATCGCTGCAGAAGAAGGCAGAAAAAGTTTGTCAAAGAGACATTTCTAACAGCCAGAGCAAAGGAGAACAAGGAACAGGAGGTGGCCATGATGGATGGTGTTGAAGGCTTGGGAGCCAATAAGGAGGACCAGTTGTCTCCAGTTCATATTGCGTCTCCGCAAAATGGATCATGTTCTAGAGTCCTCCGAGGTACCCCAATCCGAATCGGGGGTAGTTGGTGCGACTCAGACATGTATGAATTTTCTTTCTCCTTCTTCCTTATGCACATCCTTTTGTACTTCTGTATTGGATTTATCTGAGCCTGGTCCCTCCAGGCTGCTCCCCAATGAACATTTGAATATGCATGTCATCTAAGAATCCATTGATAGTATAATAACATCTCTACCATCCCTTCCTGTGACCTCTCCCTCTCACTCTGTTGCTGAGTCTGATCCTATCCCATCCCTGGCCAGCCCTTCTGAGGCTCCCCCTTACAATCTCAGACATCTTTCTAATAGAACTTGGAAAGGAATTATCGTTGGGGGATTAGGGTATGATCCTGTCTCAATTGGACCAAGGAAGGTGAGAGGAAGGAAATCGAACCTATCCAAGGCCCAGTTAAAAGAAAAAATTGATATTGCAGACGGGAAGCAGAGGTCTCTATCCGGGGTGCTTAGAGCAGTTCAGTCACCCCCCCAGGGTTTTCCATGATCATTTTATCTTTCAACTATAGGGATTTAGCTAGTCAGCCTAAAAAACTAGCGCTAAGAGAACTGGTAAAGTCTCAAAACCCGGATGTAATGTTGATCCAAGAAACCTTGGGGTAGGGGGAGGAAGTAAAAGGAATCCTTTCAAGGATGTTTCCAGGCTGGGTGTTTCAAGCCTTGGATGCCAATGGAAGATCTGGGGGCTTGGAAATGGGGTACAAATCAGAAAGACTTAAGGATCTGTCATCTTGGGGATTTTAAAACTCTCTGGCGATGGAATTGTACTCAAATGAGATTTGTCACCCAATTTTGATCCTTAATGTCTATGGACCTTGCACGAAGAGAGAGCAGTTATGGAACTCCTTTTTTGCGAAATCTTGCCTTAAAAACCCCAATCTCATTGTGGGAGGGGACCTAAACTTTTCCTGAGGGTCTTTAGAATCATGGGGTCCCTTAGCAAGGGCAGACCAACTCTCGATTTTTTTTTCAAACAAGTTGGCATCCTCTTGGCCGGTGGACGCTAATTTAATCAAACCTAGACCTACTTGGAGGAATAGAAGAGTGGGAGATGCTTGGGTGGCTAAAACGTTGGACCGTTTCCTTCTCTGTGAAGATCTAGTGGAAATATCTTTAGTGTTCAGGCATTGGGTTGGGGAGGGGGGTTTATCTGACCACCTTCCAATATTTTTGGAGATCAAAGGAGCTCTGAAAAATTGGGCACTCAGTTTAAATTTAATTCCTCCTGGTTAAAAGAAAAGTATTTCAACACTATGTTCCATGCTACATGGAGAAAGGTTACCATAAGGGATTCTGAAAGCAGGAGTCAACATTTTATGGAAAACTTGAAGAGAATGAAGAAAGCAACCAGGGATTGGGCAAATTCCAAGAAACTAAAGGAGGAGGAATTAAGGAAAGTTAATGAGGAACTGGATTTCCTTGAAAAGACGGAAGGAGCACATTATTCTAACTTGGAGTCTAGGAAAAAAATAAGGGAGATGGTAGGAAGAAAATTCAGTTGGAAAGAGAGGAAAGTTAGCGTTTAAAAAGTCGAGCCATCTGGCTCCAAGCTGGAGATGAAAATACCAAGTTTTTTCAGAACTATGCTAAAGGGAGGAAAAATATCAACACGATTTGGGAGCCGCAGAAGGACAATGGTGAGTTGGTGCAATCTTTTGATGACCTCTCATCTCTTGGCTTAAATCACTTAATCACTTTTCCGAGCTCCTGAGGAAGTCTCGATAGTTGAAGTTATTAGGGCGGCACAGTTTTTCCCAAGCTACATAGATGAGGAAGGTAACGATAGCATCATAGAACCTGTTACACAAGAGGAAGTGGAGGATATTCTTAGGGCAATGCAGAAGGACAAAAGTCCTGGCCCTGATGGTTGGACGGTTGAATTCTTTCAACACTTCTTTGAATTTTTAGGGGAGGACTTGGTAGCAGTGGTAGAGGAGTCTCATTGTATTGGCTCCATCTATCAACTTTTTAATGCAACTTTCTTAGCCCTTATTCCTAAAATAGATCATCCTGCTTCTTTTGATGATTTCTGACCCATCTCTCTATGCACATGTATCTATAAGATCATAGCTAAAGTGATTGCCTCTCGGCTGAAACCTTTCCTCTCCAAAAATATTTCGTTGGAAAAATTTGGGTTCTTGGACGGAAGTCAAATCCATGAAGCTGTTGGGGTAGCTCAAGAAACTATCCATAGCCTTAAAAAAAGCAGGAAAAAAGGAGCTATTGTCAAAATTGATCTATCAAAGGCTTATGACAGGATAAGTTGGATGTACTTGAGACGTATGTTGACATATCTAGGATTTAGGTTTGAATTCATAAGATGGGTCATGGGATGCATTACATCATCTTCAGTTGCAATATTGATAAATGAAGCAGCTACATATTTCTTCAATCCCCAAAGGGGTCTCCGTCAAGGATGCCCCCTCTCCCCCCTCCTCTTTTTATTAGCAGCAGAAGGTCCGAGTTTAATGATTCATGAAGCTAAGAGACAAGAGAATCTCACAGGCATTGAAGTGGTAGTTAATTTATTTGTAACTCAATTTCTGTTTGTTGATGATATTGTGTTGTTCAATAATGGCAGCATGGAGTATTTCCGTTGCCTAAAGGAGCTTCTGGACCTCTTCCTGAAAGCAATGGGTCTTTACATAAATGGCCAAAAATCGTCCATGACAATGTTTGGTCTCTCTAGGGATGAAGTGGGTAGAATAGAAGCAATCCTACGCATTGAAGTCAAACCTCTGCAGGACACTTTCAAGTACTTGGGGTTCTTCCTAAAACCAGACTCATATCTAATCCAGGATTGGAAATGGATTATTGCAAAGATAGAGGCTCGAATGAAACACTGGAGTTACAAATGGCTTCCTAGAGCAGGAAGACTGGCTCTGATAAAATCAGTGGAAATGGCTATCCCAGTTTATTGGGCTAGCCTTATATGGGTCCCAAAAATTATTCTGGCCTCTATCAATAAAATTTGCAGCAGATTCTTGTGGGTAGGATCAAAGGTGGAACATGTGACTCCCTGGGTGGCATGGGAGAAAATAGTTAGGCCAAAAGGATGGGGAGGTTGGGGCATCAAGGATATTTTCTCATTCTCAAAATATCTAGTAGCTAAACTGGCTTGGAGACTTATCATTGAGGATAATCTTTGGACCTCTATTACAAAACTGAAATATATTGACCCAATGCCAATTCTAGAATGGCTGAGAATGCCTCAAAAAACAACTAAAAATTCCTCCATTGTATGGAAGAAAACCATAGCATTTGTTAAGGTAATAGAGCAGGGCTTGGCTTGGCATGTGGGGGATGGCGCCCGGGTCAGACTGGGCCGAGACCCTTGGGTGGGCTGTTCTGAGAGATACACGCTAACAATAGAACTAATTGAGCATTTGAACAATAGAGGTTTTTTTACTCTTAACCAAATAGTAGATCAAGAAAGCTCATCTATTTGGAGACAAGAATGGTTGAAAGGGGATGTTCTGCAGCTAGAGGAAAGATGGCTAGGGGAGTCAGAGAAATTTATCTTGGACCTTCAGAATTCAAACATAAGGATCCGGGATAAAAGAGACAAGCTTAGATGGGTTCACTCCCCGTCTGGGATTTACTCCCCCAAGTTTGGTTATAATTGGCTTATGTCCCAGAAAGGATGGGGGAGCTAGAATGGTGGTTCAAATCATTATGGGCATTGAAAGGGCCAGAAAATTCAAGATTGTTCTTCTGGTGCATTCTCCAGAAAAAAGTACCTACCTCAGACTTCTTGCAACGTAGGGGAAAGATAGGTCCTGGTTGGTGCTCCCTCTACAGAGATAGTTTGGAATCGGTGCAACATGTTTTCCTCACTTGCCCCTTCAACTTCAGTCTCTAGAATGAATCATTGAGGCTTCTTAAAGTACCCCAGCGTTGGGAAGGTTAGGAGGTGATGGAAGCTTGGAAAAGGTGGTGGCAGGAAGCCCCAAATGACAAGGTGCACACTATTCCCTTGTTGATCGCATGGGGAACTTAGATTGCTAGGAACCATGTTATCTTTAAAGATTCACATTTTCCGATCTGCAAGCTAGTGGCGGAAGGTGTATCCATTTATGATCATATTCCTATTCACTCCTTACCTCAGCAACCTCGTGTGATTCAACAGGAAGTCATCAGGGGGGATATACCTTGGGCTTACTTTGATGGGGCCTCGGATCCACAAAATAGATGCGGAGTGGGGCTAGTTATTCATCTCCCATCTGGAAAAATTTTTAGAGCCTCAATTGGTTTGGGACAGGGGACCAATAATTTCACAGAACTAAAAGCTTTACACTATCCCCTATGTTGGTTCTCCTTCATGATATTGAGAGAGGTTCAGATCTTCGGGGACTCTTTGAATATTGTTAAGTGGTTCAATGGGACTCAATGATGCCAAAATTATACTTTTCTTCCTTTTCTTAATGAGATATCCCGTCTATTTTTTTTTTTTTAATGAGATATTTGTTTGCCACATTTATAGGGAACAGAACGATGATGCAGACCGCCTTTCTAAAGAAGGCACTAAGTAGGATATGGGGCTCTGGATAGCTGTTGAGTTGGATGATGGGTTGGTTCAAGCTATCGAACAACTTGTCTTTGTCTAAGGATTTGGTTTCTACTGCTGTTGTCTTTTTGTTTGAAATATGTTGAACAAACATTATGTAAATTTTTTGGAATGAAACACTAAAACTCTTTTTTTGACCCTACGCTATTTTCCTCTCAGAGGAGGCTTGAGGTTTCAATTTATTTTTTATGCAATGATACACTCAGAAAAGCGGAACAATGTCTACTACCCAGTTTCATTTTTTGGAGTTTTAAAGCTTCAAACAATCTTTGTCTTTCTCCCCTTTGTTTCGGGTGTTTTTCCTCTATGGAAGCCCAGGAGGTGGAGGAAAGATGAGGAGGACTCTCAATTTTCTTGACTAGGTTGCTAGGTGAATATTCTCTTTCTATTTACCTCAGCAGTAACTCTGTCTCTCTCTTAGTAAGGGGGAAACGCAGTTTTTTGGAATGTGTTATGAATATGCTATGTAACTCTCTATATTAATAGATGGTTCAATTTTTTTTCTGTGGAAAATCTTCCACCCATTTTGTGACATAATCTGTGCAAACAAGTATGTACCTTTTCTATTTAGATGGAGGATTTATATGTCCCACAAAATATGAAGCCCATTTTTTGAAAGGATCCACAAGTATTTGTGCTTGTATAGGAATTTCATGTGATGACACTAGTTTTCCCATTTTCTGACAGCTATCACATCTTTTGACACATTCCTTGGCATATTTAAAAATAGATGGCCAATAATATCCCAAAAGAAGGATTTTGTATGCATTTCTTTTATCACCAAAATTCCCTCCACATGGCTCATCATGGCAATATTTAAGAATTTCTGGTACTTCATCTTCTCGAACATATCTTCAAATGATCAAATCAAGTGTAATTTTGTATAATTCTCTATCTATCCAAGAGTATGATACATTGGTTTTGATAACCTTTTGATTTTCTCTGGCTGATAATTGTGGCAGAATTTTTCTTGTAGCTAAATAATTGGAAATATCTGCAAAGCAAGGAAATTTAGTAGATACTGCAAAATGATACTCATAAGGAAAAATATGTTTTACAAGAAAATCGACATTACTATTTTGTATTCTTGAAAGGAAATCAACAACTGTATTTTCTTCCCTTGGTCTATCAAGAATAATGAGATTGAATTCCTATAATAATAACAACCATCTTGTAATTCTCCCATTGGTAATTGGTTTGCTTATTAAATATCTAATGGCGGAATGATCTATATGAATAAAAGTTTCATAACCAATAATGTAATGATGAAATTTGTTTAGTGGAGTGTACAACATCTAAAAGCTCCTTTTCAGGCACAATGTAATCTAACTCTACTCGAGTCAAATTTTTACTCGTATAATAAATAACATAAGGATTTATAAATCATTTTGTCCTAATACGGCTCCTAAAGCTGTATCTGAAGCATTAATAGATATGTGGAAATGAAGATACCAATTAGTTTCTCTTAGAATTGGTGCTTCAATTGTTGAAAAGTGTAACTAGGTTAGTCTTGATAATGACTATGTAATTATGTACTTATGTAAAGAAGAAGTCAAAAATAATAAAATGTATTTTTGTTTTACTTAATTCATGGGTTTCATGAGAAAGATTCTTAGTATAGGTCTATAGACTTCTTCTTGATGTCTATTAGGAACATAAGTGTAATTAAGAGTCATGTAAATGGCGTGTTTATTCTGAATAATATCCTCCAAGACATTACAGAAGAATGGGCTACAAGACTGCCCATATTCAACGTTGAAGATAAGTCTATTTGTTTTAATGATGTCAGCCTAAAAACAAGTGTTGAAGTCGGCCTACATGATCGCTGAAAGGTCGACTTAGTATCTGGCTGGAACAACTATATATACCCCTACATATGCTGTGGTAAAGACACAAGTTTTATAGACAAGACTGAGGTTGATAGCATGAAAAAGGGAGCAACTATTGCGGATGAATACGAGATTGTACATTGTTAAAAGGAGCAAAAGAATAGAATGCAGATTGAAGGAATAGATTGCAGAAGTGACTGAAGGTGACTGAAGGTACGATGATGACTGAAGGTACAATGACTGAAGGTGCAGAAAGGGTACAATAAGAACATCTCCGAGTTTAAAGTATCTAAGGAAAGAATTTGTCAAAGTCAAGACAGTGATCTAAAGGTGGTAGAAAGTGAGGAAGGTAAATCAGAGATTTACCTTCCTAACTACATTTCAAGATGTTCAGTTACAAGTGAAAATTATTATGTCTCTACATTTGACTAAGTGCTTTGATAATTGACTTGATGAAAGATTAACTAAGTGAAATAAGAGAATACATAAGCAAGATCACAAGTAATTATTAAGAAGAGAATTTGAGTTAATCACTTGCCCTACAAATTCTCAACATGGTATCAGAGCTATGGTGCTAAAAACAAAGAAAGGGAATTTAAGAGACACTCAAGGAACAAGTCCACAGAGCTCGAACATCCTTGGAAACTTCAGGTGAATTGAAAGTAAGACAATGCAGACACTGAAATAAGTTTGATGCAATTTCAGTGATACACATTCTCAACATGGATTGTGCAGAAAATACAGTAAAGAAGTTCTGTTTGGTCTGAAATTTTTAAGAAATAACAGTTCGGATACTTTTGTGAAGTTTGGATCAAGTTATCTGATGAAAGGTGTGAGTTAAAGTGTCTGTTTTGATGCGAAGATACAAGGCTGATCTGCGAAAGGAAGAAAGGCATACATACCTCTCATTCTGGTCTACTCTACTACGCATGTTTCAGGCAAGCCAAGGGTTGTCTTAATAAGAGACAAGTCTATAATTGTTGCAAAAAAAAAATGCAGTGCAATGCACAACAAAGAAAGAGGCTACAAAGCATGCGAAGAAGATATCAAATTTGAATCAGAAGTGCGAAAATATGGTCTACAAGGTTTCTTGGTCACCACAGTTCAGTCTGGAATACATCAAAGGTTTGTTCTAGTGCGAAGTCTGGAGGGTGATCTACTATGGAAAGGGAAGGACTATAACTCTATTGCTTAAAAGAGCAACATCACTATAAAGGATCTATTGTCTAAATACTAGGAACCAAGCTTTCCTAGGACTGGTGTAGTAGAGTGCAGAAAAGAAGGCTTTATCCTCGTTACAAAAAAGATCTAATCCTTACCCTTGAAGAAGATCATTCAAAGAGAAAGCACTAACACATCTCTTCTCCATCGCCATCGAAGAAATCAAGCTGAAGACTTTATCTTCACTTATCAAGTAAGTATCTTTCATTCTATAATCAAATCTGGCTAAATGACTTGGTTTTGCAGGGAGATCTATAAGCTGGTTGGGTTACCAAGATTCCTTGCATGAGGAGAATAGTAACAGTCCTTGAAGAAAGAAAGGTTATGTCACTTAGACCAGATTTACAAAAATTTGAGGTATCAAAGAATGAAGGGATATATTCATAAGATCTCAACTGTGAGATCTGGAAAAGATGATAAGATGAACAACATAACAAATAGACAAGAAAATTACCTCACCCAACTTGTGGTTTCCATGCTAGATGGAGAAATAAAATCAAGGGAAAAAATGTTGAAGGATAAAAGACTCAAACATTCGCAGAAGGAAAAGGAAAGTTTAAGTGGGAGAATTACGGACATTACAAGAAATTTGGTCCTAAAGGGAAAATCTCAATAGGAGAAAGAAAAATAAGATTCAAGGAAAATCACACAAACTTATGAATAAGGAATTGAATTCTATTGGTTATGTGATAGGAAGCAATGTAGCATCCTGATCTAAGCATGGCAGGAGCTCTTGGTGAATCAGCTTCGGGAAAAACCTCTTTGACAAAATTTAAGAAAGAAGTCATCAAGAGCAAGGGTAATCATGGAAACAGATCTTTGGGATATTGATGGAGCATGCCAAGAGAATGAAGCTCTTCATTCTTGAGAAATTGATATAGTATGACTCAAGGGAAAAAGGGTATGAGGTATGTATATATTTATATGCTAACATTGGATGCTGTGATGTCATGTTATATGGTTGCAGGTAATGAACTTATGTACTTAGAAGTATGAGCTATAAAAGAGTATCTCTCAGTGCACGGATAGAAAAAAATCAACATAATATGTCCTCATAGTATATGAAATGGTTTTTGAAAGTTCCTGGAAATGGAAAATATGTAGAAAGGAAGAGATCATGAAATGCAACCATGTCTTGATGCAGGTATCATTCAGAGACCAAGTAGATGTGACTAGAATATCTCCTGGGAAGATATGTAGACTCTGACGAAAGTCTGGAAACCCCTAGCAAAAACATATTATTAGGAGATGTGTCAATCTGTATGAAGGATACCGATGCCTACAGGAAGATGTCAAGGTGAAAGATCATCACTGAGGTAACTTTCGTTCTAAAAGTTAATGTGAATATGTTTATCTGGATGAATCTGTGCAGGGCTGCTAATCATAAGAAAGGATGCATGATACTTTGAAATGACTCGAAGGAAAGAAACATGGCAATGGACCAGATAAAGGAAGTCTGGTGAATCACTCTGATAGCTAACATGACTCAGTGATGGATGATATGTGCCCTATGAAGCTAAAAGTTAGAGATTCCTCAATATCGAAAAATTCATGACATCAGGAACAAGAATACTCCATGAGAAACTGGGTGTCTCACCATTGCTGCTGAAGGTCCCCAGTTAAGAGCGAGTCTGATGGTAAGTTTCTTACTTGGAAGAAACTTGGTAATTCCTAAGGATGAGCTTGGGTACATTCTTTGTATAAGAATGAGTACATTCCCTTGTGGAATAAAGTCCTCCCTGGTTGAGAGGGAGAGATAGACACATCATTTTGGTCTTGGGAAGACAGAATGGAGGATTTGGTAATCATCTAGCATTCGATACTATTTAAGAATGTGATTGGGCATTCAAGATAAGAGTAGTCGGGGATCGATATTCTTTGAGGGCTAGCTACCCAAGATAAGAATAGTCCAGGAAGGTCATACTTTGGGAACACCCGAGTGGAGTATGTACCTTGGAGAGACAATGATGAAGGTGTCTATAAGTCATGTGTCTCACCAGCATTGAAGCCCATTGTCTTGTTGAAGAGATGGGGCTATTAATTAAGGCCTTTCACTAGTACAATGTTGGTTGATATGATGCTATATAGATGCGATTACCAATCCGATTTTTCTTATGAGATTCTTCAGTTTTAAAAGGTGACCATGTACTTGTATGAATACCTCCCTAGTTAAGAGGGAGTGTTGAAAAGTGTAACTAGGTCAGTCTTCATAATGACTATGTAATTATGTACTTATGTAAAGAAGAAGTAAAAAATAATAAAATGTATTTTTGGTTTACTTGCTTCATGGTTTTCATGAGCAAGATTCTTAGTATAGGTCTATAGACTTCTTCTTGATGTCTATTAGGAACATAAGTGTAATTAAGAGTCATGTAAATGGTATGTTTAGTCTGAAGAATATCCTCCAAGACATTACAGAAGAATGGCCTACAAGACTACCCATATTCAACGTTGAAGATAAGCCTATTTGCTGTAATTATGTTGGCCTACATGATGGCTGAAAGGTCAGCTTAATATCTGGATGGAACAATTATATATACCCCTACATATGCTGCGGTAAAGACAAAAATTTTACGGACAAGACTGAGGTTGATAGTGTGAAAAAGGGAGCAACTATTGTGGATGAATCTGAGATTGTACATCGTTAAAAGGAGTAGAATAATAGAATGCAGATTGAAGGAATAGACTACGGAAGTGACTGAAGGTGACTGAAGGTACGATGATGATGACTGAAGGTACACGATGACTAAAGGTACAATGACTGAAGGTGTAAAAAGGGTACAATAAGAACGTATCTGAGTTTAAAGTATCTAAGGAAAGAATTTGTCGAATTCAAGACAGTGATCTAAAGGTGGTAGAAAGTGAGGAAGGTAAATCAAATATTTACCTTCCTAACTACATTTCAAGATGTTTAGTTACAAGTGAAAATTATTCTCTCTCTACATTTGACTAAGTGCTTTGATAATTGACTTGATGAAATACTAACTAAGTGAAATAAGAGAATACATAAGCAAGCTCACAAATAATTATCAAGAAGATAATTTGAGTTAATCACTTTCCCTACAAATTTTCAACATCAATGATTCTTTGTTTCAATGTTTTGAATGTTTTTTGACAATCAGAGTTCCATGTAAATTCAAAATATTTTGTAAGAAGTTTGAAAAGTGGAGAGGCTATTTTTGTGAAGTTTTCTATGAATCACCTATAATATCCAGTAAATCCGAGAAATATTCTAACATATTTTTGACAAACATGAATTCAAATCTTAGAAATAAATTCTACCTTATATGTGCCCACCTTAATTCCATCAATTAAATATGGCGACCTAAAATAATCCCTTCATTAAACATCATAAAACATTTCTCATGGCTCAATGAAAGGTTTGCTTCTTTACATCTAATAAGAGCTTTTTCTAGATAATTTTCCCATGGCTTCTTTGAATGTATCTCCATACACAATAAAATAATCCATGTATACTTCCACACAATCATGAATTAGATCAGAGAAGATACCTAAAACTTCTCTCTGAAATGTGACAAGTGCATTACATAATCCAAAGGGAAGTACCCTATAGGCATATGTTCCCCAAGGACATGTAAAAGTAGTTTTGTCTTAATCTTCTCGTGCTAGTTGGATTTGATTGTATCCACTAAAACCATCTAAAAATAAAAAAATACTTCTTTACTGCCAAGGTATCTAATACTTGATCTATAAAGGGTAGTGGAAAATGATCTTTCAAATTGGATTTGTTTAATTCTTTGTAGTCAATACATACTCTTCATTTCAAATTCTTCTTTGGAAGAATCACTATAGGTGACACCCATTGACTATCTGATATAGGAATGAAATTTACATTCAACAATTTTTGTAATTCTTCTTTAACAATTTCTCTCAGATTTGGATTTGTTGTCCTCTGAAGTTGCCTAATTGGTTTGACATTTTCTTGAATATAAATATGATGCATACAAGTTTTAGGATATATCCCTTTCATATCAGTATATTCCCATGCATAAGCAGATGAATGCTTCTGTAGCATCTTTATTATTTTTCTTTTTTTTAATTCATCCAAATTATTATTGATTTTTAATGTTTTGCCTGGAAAAATTTATATTTGAGAATTTCCAAACTTCTCCATAGAATGTAAAACAAATTGAGAAGATGATATATATTCAATATTACATTTCTCTTGAAAACTTTTATTTTTCTCACAATAAGAAGAAGCATTACTATTCATCAAATTTATTAATTGATCTTCTTCATCTACTTGTGAAAAAATATAAACTGATTGCATATTGTCAAAGTCTTTATCATCTATCGAAATTTCAATTTCTACTTCGGTGGTTGTTTTTGCAGGAGGATACAATGTGAATTTCCTAGTGGAATTTCCATCAGATGTATACATATCACCTGATCTAGAACTTATGAATGCATCATTTGTAGCTAGCCAAGGTCTACAAAGGATCAATGGATGGCCTCCTAAATTATTCTTGGGAGTTAAAACCATAAAGTCTATAGGTTATTTAACCCAAGAATATAGAGAAACAGACGCATCTTATAATACTCCACCTGGTGTAATAAAAAATCCATCTGTTAATTGTAATAAGGTTGGAGTATATTGAAGATTAGGAAGCTTAAGTTGCTCCATTGTCTGTTTACTCATGATATTAATGGATGCTACAAGATAAATTAAAGTGTTTGGAATCTCAATACGATTGCTGTGCATTTTTACAATGGGGCTTCATGGATTTAAATATTTTTGGATAATAGTTTTCCGCATCATAATATCAGCAATTTTTCGTGCCAGTTGAATATTTTTAATTTTTTTTCTTCTTCCCGGTTTTCTAATACATAGCTCCTTGATGGATTTTGCAAATATTGGTATTTAATTTATGGCCTAAAGTAAAGGAATTTTAATGAAAACATTCTTAAGTTCATCTAGAATATCATAATCTGATAATTTTTTTTAACTTTCTATTCCTTTATCGATTTTAAGTCTCTTAGGAAAAGGTGGATCTTGTAAAGAAATTGAAGGCTGTTCTACTAGAGGAACTGTGGGATCTTGTTTTATTTGTTCATCCTTTGATTTTATAGAAACAAATTCCCTTATAGGAATACTTTCCTAGTCAAGATTTACATCTTCTTCATGAATATCATCCTCTTTAGAATTTTGGATGTCAATTGTTGGTGACTTCTTTTGCAAAACCCTACCAGATCTAAGTTGGACATCATTTATACCTAGTGGGGTTAACATACAAGCTTGAAATTTTTTTCCTTAAAAATTATAAATAACTTGTTGATTTTTATTATTTTGGTTAGAGAGTGGTTGAGCAGGTAGTTGATTTGGCTTTTGAGGAAATGAAAATCAAAGTTGTTGATTTGGATTTTGAAATTAAGGAGGTTGAGTTGTTTGAGACAGATAATATTGTGGTGGAAAATAATGATAAGGTTTTTGGAATTGAGGATATTTTCCATAAGGATTTTTCCAACCTTGTGCCCAAGATGGATTTTGAGATTGTGGAGGCCAAGGTTGCCAAGGCATAGGTGCAGTCCAATTATTTTGTGGTTGCGTAGATGATTGAGTATTAAAAACTTGAGTCATATTTGGTTGTTGATTTTTCCATGGTATTTTAGCAACAAAACAAAGAGATTTAGCTTGGCTTGTTCCAAATTCATCTTGAAAGAAAAATTTAAGACCAAGAATTGGGGACATTCCTTAGTATTATGATTTTCAACACATATGACACAAATTTCTACACTATCTAGGGGAAAGTATCTTAAGGCATGCTTCTTCCTACATATGGGGAAAAAGATAGATAACACAAAATTTTCAGCTTTTTTCTTATTTTGTATCTTAAGGGTATCTATTTGTTCACTAAGACTCCATAAAATATGTGTTTTGAAATTGTCAAGCAAATTGCCTATTTCAACTCTACTTACTGTTCCAGTTGTAGATTTATTAATTCTAGACAAACAAGATCTCTTGGATTTTTCCCAGTTCTAGCCTTACCCCTTGAAATATATGTACACAGTTCACGAATCTCTCTAAATGAAAGTTGAGAAACATCTCCTTTTCCCATTATATTTAGGAGGTCAATCCACTCATATTTAATATATTTTAGCAAAAGAGATTTCAAAGTGTCATCATCTAGATTATACATCTTGGCCCTTTTAATGTTATAGGTCATCCTTTCAACTAAGTCTTCAAGACTTTCATCCTCTTTCTGCATCATTTTAAAGACTTCATCTTTATGGTTATGGGGCATACCCAATCCTTATATTTGTCTAAGAAAAAAAAATTCATGTCTTCCCATGTTCTAGTTGAATGTGTTCATAATCCCATAAACCATTTAAGTGCTCCATCTTTAAGAGTAGCTCGAAATAATTTCAATTTTTGAGGATAAAGTAGGTAATCATAAGATCTACGAAAAAAATTCAAACTCAAATTTTTTTTCTAGGGTCCTAGTGTATTAAACCATGGAAATTAGGGAGAATGGAGGATGAGATGTTTTTCATGGTGGATGTAGAATCTTCATTAAATATTGGAAATCGAAAAGGCTATAGTTATGATCCTCTACCACCTCGACCACCTATACCTCCACCATCTCCTTTATTTCCTCCTCCAATCCTAAGTTCACCATTTACATTATGTACTTCTCCTTCTCCTTCCTCTGCCATTATAGAATCCTCATATATAATATAAGGTTTTATGATTGGATTATCTATCTCTTCTTCTGGTTCTTCTACTAATGGTATATTATAATAAGTTTCCTATTCTTCTTCACTAGGAACTTCGAGTTCTTACGTTAGAAGTTGTTCTCCAGTATAAGATAGAAAAATTACTCAATATGTTGGGGATATAGGTTCTTCAACCACAACTTCAGTATAGGAAGTAGGTGAATCTCTAGGTTGTATTTCAAATTTATATACCTCAGGAAGTCTACGTCTTCCTGCCAATGAAGAAATGCGAGTTTCGGTGGATGGTGTGGCACTACGAGGTCTAGGTGGAGTGAGTGGTGATGTTGGAATTGAAATTCTACCTCTACTTATAAATCTATCACTAGAATCCCTTTCTCTACGAATAAAGGGTTTTTATCATTTTTATCAATATTGAAAAATAAAATCCTAAGAATTAAATATTATATACACTTCCCTGGGAACGACACCAAAATTTTTGGTAAATTAATTGTCTTTAATTTACTTCATTAATTGTCAACCAGGATTCATATACTTGTGAAATGTATGCGCACTATATATGATAATATTTCTTCTGTAGATTAAGTGATTCTAAAAATTAAACTAATTATAAATATGGACAATTACTTTTCATAAAATTTGGAGAATAACTACGCACATGTTCTTTCAATCCAAAGTTATATTAAGTCCTAATTAATTGAGCTGAACTTTTAAAATGGAAGATCTATCTAAATTGTAGAAATAAAACTTAATTCTAACTGCATAAAAAGAAAAAATTTAAGGTAAAACTCTATAGAAAATAATCTTATTCTATTGATGAAAAATTGAACACATTCTGCATTGTTTTTCTCAAAGGAAATCTTAAGCTAATTTGCAATAAAGAAATTCTATATTAAATGCTTTGGAAATAAAATGAGAGTGAAATCTAATTTCTACTTGCAAAAGATAAATAATAACTTAAGAATGATTACTAATGTGTGTATTAAGCCTTTAAAGTGAATTTCATTAACATCTAAGAAATCAAATTGAGTTATAAAATCATTAAGTGTTGACAAGAAGATGCATTGAAAAATTGAACTCTTTTTAGTGTTTTTTTTTTTTTTTTTAATGAGTACTCTGCAACCAAGTGACAATAATCAGAAATGAAACTACAAGGGAACAAAATTATTGAAAAAAATTATAATTCCAAGAACAAAAAAAAACTATGAACAAGACCTCACAGCTCAACAGGGGGCCCTCCTGTGAGTGCAAGTTGACTAGTGATCACAAGATGCCCACACACACATTGGAAATAACAATGACTTGTATTTTAAAATAGAGTGTCATGAGTCATCACCATAAAGGAGTTATAAACTTTGACAATTAAAAACATTTTTGTCTTTGGTCTTGCTTAAAACATTTATACAAATTATAAAACGACTTGAAAGAGTTTTAAGCCAATATGCTATGAATAATTTCGACATATACGAGATTAATTTAGCTTATAGTTCAAGCTCTTTATGAATTTCTATTGAAAAAGAAAGTCATAGGAATTTTATTTCGATCTACAATCTCGAAAGCTACTCCAATATTCTGTCTCGCTCGCTTTATGTTTGTTATTTTTCTGTTACCTGTGTTTGATCGCTACACACAATTTCCATAGTTTACTTTTCCTTTGACTTCAAGATTTCCTAATCTGCTTAGCTTTCCAAGTGTTGCTAGTAGGTGGTTATCTATATGGGAGCCATTTTTCACCTTTTGATAGTCTTTTTCCCTTTACTGGAGTGCTACAACCTGTCTAACAATGGATTCTTCTGTATAAACAAATATCAATTGCAAAATATTAATGGTTCAGTTACTGTAAGAATAATTTTGTTATAATTCACTAAGAAACAAAGAATTTAATTATGGATGATTAATACCTTTATATGATTTTAAATTTACTTCAAATATGCTGAGATTGTTATAGAATAGTGAGAAAAGGGTGAAATGAGATGGAAAAAAGGTTTGTAAAAAAGAAACAATTATAGGCTTCAACAAATGGTATTGCAACCTCAAATACACCATAGTCATGTGGTTTCATTAGCTTGAGAAGTTTGATGGTCGAGAATGCTGACGTAGGGAGGCCATGAGGATTATTTATAAAAGAAATCATAGTTGCTCTGTGTTCTTAGTCAAGTGGTCAAGTAGTCGAAATGTTTTATTTTTTTTCTCAAAATGTTTTTGCATCTGACATTCGTCTTAATTTTCAAAAAAGAAAAAAAAATGTTTAAGGCTTTTGTGTTTCATTCATTTGGTGATGTGAAAAAGTTAAAAAGGACTCTTGCAAACTTGATTTCAGTGATGCAAATTATTCTGTGAATTCTTAAATTATATGTTTCATATAAAAAAACCACAGAATAAGAAAATAAATTACACTATTTTTTCAACAACTGATTCCAAAGAACAAAAAGTAAAAGATTGCTGATGTGAGAGCAATTATTTTCTTTATTTTTTATTTTTTATTTATTTTCGAGGTAATCGTAGAGTCACGAGGTCCGACCGCCCGACGATTTTTTTTGGTTTTGTGATTTCATTTATTCTATTGCAACTTCGGCTAGATCATAGTTGATTGAATTCATTAGGGCCGATAGATCCAGAGTATGGAAATGATGAGGTCAGGAGGTCAGGAGGATTGTTTATAAAAAAAAAACGCACTCAACTGCACTAGCTACTTGTGATGTCAGAAACTCTTGTATTGAAAAAAGTGTATTTTTTTACAAATTTTTTCTAGATCCGACCTACGAATTAAGTTTTCAAAATCGAAAGAAATTGTTAAAGACTTATATTATTATTTTTTTTTTATGCACAAAAGAAAAAAAAATCTTGCTGTAAAACTCATAACAAGAATGAAAATTATTCGGTGTATATTTATATTATAAGTTCTATACTGAAATATTTTAGAACAAATAAATATAGAAGACTATATTTGTTGTTTCTCGAGAGTGTACGAAAATATTTTAATGTGTGCACACTACAAATTATTTTCATGCTTCTCAGGTTAGTTATTTAAATCAGGAGTTTGCATATTATGTGACACTATAAACTATTTCTAGAATTTTAGTAACTGATTCTAAAATACCATATTTCATTTTTGTTTGTCTCTACATTTATATCTAGCAATACAACTGCATGTTTTACTTGTTTGGTATCAATATGATTAAATTAAAAGAGTTCCTTAATCATAGATGTATTCTGATTTAAATATTTGAGGTAGGTGAATACAAGAACATAGTGTGACAAGGAAACACATGTGCTCAATTTGTTTTAGATCCCTATGCTACAACAAAATATTGCAATTTTTATATCATGAAAATGGATTGTTGTATGACAGTTTCATTTAAACAAATCTGAGGAAAAAATGGTATATGTTGTCAAGAAAAAAATGCTCAAGTTCTTCGAAAAATTGGAAACACGTTGCTAAATATAAAACAAATTTCAACTAGAGAAAAAATGCACATTGTTTTGTGTTTGCCTTCGTACTCAACTTCTAGAAAAATAATTACCATGAGCTTTGCTCCAACTGGAAAAGAAACATATGATCTAAAATAACCTATTTTGTGAGAACAATAAAATGATGACTCTGAGTTGTTGAATCCCACTTGTATTGAGAGCTAAATACTTGAAAAAACTGAATACAAGAACATAGTGATTGATAGAGTATTTTTTGACGAAATGTGTAAATATTTGGTTGACTCTTTTTGTTAGCTTTGTGTATAATAACTCTTTTGAAGGAAGTATGGGCACACTAAGCGTGTAATCCAAGCTAAACATGGAACCTATTGTCAAGTCATGCTTCATTTTATCGGCATAATTTTTTGGATGAACATATTTCCAGATATATAGTACATAAAACAATAGTGCAATCTATTTTCTTGAGGAAACCTGCACAATAGCCCTCAAAAGAATAGTAAATTTATTGTGGGATAGAAAAATATAAAATTTTTAACATGAAATATATGGCTATGCTATATTATAAACACCACCAATGTGAACAGGGATCAAGGCACAATTATGACCGCAAGAGCTAATGTCTGTATCCAATTTACATTATAAATTTTTGACAAGTGGAAAAAATCCTCTTGTAACAAGTTACTATGCGGTTAATCAAAGTTCCATCTATATTTTTTTTTCTTCATTTTCTATGACTATATATCACCTGTAACAAAGGTCCTGCTGCTTTTCTAAAACTAAGATTAAACAAGGATCTACAGTTCAATGTGGACATTGATGCACATGAATATAATATTTTTTCAAAATTATGTATCTGGAAATTTTGGGCCACCCTTGTTACATAAGACAATAGATATTGTAGCTTCAATACCTTAAGTGATTGGATTATGTATTTGTCCATAGAAATTCTTAGGTGGACATGTTGACATATTGTCAATTGAGCAAATTTTACTTGAACAACGCCTTTAGATCACTGGACACAATATGATTGATTGTAATGGTTGTTTGTTTCAGTCTATTTGTCCACTTGCACCATGTTTTGATATGTGTAATATGAGAAAAAACAATTTTACAAGTTATTTTGTGATTTAATCATTTGCAGTGGCAATAGAACTTCCAATTGCCTAAAACAATAGCTGAATTCTAGGAACCGTGAACAAGAGTAACGTATCAATGGTTCACAGGCTTATGCTATAAACTCGTTATTGTGACATGCATATCAAGAAACAAAAGAAAGAGGTTATGGAATACCATGCATTTGCAAAATACTTGATCTTAACATATATAAACGAAATACAAAAACAAAAGATATTTTCTTGAAACTCTATTTATCAAATTCTTGCTTCAGAGTGTTGTACATTATGTATCTAATAACATTAAGATCAGATGTACATTTAAAAAATGATTTAATCTTTCTAAATACCAGAAATTATAAGATTTAAATGAGCGTAATACCGTGCATAATATCATGAAATTTGAATTGATAATTGGAATTAACTTCACAATGTTGAACATATATGATTTGCCTGGATATTTAAATACAAATTTCAAAAAAAAATATTGCATTTTGATACTATTGACACATGTTATTTAGTATTTTCTCGAGTATCCATACATGCATACTTTAAAGTAAATAAATTACAATTTCCAAATCATAGAGTAGATCCAGTCTGCCCACATTTCAACACTGTATTATAATGATCAACTAACAATAACCATATCTCTAATTTTTAAATTTATGGTTATAAAAAAGATGTGAAATACAAACTTTTCATAAGGATGACCAAAAAATGGGTGATGTGATTTTGCATACTATTTTTTTCAACCATTGAAAACATTAACTACTATTTTATAAGTAAAAACACAACATTCTAGTGACATTTGGCTAAGAAAAGCACAAAAAAAAACATTGCCCAATTGTAATCATAACACTATAATTTCATTAATTGGAAATAAAATTGACCAATGCAACTTTGTATCATATTGTTTGATACCTATTGAAATAATTATCTACTTTGTCATTTATAACAAAGAACACTCTAGTTGCACATGACAATAGAAATTGCAAATAAAAACAATTGCTAAATCCTAATCATAGTTCTATAACTACGTCAAATTACATATAAACTTTAGTAAATGTTTCAATTGGTGTAACAAAGGCATTTATTAAGGGATCAAAACCATGCACTGACATAAATGTCATAAGGCATCACATAGGAGAATTGAGAATGCTATTGGAAAAAGCCGGTATCTCAAAATTCATTAAGAACATGCAACTTTGTAGTCTTCAATGATTATGGACCCTTTTCACCAACACATAAAGGTCTAAAAACACTAAAATATAATAAAATAAAATATGTATTAGAACATGAAAATCAACAATTTTTCTAAAAATAAATACTGAATTCCAAACATTTGTATGTTCAGTTGGTATATGAGAGGAAATCAAACATCTTCTCCTCATCTTCAAAGTCCTCGTAATTGATATTAAGGAGTAGGTGTGGTGCATGTATATGGATATAGACTACCCATTGTGAATATATTTTGTGCAGTGCGGAGAAATAGATAGAAGGAAACTTATTGCTGCTCATTTGGCAGTTGGAAATTAATCCTTGTACCTATTTCTTCATTTTCTGATATTTGACTTCAAATTTGGAAATAAGATTGATTTGTTCAAATGGAAGTTGCATATTTTTTTGGAAACTTTATTGGCTCCAAAATTTTATGTTTTTTATTTCTACCTAGTCCTTGGAAACAAGATATTCTATGGGCTGTTTCAATTCTCCTGGAACTACTTCCTTCAATGGCTTGCCACCCAAGAGGTCAAATTCTTCTATGAAATCTATTCCTTTTTCCTAAATCAATAGATATTTCTCATATGCCACTTGTATGTATGCTCTAATTTCCTTTCTCCTCTTTTTCCCTGAAACTTAAGGAAGAAAGCATCAATATTTTATCTCCCTTAGAAACTTTTGGAATTTCACTAGATTGATATTTGTTTTCCCAGTCAAGAATGGAATTTTTTTTTTAATGGATTTGTGTTCCTCTGCCAATGAATCAATTCTCTCATTCAAATATTTTATTTCTTGATAAAAAATTGATATTTTATCCATTTTTTTTTATAAAACTTTGATTGATTTTTCCTTAAAATCAAACAAATTTGTAAAGCTTGATCTTTGAAAATCTTGAGACTTTGTGTTGCATGTTGATTCTCATTCAATTGATATCTGAGGGATTCAATTTCCTGTTGAAAATATGTGACAACAATGGAAAAATTGTTGTCTGCTTCTTCTCTCCAGACACGACTTTGATTTTCATGAAATTTTCTCAATTTCTAAATCTCTTGTTCATGTTTTGCATTTTCTTGTTCCAATTGTCTCTGAAAATTCTTTTGCAGGTTTTCTCTTTATACAACAAAACCTCTGATTGAAGTAGCAGAATTGCGCTGCCAATTTTCTTCACTGAACAAATCATTTTTCTTTAGTCTTTCCTCCAAACTTTAATTTTCTATAAACTGTCATCGTATGCTGCTGCAAGCTAATTCAAATGATGTTGATTGTAATTGAAAAAATCTCCCAAATATTGAGAAGATTCTTGAGATTTTTCTTTTACGTCC
Source organism: Pinus albicaulis (assembly GCA_034641835.2). Classification (NCBI taxonomy): domain Eukaryota; kingdom Viridiplantae; phylum Streptophyta; class Pinopsida; order Pinales; family Pinaceae; genus Pinus; species Pinus albicaulis. The sequence continues at coordinate 708,995,961 of CM076578.1, read as the reverse complement.
CCTTGAGCTTGCCATGTGAATTTAGATACAGTCTCCAAAGCATCATGTTTTCTTTTATTTTTTATTCTTACAATTGATTTAGTTTTAGTATTAAAGGAATAATCTGTCAAAGAAGGGACAATATCTACAAGTAACTCTAACTCAATAACCGTTTTAAACAAAAATTATTCCCAAGGGATCTTAGTGGAAATCAATATTACTGATGCCTGAAAAGTTACAATAGATATAGTATCAAATATGTTATATGGTTCCATTGTTTGCTTATTTTCCTTACTGCTGGTTTTAGTAGGTACCTGTTTTTATATGTCCTTAGGCTCTTTGATTTCCATGTTTTCTGGCTTCTATTACTCTCTTTTATAAGGAGAATCAACGAAAATAATCTCCAGATGAACTCTTTATTTTTATTCTGGAGTATTTTCTCTTAATGTATCTTGTTTCTCCTCCTGCATATTTTTCATTGCTGTCGATTCCACTTCTTTACCCATGGCAATAAGATCTTCTATTTTTTCAATTTATGTCCCTTTATCCTTATGAAAAACAATAGTAGCTTTTTTAGTGAGTTCCTTCAAAATTAAACTGAAAAATTAGTAGAATTTAACTCTTCGAATGAAATGTTGAGGTACAAAGCCTTTTCCTTTAGGAAAATTTCAAACAATTCTTCCCTAAATTCTTGCAATTGTCGTCTTGTTTCAACATGCAAGAATTTTCCTCTTTTGATAGCTTGCTGGAAATCATCAATGTCTATAAACACATCATCGAAAGGTGCTTCTTGATGAATACACTTTTTATATAATTGACTCTTAAATAATGAAGGCCAATGAGACCATGATGATCGTATTCATAATGGGGAAAAGTAAATAACCAATTTTTCTGAAGCTCCTCAGTTTATTTGAATCCATGACCTTTATCTCAAATATTTCTGTCATCGAATTTTATTCGAAAATTAGGCCACAAATTATTTTGCAGTTTACTTAGTTTTTTGGCTTTTCCATTCAAAACGACTTGATTGAATACTTTTCTCAACCCAAGTCTTTCCGGGATATATCGGGACATAAGACAGGGGCCAACTTTAATTCCAAAAACTATAATGTATGAAAAAAATTCTTCAACAAACTAGTGCCCTATTGATTCTAGGCCTTCTTTCAGATTATCAGTTACCTTGGTGGGTAGTCTAAACAGAATTTGATACACATGAATCAAAACATAGTTGCAAATATAATTAAAATGGTATTTAAAATTACATTCTCAGAGAATAGGAGCATAATTTTGAATTACCAGTTGTTGGTCAGATGTGTAATTCCATTTCATGAGGGGAAATTGGACTAAGGCAATAACAACATCTATCATATAGGAAGGCATACAAAAAATATATTTGAAGTCGGGGGGAGACTACACTGACAATTTTATTATATCTATGATATTATATGACAAGATGTTAGCCCAATTTAGACATCTCTCGTCATTTAAAATGCTATGGATTATTGGAATCCATTTATTTTTGCAGTGTTTAGGATCTTGTTCCCCATATAATCTGCTTAGCATTTTAATAAGGAATATGACATGCTTCTTGAAAATAGAAATTGGATACTCCTTTTCTTCTTTGAGCTTGAAGCCTTCTTGTTCTTCTCTAAACTAACCTTCAATCACTGCATCATAATTGTCTTGACATTTTTTCAAGAAAGTGCTTTGAAACTTATAAAGGAATTAGATATCAAGTTGGATTTCAGGGGGATGAGCTTATACATCGCTGATAAGTTTTTAGAACTCCAGGAGGCTATGAAATTTTTTTGGTAATAATATATTGTTCGCATTTTAATATCGTCGCAAGAGAAAACCCATGAAATCATGTCATAATAGCGAAAAATTTTAGCTTAAGTTTATACTTTATGTAATTGTTTCGCTCTGATTGCTTCATAATCGATTGTTCTTTTCTTGAGTAGCTCTTGTGTTTTTTAGCCATTCTCTTTGCTCAAAGAAGTTAAATATATCTTCCCAGCTCATCGTCCCTGGTTTTGTGTTTTGTAAGTTGTATCTGACATGAGTAATGAGTTCAAATTGACTTGCTGTGCTGGTGCATCATCCATTGTATTAATCCCTTCTCTAATATTCTCTATTTTTTGTTTTTCTGCTGCAACTTTTACTTTTTTACCCATTATATAACTTGTAAACAAGAAAAAAGGATATATAAGTTTTTCTTGTTTAAAATTTGAAATTGAATTCAATAATCTCTAAAACAAACAAATAAAACTATGCTTACACAAGATTTTTTTGAAATCGGTGTTGTTTTTCTTTAACTGAGTGCTTGTTGCAACAAGAATTAAGAAAAGAGCATGCGATCAGAATATCCTAAAATCATAAATTTCGGATTATATATATATATATTTTGTTTTGGTGTTGCAACAAATATAAACACCAACACAACATACATAATTTTTGGTTATTCAAAGTTTGGAACTGAATTCAGGAATCTGCAAAAAAGAAATAACATTAGGCTTAAGCATAATTTATTGAATCTGACACAATATTACCTCAATTTAGTTCTTCTTCGAGAAAAAGCTAAGAGAACAAATTCTAGGCAAAAATACCCTAAAATATTAAATCCCTCCCAGAGAGTTTCCATTCTTTGGCATTTTATGACCTGCAAATGGAAATACAAGATGCATAATTTTTGCAAATTTAAAATTTGAAATCAAAGTCAGGAGTTTCCAAAGAAAATTGATTCTATGCTTACAAAAACTTTCCTAAAACTTCTAATTCATTTCCTTAATTCAAATTCTCTTCCAACAACACTTAATAAAATAACATGCAGGCTCGATAGCCTAAAATATTAAACTCATGTTTATAAAAACGTGAAAATCACAAGCGGATTTGTGCATTAATTTCCTGGAAACAGTCCAACTATTTTTTTTTGGCAATTGAGAAAGAATTAGAAATTTATCGTTGATATAACAAACAATAAATTGAACATCAGATGATAAAGTTTTAAAAATATTTGTTAAAAAACACATTGCACACAAAAAAAAAAAAAATAGTAATTTATTGAAATGATCATTCAACTGGGAGGTCAGCTGGATGGAAATTCAGACGTTTGTTATTCTACAATTAATTTGTCATATCTCGACCACCAGTATATCATACTCGAGTTTTGTCTTTATGTCAAGTAGCTGGGAAGTCAGATGGTTGGGAAATCGATCGATTGAGTATTTTTTTGGGCATTTGATTAGTTATGAACAATATATATATATATATATATATATATATATATATATATGTTCTCGTTAGTTAAAATTTGGAGTTGAATGCACTAATCCGTAAAATAGTATTTTGGTTACATATTTTTTTTTTAAAACTGCTGTTATACTTTCTGAATTCAATGTTTCTTTGAACCAGGGTTAAGAAAACATGATACAAGAAAATTGCTTTGTTATCTTAAAATTTTGTTTAAAATAAGAAAACATGGAAATTAAACTCGTTCATTGAATTCTTGTAACTAGTTCGATTGTTTTTCTTTTTCCGAATCGAGAAAGGATGAGAAAATTTGTTATTGTTTCAAAAAAAAATAAATTTAACTTGAAATGTCATTTTTTTATTTTTCTAAATAAAAACGCACATTGTACACAATTCAAATATTTTTTAACCCTTGATCGTACAACCAGAAGGTCGAATAGTCGCACATTTTTTTAATTTTCTCATTCATTTATTTGATCACGATCCCAAGTATACCATAGGTGATTGGTTTCAATAGGTAACGTAGTTTCAAGGTCGCACAATGCTGAAGTCAGGAGGCCGCTCAACTTATTTATAAAAAAAATTCCGAAACGAAAAGGCCGAATTCTAACCTCATAGCCACATCCAAATTATGACTTGCTTTCAGTAGGGAGCATAAAGAAATTATATGCGCATATCATGGCATGTTTACATAGCCAAATATGTCGTGGAATGTGATAAAAACATTCAAAACAAAATTCTGACCTCTGATCTGATAGCCAACTTGATCTCCGACTTCCTCTTGGTAGCCTAAAAGAAAAACATATATGTACAGTTGGCCCCTCTATAATTTTTTTTTCACACAACATTTTATTTAGTAAAATCAGTGATCTCTAGAATTTTAGCTTTCTCTCCTGTGTTCATCTACTTAGTATTAGAAAAAAACACTGGATTTGTCAATGTCTAAATAGATATTTGAATTCTGGTTACTTGAAAATGACAGTGAAAACTAGCTTCGACAATTATTAAATATTTAGGTAGATGTGCGATACTTAAAGTTACTAATTTAAACTGTGTTCCATAATCGCTAAACAAATTGTTTAGACAGTTAAAATCATGTCATATATGTGCTACAAATAGAACTATTCCTGCAAGTAGAATACAATGTTGCTTTGTTTTTTTTTCAAATAAATCAAAGATATTTTTGGAGTAAAAAAGTTTTGAACACACTTGCACTATATGTAGCGATATTTCAGTGAAACCAATGGATAAGAGGTATATAAAAATAGCAGGGAGAAATGACTAATGGAATTTTCCGACTTTGAATCTCTGAACAAAGGATACCTAAGATGGTGATAAAAATCATATTTATCATGTTCTTCACTGGTTTCTTATCTAGTGGCACAAATATGCCATTATTCTATAGAATTCATGATTCCAATGTGAGCAAGCCAAAATATATGAATATTGAGAAGGGACATGAAATGAAATAAAAATGATAACATTTGTCTTTATTTCAATCATATCTCAAGAAAAGGAGTAGGAAAATGGGATGTTACTTAATGATTCGAAGATATATGCTTTGTCCTTTTGTTAACAAAAATCTATTCATAAGTACTTTGATTAGAGTTCCATAGAGATGCTTTCTTTTATTTCCAAGGTTCCTTAGATTCAATTTATGTGAATCAATGTGTTTTTTATTCATTTTTTATTCAAGAAATGGTATCTCTATATCTCTAGTAAAATTGAACAAGTGAATATAAACAGAGTTATGGAAAATAAGGAAAACTTTCAAATTTTGTTATGCTAATACCAACGGCAATACAACAATATCTAAAGGACATGGTGATTCTAGTGTTTAAAGAGTACTAAATCACGTGAAAGGTTGGAAACCGAGGTAATATAAGCTGTAACACAGGAAACACAAGCATTTATACATTGCTTAATATGTGACAGAGAAATTTTTCTGTTGTTCATTAAAGAAAGTTTTCTTTTTTCATTTTTGTATTACAATAACAATAGTTAGATTTCACCAAACATCAATATCGAAACAAAGTACATATAATATCCTTGTAGGTGCTCAGTACAAAATCCAAAACATGATAATTTTTCTTCTGAAAGAAAGACTTTAGTACGAGTGCAAAGAAAAATAATTTCAAAAAACACAATATTAAAACATGCCATTTATTACATGTTGGTTTACCTAGAAATGAGCTTGCTATCATTCCTATTTTTTTTGTAGTTTATGAATTCAGTGAGATAGGCGTCAATGTAGTTTTATGTAGGTAGAACAAAAATATAGTACAAGATCCATAAAAAGGCACCAAAATGAATTATTTTCTAAAGCACATGATAGAATAGATACTAACGTTGAACATCACAAAATTATGGGGAAGATTATCCATTATGAGATTAATTTTCATGCTAACATTAAAATATTAAGATTTGAGTACATGCAAGCTAGTTCCAAATTTAGAAATGAGTGCATTACTAACTGTATAATGATTATGTGGATTCGTAATACTATTATGTTAGGTACATCAAATGGCAGATGAGTGCACTAAAAGTTAATTTCATAAAACTTTCCAACAATACTAAATAATAAGCAGTAAGTTCTTAAAGAACACATATGTCTTTATCCAAAAATCTATGTTTTTCTTTTCCCTCAGTGACTCCACTGTCTGAAGTCTTTGGCACCTATTTTGTATCGTCAGCGATCTCACCAAATTTATTCATTCATAATATTGAAACAATAAAAATAGATGACTGGGACCAATTGTAGACAAATTTTCCTATTACATTCTATGGCTCTGTTTTAAAATGCTCATTCGACATATGTTTTTGATTGGTGTATTGATGGAAATAAAATTTTCTGCCATGAATTCAACAATTAAGGACATTGAATTAAGATTGAACATAGTTTTAATATGCTTAATGAACGAATGGATAAAAGCACTTGACTCAACAATCTAAGAACTTTTAACATTCCAGAAGAAGGTGTATCGAAACATATAAATTTAGGGACATTATTATCAGTTATACTCATTATCATATTGTTACAGTGAAAACAGAAATTTTAGAGTGACATGGAACATCACAAATAAGAAATCAAGCCACCAATTATCCAGATATTATTTTACAAATATCTCAATCCCCTATTTACATTATAACTACAACACCAAATTGTATATGTTAAATAATTGATATACAAAAATTAGCTAACACTATATTGGTAAAAAAAAACACTATACTAGTGAGACAATAAAATGTGCCATACTGTCCAACTAAAATTGTTTACATAGAAAAACGAAAAATCTAGCACAAGAGCCCTTAGTTCAAAATAAATAATATATTCATTATTCATAGTAATGACATTGCACTTCAAAAAAGACATCATTGCTTTCAAATAGCACAAATATCATTCAAAATTCATTAAAGAATAATTACGAGATACCAAAAACTAAAAACTAATAAGATGTGTTATGATAGGTAACAAGTTATTAGCTTGAAATGGAGAAACAAATTTGCAATTGTATATAGCTGCAAGATGACACTATATAGCTGAAAAAATAGAGGGGAATACAAATTGGAAAATAAGGACAATTTGATCTATGGAAAAATAACACAACTATCTGAATTTTGTTGTACTCTTTTCTTTTAGCACACAAAATTTAATTGAGAATATATAGAAATGACCACATCCATACACATGCAACTAGTTTCTTTTCCGTTTTTGTTTTGTTTTTTTCTTTTCGTCTAACAGAAACAATTCCATACTTTACAACATATGAGAACCCAAGTCAATACTATAACAGTGAAGATCAGAAGATCGAAATATTTATAAAGTAGCATAATAATCATTCTATAGTTAAACTATGTCACTGTGTAACTAAGATCTTATGTTCTTGTTAACAAAAAACGAGACCATGGTCCCACAAAATTTTTGATATAACTGAAATACTACATTGCAAAAATATGCATCTTGATCTCTGTTTTCATTTGCAGCAACATAAGCTATTTGATTCAAAATTTACAGGAAAAAAGAGAAAACACAACTAGTTATTTTTTCAAAAAAAAGAAGAAAAAAGGAAAGGAAAACATTATTCATTGTTGAATTGTAGAAGAAGTTTACAAAGAACTGAACTAAATGTTTTTTTTATTCTTATAATTATTGAACCTGCAATAAAATTAAAACTATAAATTATGTTACTAGAAGTATTTGTGAATTATGAAATAATGCAATATAGAAAATACAAATGGAAAAAGGAAGAATATGTTAACTGCCAAAATGTACCATCTTGATGTACGGAAGAAGTTTCTTGTTTCTTGATCACAACTCTTTTATCTCTACAATACTTTTGTTAACTGTTAAAGTAAAATTTCCGTGAATACAAAGTTTTCTTAAATTGAAAACTTTAGATGATATAATTTTCATATATTCTTGAAAGCTTTTCCCAACAATAATTGGGAAATGTTCTTTTAGCTATGGCATCTGCAACATACACTCAATTTTTTCTATTCTCTATTTTGAGGGTGCATCCAACAATGTGCTGATATTTAAATGTGGTGTCATATTTACAACTATGCATTTAGCCGCATTTTCATGGATGCGTTGTTTGCATTTATTTCAAATTTGCTGAAAAGGAGGAGAGAAATTTTTTTTTGCCTTCAACACTCAATTTTTTTTTTTTTTTTTGGTCTAGGAAAATTGAATTATTAGATTCAAATCTGTATTATCAAAATGCAAGATTTTGTACATAAAAATAAAATTGTTATTACTTAAACAAAGGAGATATTATTAAATATACTTGTGTTCTTGATGCAACAAATGATAATAAATGCATTCTTGCAAATTCATCATTCAATGGCTCAATGAAATATGTTGATCCAAATTGTAACTGCTGACTGCCTTTCACCTCATTTATCAAATTGTTTTTAAACAAATAGAGCGGAGCCATATTTGATGCCAATTCATGCTGTATTTTGAAAAAAATATTCTATATGACTATCGTTCAGTAGCAACTGAAACAAATCAAATTTTTTTTTTTTAATTAAGAAATCTATGTAAAAAATAATGAGAGAATTGTTAATTTGATAACAATGGAAAGCGAACACACAAAAAAATGCAGTTTCAAAGAAACTGTTAGCTTTTGTTCAAAATGAAACTATATTTATTTTAGAAGAAAACTTATAGTTATGATTTTCGTCTGCAGCTTCACCATATTTTATATTGATTTCAATTTGCATGTTATTTCGCTGATAAACTTTTGCTATTTCTCCTATTGAACCAACTGCATATGTGTCATTTGAGACAAGAACACTACGTATCGTTGTATCAGGAGCCAATCTGTGTTTCTTGCAAACCTGTGCAATTGATTCAAATTTGGTTTTGTCCTGCAAAACTATGCAACACTTTTCGTCTCCTTGTTCATAAATACCCTTGTTTCTTATCACAAAATCTATAATTAGAACAATGCTTCCAACAATAAACATGTC